>WNWK01000280.1:0-442500 GCA_009830355.1 Cherax destructor
GGATCTTCTTTCTTGTACGCGGCAGTCCCTTCCCTGGCTCTTCTTTCTTGTACGCGGCAGTGCCTTCCCTGGCTCTTCTTTCTTGTACGCGGCAGTCCCTTCCCTGGCTCTTCTTTTTGTACGCGGCAGTGCCTTCCCTGGCTCTTCTTTCTTGTACGCGGCAGTGCCTTCCCTGGATCTTCTTTCTTGTACGCGGCAGTCCCTTCCCTGGATCTTCTTTCTTGTACGCGGCAGTCCCTTCCCTGGCTCTTCTTTCTTGTACGCGGCAGTGCCTTCCCTGGCTCTTCTTTCACTGAAGCTCGTCAAGGTCATTTGTTAGTCTCTTCTCGTAGGTCACTCCTCTTCGCTCCATGACCAGTCTGTCTTGTGGCGAATTTCAGTTTTTTCTTGTTACCCGTCTCATCAATTGTGGGCTCCAGTCAGTCGCTTGGCACTTTGATAAATCAGACCTATGTTATATATAATAGTCTGAATATATGATTCATTGTAAGATTTCTGAAAGTCATTTTCAGGAATGCTGGGCACTTAACATGCCGCTGACATTCTTCTGCTATGTGCACCTCCGGTAATCACAACTGCTAACCCCAAAATTCTTTTTGTTCGACTTTTGTTTCTACAACGCCTGTACTTTGTAACTAGTTATCATTTGCCTTCCCTCATTTCCAATCATGTGCATTTGCTGGAGTTGAATCCCTGTAGCCATTTATCTGACCCTCTCTGTAACGTCTCCAAGTCATCTTTAGTGTTTATTTTATTCTTGTTAAGTTTACAGCATCTTCGAAAAGGGGAAAATATTGGACGTTTTCTTTCCCGTTATTTTGTTTACTTAGATGAGGAACAGCACTAGTCCCAGCAGTATTCCATCTGGGACCCCACTCGTTGGAGCAGCCTATCCTTCCACCCACTGTAGTAACTGTCCAATTATCCCTTCCTGCTCTTCTGGTGACGTACAGAACGGAAGACATTCTTACACTCCTGAAATATGAACTCCATTTATCCTTCTGTTTAAACTGCCCTTCTGTCTAGAACGCCTGTATGCTCGTGATACAGGAGGTTTCTCCTCTAAACTCAACCTGGTTCTCTCTCATGATTCCTCCGTTCTCTAAGTGCTCCACTCTTCTGATTATTTTCCCTATTTGGAAAATATGAAAGTCAAGAACACAGTCTTTCCACGTGTTTATTAGTTTTTCCTTGCTATTTAACATCCTTGTCTGTAGTAGCTGCATTTCCGGTTAACTGTTAAAAAGATTGGTGATAGTGGCTCACACACTGACTTTACCCTCTTCTTTCAGCACTCGTGGAGACACATTCTCAAATCCCAGTGTTTTTAATGTATCCAGTGCACTCACAAGTTTCTTTAACTTTTCCCTTAAATAGATCGATTTATATATACGAGAGAGAGAGAGGGAGAGAGAGAGAGAGAATAGTTACAAGAGCACTGCGTTCTCGTATAACTACTCACATCTTAATACTATACTTGTCAACTAATTTTATAAATCCTGCCTCGCAGCATAATTATACACACAGATGACAGTTAAAAATAAGTCCGCTATAATCAAAGTGACGTCTTATTGCAGTAATGATAACAGCTGGATCAAAACCACCAATTTCGTGCCTACCTGCAGCGCATTATACCAGGAGGCTTTGGCCATGGCGCAAGGCAAGTACTACGTAGCGTCTTGTGAGTGATGGAACAGTTGTTAGTGGAGGAGCAATGAATGAGGTTTTAGGTGTAATAAGGCAGGGGCGGGGAGAGCACTAAGATATAATGATCCCACTTTTGCTTTACCCCTCTCTCCCTTGCCTCCATGCTCTTGTCTTCTACTCTTCCTTCTTGCTTGTCTTCACGCCCTCTTTGTCTTCCCTCTTCCAAACCTTGCCATTCTTTATGCTTTTCACTACGCCCTCCCTCTTCCATCCATCCTTCTCTTAACACAGTGTATCTATACAGATCCTCTTTCTCTACTACACCTTTTTTCATGTTTACTGGTGTTTCATGAGTGCGGCGTAAAAGATTACCTAGCGAAGTGCGGTACTAGCAGTAGTTAATAACAGTATTAGTACTAGTAATACTAGTTAAGTTTTACTCTCCTGTATAATTGAACATGACTATTATCAACCTCTTTCCTCCAAGCTGCGGTTGAGAAAAGTGTAGAGAGAAAGAGAGCTTTCTACTATTCTATACTTAATTCCTATGTCCAAATAGGATTAGTGTAACTACTAATGCCAATATCAAATTCCTTTGTAAATCGCAAGGATTATCGTCTAATCGTTTATTGTTCCCAAGTGCTTCCGCGTTTCCTCCTCCATGTTGGTGCTGCTTCTCTCTCCCTTAATGTCATCAATTTTACCCTCTCCCAATCCCAGAGTTAGGTAATGGACTTGGTTCATGTACTCCAGTATTTGGTTGTGCTATAAGCAACGGTCACTAACAAGTCACAAATACTACTGAAGAAGGAAAGAAATTGGACTCCGAAATAACTTGTGTAATACACATACACACTTTTGTGTGTGTCAACAAATCACCATGTACAACATTTACAGATGAACAAGGATTTCAACACAAGTTAACCTAATGATAAACAGCAAACAATGATAACCAGTAAATATATAGTATCACAGAGAACGAGAGATTAAAATAGGGTATATGCCAGCTGACTGCCTGAGAGAGGCTGGTTGAATTTTAATGTTTTCATATACCAACTTAAATGTTAATAAGGTACAATATGCGGTTTATATCACAAGGTGTCGTCAGAGGCTGGTTGGCTGGAATGATTACCGCAGACGAGGTAATTGAACCATCTCTCCGACTCCTCACAAAGTCAGAATGCCAGAGCACACTTAACAGTTGCCAAGCGATCAGGGTATGTATACCACCACTAGATGGCTCTGGTGTTCTTACAGGTGGCAAAGGTAATTGGTCATGAATGAGCAGAGTACATAACTTACTCGGTGCACGCAACATCTAGCTCCTGGACTAACTCCAGGGCTAAACCCAGAGATAACTCCTAAGAAAATTCTTATACTAGGTCCTTACCCAGCTCCTAGGTCATCTCCCTGGTCCAACTTCTCCGCCAGTTCATGGGCTAGCTCACGAGTCAGGTCATGAGCTAGCTCCTGTGCCAGCTCCTGTTCTAACTTCTGGGCCAGCTCCTGTGCTATCTCCTGGGCCAGCTCCTGTGCTAGCTCCTGTGTCAGTCCCTGCACCAGCTCCTGTTCTAGTATCTTGAATAGATGTGCTCACTGCCATAATTAGGCAAATAAAATATAGAACCATAAGCTCCTCCTCCTGATAAATACATGCCCTTTAACATGCAATTAGACAAACATCAACACCACCTCTAAATTCAAGAGTTACAGTCTCATACCACTGTATAATACATATGTGTATTAGCACCTCTCAGATTATGTTTAAGAGATAATATTCATTGGTGTACATATCAGTTCCAGAATGATCAAGGATGACATGAATTTCAATCTTCGACTAGGAAGAGCTCCTCTCAAATATATATATATATATATATATATATATATATATATATATATATATATATATATATATATAAGGTCAGAATAAACCAATTAGAGATTTCTTTCAAGTTATGCTTAGTTTAATATTATCTAAAGTTCTTGAAAAGATTGTAAATAAAAATGAATTAGAGCACCTGTAGAAGAATCTGCAGAGAAAACTTCACCAGCTCTTACACACCTGATGGAGTTCTGTGACAAAGTCACAGCGATAAAATATCTTCTTACACTGCAGGAAACCTCTGATACAGCAACACACCGGATATTACTTTAGAAAATAAAAGAACAAATCAGGAATAAACGAGGGAATTCTCGCTGAGTGTACCAGTAACTAATGAAACCTGACACCGAAAAGAGTGCATAACAAAACGTTGGGTCCCACATGGATCAGTATTAAGGCTGCTACTCTTAATGTTAGTCAACGACCTACCAGAGAAAATATAGTCTTACGTGTCTCCGTTCGCTGATGATGAGAAATAAACACAGAAGACAGAGATAAGTTCCAGAGTGACCTCAACAGACTGCAGATGTAGTCCAACCTGTGACTTCTCAAGTTCAATTTAAGCAAATGCAAGGTCATGCGGATTGGAGGTGAGGGTAGACCAGACACAGTACATAATGGAATGAGAGAAACTGCAAATAACAGTGAAAGAAAAGGACCAAGCATATCGCCAGCTGCACATTAACCGAATAACGCCAGCGGCATTATGCAAGACTAGCAAAACTCAGAACAGCATTGAGGAAAATTAATCCTTCATAATATTATATAAGACATATGTTGGACGTGACCACATTGTGGTCTCAGAAGAGAGACGAATGCGCTGTAAGCAGAGGCTAAGGGGAATGAAACTGACGATCTTGGCAGGGCAGATATGGATAGATTGAATTAAGACGACTAGGTTCAAGGGGATACAGGTGGAAGTTGAAGACAAATGAAACACAGGCGTGCTAGGGTGCACTACTTTAGTCCCAGGCTGATCGAAAAGTGAAGTGACTGGATAAGCAAGTTGTGGAGGAAAAGTAGTAATAGTAATATAATAAGTAGTAATATAATAAAACACACACGTGGTTTACGACATTTTACTGAGAAGACGTGTCCTCTACCAGGGACTTCATCAAGTCCCTAGTGGGCAAAACATCTCCTCCATAAAATGACATTGACAGCATACTGTGTCTTATTAACATATTTGTCGGTAAACAATATATACCAGTGATACACATCTAATACACAGTTTTTTAAGATAAATATGATGAGGCCCAGAACGTCGTGTATCAGTGACGACCGTCCTAGTTGTCTCAAAGGTTGGGAAAACTCAACTAAGCGAAGACAACTCTCCGAGTACGTCTCTGTGGGTACATCTCTGTAACTACGTCTCTGTGCGTACATCTCTGTAACTACCCGTCTCTGTGCGTACATCTCTGTAACTACGTCTCTGTGGGTACATCTCTGTAACTACGTCTCTGTGGGTACATCTCTGTAACTACGTCTCTGTGGGTACATCTCTGTAACTACGTCTCTGTGGGTACATCTCTGTAACTACGTCTCTGTGGGTACATCTCTGTAACTACGTCTCTGTGGGTACATCTCTGTAACTACGCCTCTGTGGGTACATCTGTAACTACCCGTCTCTGTGGGTACATCTCTGTAACTACGTCTCTGTGGATACATCTCTGTTCCTACGTCTCTGTGGGTACATCTCTGTAACTACGTCTCTGTGGGTACATCTCTGTAACTACGTCTCTGTGGGTACATCTCTGTAACTACGTCTCTGTGGGTACATCTCTGTAACTACGTCTCTGTGGGTACATCTCTGTAACTACGTCTCTGTGGGTACATCTCTGTAACTACGTCTCTGTGGGTACATCTCTGTAACTACGTCTCTGTGGGTACATCTCTGTAACTACGTCTCTGTGGGTACATCTCTGTAACTACGTCTCTGTGGGTACATCTCTGTAACTACGTCTCTGTGGGTACATCTCTGTAACTACGTCTCTGTGGGTACATCTCTGTAACTACGTCTCTGTGGGTACATCTCTGTAACTACGTCTCTGTGGGTACATCTCTGTAACTACGTCTCTGTGGGTACATCTCTGTAACTACGTCTCTGTGGGTACATCTCTGTAACTACGTCTCTGTGGGTACATCTCTGTAACTACGTCTCTGTGGGTACATCTCTGTAACTACGTCTCTGTGGGTACATCTCTGTAACTACGCCTCTGTGGGTACATCTCTGTAACTACGCCTCTGTGGGTACATCTCTGTAACTACGCCTCTGTGGGTACATCTCTGTAACTACGCCTCTGTGGGTACATCTCTGTAACTACGCCTCTGTGGGTACATCTCTGTAACTACGTCTCTGTGGGTACATCTCTGTCGTCTCTGTGGGTACATCTCTGTAGCTACGTCTCTGTGGGTACATCTCTGTAGCTACGTCTCTGTGGGTACAGCTCTGTAGCTACGTCTCTGTGGGTACATCTCTGTAGCTACGTCTCTGTGGGTACATCTCTGTACGTCTCTGTGGGTACATCTCTGTAGCTACGTCTCTGTGGGTACACTCTGTAGCTACGTCTCTGTGGGTACACTCTGAGCTACGGGTACTCTCTGTGGGTACATCTCTGTAGCTACGTCTCTGTGGGTACATCTCTGTGGGTACTCTCTGTGGGTACATCTCTGTGGGTACATCTCTGTGGGTACATCTCTGTGGGTACATCTCTGTAGCTACGTCTCTGTGGGTACATCTCTGTAGCTACGTCTCTGTGGGTACATCTCTGTAGCTACGTCTCTGTGGGTACATCTCTGTAGCTACGTCTCTGTGGGTACATCTCTGTAGCTACGTCTCTGTGGGTACATCTCTGTAGCTACGTCTCTGTGGGTACATCTCTGTAGCTACGTCTCTGTGGGTACGTCTCTGTGGGTACATCTCTGTAGCTACGTCTCTGTTGGTGCATCTCTGGGAGCACAAACTAGCATCGCCAAACCTACGGCCACTACGTACTCTCTCAGAAACTGCTGCTTCGATTATACCCCTCAACACGACTCTCCTGCTATGACCGACTTACCGTGTTAGTCTTACGAGTACTGCCAATGGTAATTAACAAGTATTACCTCTGACTATTCATTTGTTTATCTGCTGACTGAAGTTATATTTACCACAAAGTTCTGGCCAAATTATTTAATTAAACACGAATGTATCATTAAATGCAATTATTTGCATCGATATTTTTTTCCCGGTTCATTCCGATTCCTAGAGGTTAAAAATATTTGAAGATGTGGATAAACTAGTTTGCTTCAAGCTTAAGAGTTCAGATTTGAGAGTTCAGACTAGTAAGGTCAGACTTGAGAGTTCAGACTAGAAAGTCAGACTTGAGACTCGCCGACAAGTATGAGAGAGGGATACTGTGTGTGTGGAAATAAAGACACTGGTAGCAGAGAATCCTCTTAATACACCGTTTCACCTAAGACTGGGCGAAAGGATTCCACGTTACCAGTGTCATCTACTTGTCGGTTTGTGCCGTTGTCTACCTAAGATACTATACAAAGAGCAAACCTTTATTTATACTCCACGTTTGAGTCTGGACAGCTTTGCCACTAAGGATACTAAGTGCGTAGATCACACAGTGTTAATCACATAATGTGAGTTGTCACACATGCCTGGTCACACAACGGGTGGTTACACATGGTCACAAAACGTGGGTGGTCTCACGATATGGGTGGTCACACAACATGGGTGGTCACACAACATGGGTGGTCACACAACATGGGTGGTCACACATGGGTGGTCACACAACATGGGTGATCAACTGATCGCATATGGGTCACGGCATGGGTGGTCACGCAAAGTGGGTAATCATACATGAGTGGTCACTCAGTGTAAGTATAGATCATCAACTACCACTAAATCAAACACAATATTGTCGGCCTACAGCCCACAAGATCTTATGCCTTTAATGCACGCACAAACACACACACACAACTCAGGGGACTGTCCTACGAAGAAAGGTTGAGGGAAATAGGACTAACAGCACTGGAGGACAGAAGGGTTACAGGAGACATGATAACGACATACAAAATACTGCGGGGAATCGACAAGGTAGATAGTGACAGGATGTTCCAGAGAATAAACACAGAAACAAGGGAAGCTGAAAACTCAGATGAGTCAAAGGGATGTTAGGAAGCATTTCTTCAGCCATATAGTAGTCAGGAAGTGGAACAGTCTAGATACCTGATGTCAGTGCCTGACCAGCCGGGCTGTGGTTCGTATGCTGGAGTGCGTGTGGCCTGTACACAAATAACCCGCACAGCCTGTACACAAATACCTTAGTTAATCAGGCCCTAGAACACCGTGAGGTGTGGTCGTGGACCGGGCCGCAGGGGCGTTGACCTCCGGAACATCCTCCAGGTAGCCAGACATTAGAAGGTATTCAATCATAAAGGTAGTGTGAAAGATATGCAGCAAGTCGACACTTGGTAAATCACACACACGCAGACAGAAAGGCTATTAAAACCACGTTCCGCTCAGTGAATGTTTCATCACATTAGCCTAATAAAGTTCTTGCTGAGCGTAGCGAGTGCATGGCACACATTACGTAAGGAAGTAGTGGAGGCAAACTCCATATACGGGTTCAAGTGTAAATATGAGTAACTCCATTAGGTTCATGAGTCATCACCCCACTTGATTGTTGGCTACGAGGTAACATCCAGAAGCTGGGACACATATTTTGCAAAAGTGCAAAATACCATAAGCAGAGGTCACAGTCACATTTCTGAAATGTAGGAAGACATTTGATACTTCACAAAACCATAGTGTGTTTCACAAACTAGAAGAGCAAGCAGAACCACCATGAAAGGTACCACAAGGAACCTAAGAGTACGTAAGGGAAAGGAGTCAGTGGTGGTGAGGCGTGACGAGTGGGATCCTACAAGTCAATACTCTATCCAGTACTGTTGTTTAAATACGTAACTGACATGGTTCTTGCAAAAATCAGTTTAAATACGAAACTGACAAGGATCCTACAAGAGTCAGAACTGAAACCGATACCATTTTTAAAGCGTAATTGATGATGGCGTAAAAATGATGAGAGTAAGAATGGGAGAAAGCATAGTAAGAAAGCAATACGACTTGCACTACAATGATGATCAAATTGTTATACTAGCACCTGGGAAGCGCTGGTACCCAAGGGTCACTGAGAGTGATAGCACCCAGGGTCACTATCACTATCAAAATGATGGGACAGGTAGCCGTGTCTTCCCCGCCACCGTCAGTCATGCAGAAAAGTGATTCCTGTATCTCCAGAGAACATGGATATCAATGGTCACCATTGTAAATTTATCGATGAGAGAGAGAGAGGGGGTTAGGGAGAGAGGGGGTTAGGGATAGGGGTGGTGGTGGTGATGTTGAGAGTTAACCAGTGTGACCAGTATACTTTCCCCTTAATTACTACAATAGATAGGAGTAGCTTGCCAATTTAACTGGCTGAGAGGCCTCGGAGGGGCCCACTCCACACACACACACACACACACTCAATGGCCATGTACAAACGGGACAGAGGGAAAGGCAATGGGAGGAGAAGAGGGAGAAGTCAGTGTTTATTCATGGGCTTTAGGAGAGCGAGGGGAGGATACACAATGAAAGATGGCAGGAAGAAAAACAGGAGATTGAAAATATAATCAAAGAAATAGGCGAGGAGGACATGACTGAGATAGTAAATTTTCAGAGAATAGGGGGGTACATGAAGGGAAGAAATCGGCTGGTTAAGCTGATTTTTAAGACAGAAACAGTGCGAAACAGGATCCTGCAAGAGAAACCATGGCTGAAGGAATCGTCAACACACAAGTGTGTGTTCCTAGACCGAGACAGAACAAAAACAAAATGACAGCAGCTGAGGGAGAGGACACAGAAGCGAAAGGAGCTAGGAAGAGAAACAAGGACAGAATCAGTAGAGGACAACTAGAGCAGGGCAAAGCAACAAGCGCAAGCACACACAGAACCACCCCAGAACCCCACAACCAAACACGCTATCCTAACACCAACCACAATCCACACTTACAGCCCCCACCCCACACTATGCTGTAGAATCCCACACCACATTGCCATGTCCCCCACCCTCACAGACCCCCCAAAACACAGTGTTGGAGAGGAAACTGAAGATATGGTACACCAACGCTGATGGAATAACGAAAAAGTGGGAATAGTGGCACAAAAGAATCAAAGAGGCATCACCGGACATCATAGCTCTCACAGAAACCAAACTCACAGGAATGATAACAGATGCCATCTTTCCTATGGGATATCAGATCCTGAGGGAAGACAGAGGGAACAGAGGGGGTGGAGGAGTGGCACTGCTCATCAAAAACCGATGGGATTTTCATGAGCTGGAGAGAGGAGACAGAGGAGAAACAAGAGACTACATAATAGGAACACTTCAGTCTGGAGGTCCCAAGACGGTAATTGCAGTGATGTATAACCCACCACAGAACAGGAGGCGGCCAAGGCAAAGTAATACACCTAGCTCTGCTGGGTGCTTGATTCTTGTAGGACTGCGTGGTCCCGTGGGTTAGAGCATCATGTGTGATTTTCGCTCACCATGAGGCGGGCCAAAACGACATGGGTTCGAATCCTCGGCTAGTCGCAGTGTTATTGATTAATACCAATCGTACGTGGTTACAATAATATATATATATATATATATATATATATATATATATATATATATATATATATATATATATATATATACTGTTCGTGAGGCCAGTACACCAAACGGGGAGTAGAATGAAATTAGCTAAAAGGCACCCACACCACCGTATGTCTTCGGATCAAGGTATAACACCCAGCTCTGCTGGGTGCTTGATTCTTGTAGGATTGCGTGGTCCCGTGGGTTAGAGCATCATGTGTGATTTTCGTTCACAATGAGGCGGGCCAAAACATGGGTTCGAATCCTTGTAGCAGTGTTATTGATTAATACCACTCGTTCGTGGTTAAAATAATGTATACACACATTTTCTGATAAAGAGGGAAGCTGTAAGCCAAAGCCTTGATTAACCTTGCTGTGTTAGTTGTTCAAGGACACAAACGACCTTTGATTATGCTTGCTTCGTTAACCAGGGAGGGTCTGGGCCAAAAGCAGGAACGACCTAAGCAGTGTTTAGGGAATCACGCTGGCTGGTGTGTCTAACAGTTAACACTGAGTTAGAGCCGCGCAAATGCTGGTGCTGGTGTTTAAAGACAATGGAGAGAAATTTGTCATTACATTGCATCTTCCGAGATGATGAGGTTTACGTTCAACTAACATTTAAGGAGCTGTTTGCTAACGTACTCGCCTTTCTCGGTTAGTTTTGCATACCTCTTCAACAATTTAAGTGCTTTATGTTAAATTTTTAAATTCCAGTTCCATGTACATGTGAAAAAGAAATGCCGACCAAGTTACACCATCACGAAATATCTTGTTATTTACACTCCTCACAGCGACTGAAAAAAAAGATGCTGTTGAGTCTCTCTCGCCCACTCACACTAGCCTCACCGCATTAAGAAATAATCACACAGATTATTATAAAACAATCTTGCATGAGAGAGAAAATTGAGGACTGTGGGTAAAAAAAAAAAAGGGCAAGCTTGAATTGTACTCGATACCTGTTCTGATGAATATCCCAAGAGACATTTATACTGGTGACCCTTGATAAGTTACTAGTTTGGTAACCTCTGATAAGTTACCTGCTCGTAGCTTCTCATGAGCTATGTTACCTGTTGCTAACGTCTGATCAGTTACGTTACCTGTTGGTAAAGTCTCATCAGTTATGTTACCTGTTGGTAACGTCTCATCAGTTATGTTACCTGTTGGTAAAGTCTCATCAGTTATGTTACCTGTTGGTAACACCTCATCAGTTATGTTACCTGTTGGTAACCTCTGATCAGTTATATTACCTGTTGGTAACTTCTGATCAGTTGTTACCTACTGACTAGCCCTAATAAGATATATTACCTGCTCGTATTCCTTAATAAGAAATGTTACCTGCTAGTAGCTCTTAATAAGGAATGTTACCTGCTACTGGCCCCTATTAAGGAATGTTACCTGTTCGTAATGCTTAATAATTAATGTTGCCCGCTAGTAACCCTTAATAATGAACGTTACCTGATAGTAACCCTTAATAATGAACGTTACCTACTAGTAACCCTTAATAATGAACGTTACCTGCTAGTAACCCTTAATAATGAACGTTACCTGCTAGTAACCCTTAATAATGAACGTTACCTGCTAGTAACCCTTAATAATGAACGTTACCTGATAGTAACCCTTAATAATGAACGTTACCTGATAGTAACCCTTAATAATGAACGTTACCTGCTAGTAGCCCTTAATAATGAACGTTACCTGCTAGTAGCCCTTAATAATGAACGTTACCTGCTAGTAGCCCTTAATAATGAATGTTACCTGCTAGTAGCCCTTAATAAGGAATGTTACCTGCTCATAGTCCTTCATAAGGAATGTTACCTGCTCATAGTCCTTCATAAGGAATGTTACCTGCTAGTAGCCCTTAATAAGGAATGTTACCTGCTCATAGTCCTTCATAAGGAATGTTACGTGCTCGAAACTCTTATTAACTGTGGTACCTGGTCCCATGGTAAGCATTTCAAAAGGCTCAGTACTAACAGAATTCCAATAAACTAAACCAATTTAGATCAATAGATGGGCAAACATCAGGCATGAAAAATCACTAATAGATAAAATACATTGAAATTACATGAGCAAGCGTAAACAAACATAGGAGAGGGCCAATACATACATAACCTAAGAAGCCGCAAATACATTTAAAAAACGGTTTTTACAAGACAGCAGCAGTAAGATGGTACAAACTAGTGAGCTACATGGTGAACACTGAAATAAGATGGTACAAACTAGTGAGCTACATGGTGAACACTGAAGTAAGATGGTACAAACTAGAGAGCTACATGGTGAACACTGAAGTAAGATGGTACAAACTAGAGAGCTACATGGTGAACACTGAAGTAAGATGGTACAAACTAGTGAGCTACATGGTAAACACTGAAGTTATTTAGAAGCTCAAAGATCTGACAGAACGAGATCACGTCAACTTATTCAAGATTGAGAAGCGGACTCAGGAGCTGAAGCTCAACACCCGCAACCTAGACAGTTATATATCAATGCAGGAGCTCTCACAAACATATTCAAACATAAGTAGGTTAACCTTACCTTCCCCTAAACCCATGTAAACAAGCAAACCCTCGTACACACAGGCTACCTCACAAAGCCAACCCACAAAAACACAAATCCAACCCACAAAAACACAAATCCAACCAGACTCACACAATATACGTATTATGACATTTTGACTTTTTTTTCAACCCATGCAGTGGAAAGTCTGCGTGAACATAGCTCAGCTCCTAAGTAATGTCTATTGACAATTGTTACTCGCAGAAGGTGAGAGGAGGTCAAATGTCATGGTAGGATACGGCGAAAGGCCGAATCAACTGTGATTGCGCCGCGAGGGTTCATGGTAGATATTTTCCGATAACATTCTAATTGCCACCAACAACCTTGACCTCACAACGGGAAGCAACCTTACTCCTCCTCTTCCTCCGCCCTTTACATGAAAGTTCCTACAGGACGGATGACTGCTTATATATATATATATATATATATATATATATATATATGTGTGTGTGTGTGTGTGTGTGTGTGTGTGTGTGTGTGTGTGTGTGTGTGTGTGTGTGTGTGTGTGTGTGTGTGTGTGTGTGTCGTGCCGAATAGGTAAAACTGGTCAATTAGCAAGAACTCATTTAAAATTAAGTTATTTCCAAAATTTTCTCTCATACGTTTAAAGATATATTTTTTCATTTATGTTAATGTAAAAATTAATAATTTTGTACCAAAAAGAACCTTAGAAAACTTGCCTAACCTTATTATAACAAGCGCAATTTAATTTAGCCTAATCCAACTAAATATATTTTAGATACGTTTACAAATATTTAATAATAAACAGACACAATGAAATATATTTTTATTGTTAGGTTCAGAATAATTTTTGCGAAATTATTGCATACACAAATTTTCGCTTGCCTTATTCGGCAAGACGAGCGTTGCTATGTAAGCCAAAATAGCAAGTTTTACCTATTCGGCACGACTTATATATATATATAAACCGGTATTTTCCAAGCAGACAGGGTGATCCATGGAAAAACGGAAAACTCTTGTTTCTATTTATAATATTTATAAACAAATTAAGAAAAGGTAAGCAAACTATTCTCCACATTTTAGTCGTCTGCTATGACAAATAAGTAAAACCAAGGGAGAAAAAAAAAACATTACAAAAATAAGAATTAAGAAACATACATGTAGGAAAATAAAGTTTGTACTTAATGCAAGTAGAAGATTGTAAGATTTACCTGTCATCTTACATGTTCATGAGACAGGAAGAAGAGATAAATATTGTGTGTACTCGCCTATTTGTGGTTGAAGGGGTCGATTCATAGCTCCTGGCCCCGCCTCTTCACCGATCGCTTCTAGGTCCTCTCTCTCCTTGCTCCAGGAGGTTCATCAAACCTCGTCTTAAAACTTTGTATAGTTCCTGCCTCCACTACGTCACTTTCCAGACTACTACTCTTCCTGACAACTCTATGACTAACGAAATACTTCCTAACATCCCCTTTGACTCTTCAACTTCCAATTGTGACCCCTTGTTTCTGTGTCCCATCTCTGGAACATCCTGTCTCTGTCTGCCTTATCAATTCCTCACAGTATTTTGAATGTCGTTATCATACCTCCCTTAACCCTCTTGACCTCCAGTGTCGTCAGGCCGATTTCCTTTAACCTTTCTTCGTAAGACATTCCCCTTAGCTCTGGAACTAGTCTTGCTGCAAACTTTTTCACTTTCTCTAATTTATCGATGTGCTTGACCAGGTGTGGGTTCCAAACTGGTGCTGCATACTCTAGTATAGGCCTAACGTACACGGTGTACAGAGTCTTGAACAATTCCTTACTGAGTTATCGGAACACTATTCTCAGGTTTGCCAGGCGCCCATATGCTGCAGCAGTTATCTGGTTGATGTGCGCCTCAGATGTGCTTGGTATTATACTCACCCCAAGATCCATTTCTTTGAGTGAGGTTTGCAGTCTTTGAACACCTAGCCTATACTCTGTGTGTATGTGTGTGTACTCATCTAATTGTGGTTGCAAGGGTCGATTCATAGCTCCTGGCCCCTGTGTGTGTGTATATAGGGTAGGATTGGATGGTCCAGTGGTTTAGAGCGTCGTGAATTTTCACTCACCATGAGGCGGGCTAAAACAACACGGGTTCAATTCCCCGGCAAGTCGCAGTGTTGTTATTGATTAAATACCACTCGTTCGTGGTTACAATACTATGTGTTTGTATGTATGTATATATATATATAATGAAAGGATATTCGACCCTCGTGATATGGCGGTGTATGAGTATCAATCCAACTGGTTTAAAAGGCCTATACGAATGGAGTATATGCTGTGGGTCACAGCCTAGTGAACCTAAGGAATCTAGGGGAGATAAGCTACATAACCTGTATTTCTTTGATTATGCTGGGTTAATAATTAGTAGAAATTTTTCTTGGTCTTATAATCTTTGTCCAGGTTTCTACATCATACTAGTTACCAGTGCCAGAAGGCTTGCTGTGGGTTCTTCCTCCTGTTACTGCTGTCTACGAACCCTCCACAAGCAAACAATTTTAGGAAACGTGATTATGGTGTCAGATTCTTAATATTGACGCAGTTCTCTGATAATACTAACACTCGACGTGAACGATAAATTCTGGAACACGGAGAACACACGTGCTAGAGCACCTAATCTTGTGCACTCGCTCGTGTGAACGAAAAACATTTGCTTTGGTTCCTCCTAGCACTAAATCACTCCAAAAGTTGTAAGCGCCTTAAATCCTACTTTTGAGCAGCTTCGTAATGACACTAACCTCATTTGGGGCCTTGATTGAGCTTAATTATTCCTGTTAATTATACTGGCGATTTCTGCGGTTGACCTTCGCTCATGGCTGACATTCCTCCCTGTTAATTATAATGAGAATTGTGATGGAAGACTCTCTCAAGACTTTCCTAGCAGTGTACACTGTTGTTGTAACTGTACACTGCTGCTGTAACTGTATACTGCTGTTGTAACTGTACACTACTGCTGTAACTGTACACTGTTATTGTAGCTGTATACTGTTGTAACTGTACACTGCTGCTGTAACTGTATACTGCTGTTGTAACTGTACACTACTGCTGTAACTGTACACTGTTATTGTAACTGTATACTGTTGTAACTGTACACTGCTGCTGTAACTGTATACTGCTGTTGTAACTGTACACTACTGCTGTAACTGTACACTGTTATTGTAACTGTATACTGCTGTTGTAACTGTATACTGCTGTTGTAACTGTATACTGCTGTTGTAACTGTACACTGCTGTAACTGTACACTGTTGTTGTAACTGTACACTGCTGCTGTAACTGTACATTGTTGTTGTAACTGTACATTGCTATACTGAACTGTTGTTCATCTGTATACTATTGTAATTCACTGCTGCTGTAACTGTACACTGCTGCTGTAACTGTACATTGCTATTGTAACTGTACACTGTTGTTCTAACTGTATGCTGCTGTTGTAACTGTACACTACTGCTGTAACTGTACACTGTTGTTGTAACTGTACATTGCTAGTGTAACTGTACACTGTTGTTGTAACTGTATACTGCTGTTGTAACTGTACACTGCTGCTGTAACTGTACACTGTTGTTGTAACTACATTCCTGTAGCTGTACACTGCTGTAGTAACTGTACACTGCTGTAGCTGTACACTGCTGTTGCAACTGTACACTGCTGTAGCTGTACACTGCTGTTGCAACTGTAGACTGCTGTTGCAACTGTAGACTGCTGTTGCAACTGTACACTGTTGTAACTGTACAATGCCGATGTAACTGTACACTGCTGTTGTTACTGAACACTGCTGCTGTAGCTGTACATTGTTGTAGCTGTAAACTGATGTGTAACTGTACACTGCTGTATAACTGTACACTGCTGTTGCAACTGTACACTGATGTTACTCTACAATGCTGTTGCAACTGTACACTGCTGTTACTGTACAATGCCGTTGTAACTGTACACAGCTGTTGTAATTGTAGACTGCTGCTATAGCTGTACACTTGCTGTTGTAACTGTACACTGCTGCTGTAGCTGTAAACTGCTGCGGTAGCCGTATACTACTGCTGTGACCGTAGAGTGTAACTGTACACTGCTGCTGTAGATGTACACTGTTGTAGCGGTAAACTGTTGTAACTGTACACCGTTGTAGAACTATTGTACACTGCTGCTCTAACTGTACACTGAATGTACACTGCTGCTGTAGCTGTATACTGCTGCTACAGCTGTACACAGCTCTTGCAGCTGTACAATGCTACTAAAGCTGTACACTGCTGCTGTACCTGCACACCGTCGTTGGAGCATAAACGTACTCTGCTGCTCTAACTGTACACTAAAGCTGTAGGTATGAATTACTGTTGTAGCTGTACACCTGTGTTGTAGCTCTAATGTAAACTGCTGTAGTAAGTGTAGACCGGTGTTGTAGCACTAATGTAAACTGCTGTAGTATCTGTAGACCGGTATTGTGGCACTAATGTAAACTGTTGTAGTAATTGTAGACCGGTGTTGTAGCACTAATGTAAACTGCTGTAGTATCTGTAGACCGGTATTGTGGCACTAATGTAAACTGTTGTAGTAATTGTAGACCGGTGTTGTAGCACTAATGTATACTGCTGTAGAATCTGTAGACCGGTGTTGTAGCACTAATGTAAACTGCTTTAGTATCTGTAGACCGGTGTTGCAGAACTAATGAACACTGCTAATGAGGCTGCTGGAGAGGGGCGAGGCTACTGGGGAGAGGCAAGGCTACTGGGGAAAGGGCGAGGCTTCTGGGGAAGGGGTGAGGCTTCTGGGGAGGGGCAAGACTACTGGGAAAGGGTGCGAGGCTACTGGGGAAGGAGCGAGTTTACTGGGGAAGGAGCGAGTTTACTGGGGAGGGGCGAGATTACTGAGGAAGGGCGCGCCTACTGAGAAGGGGGTGAGGTTATTGGGAGGAGAGGCGAGGTTATTGGGAGGAGGGGCGAGGTTATTGAAAGGAGGGGCGAGGTTACTGGGAAAGGGGTGAGGGGTAAAGTTACTCGGGAAGGGGCGAGGTTCATTGCTACTGGGGAAGTGGGGCGAAGCTACTGGAAAACTGGGCGACGGGGCTACTGGGGGGAGGTAGCAAAGCTACTGGGGAGAGGCTTGACAGAAAGGGTCCGAGCAGGCCAGAAGCACAGGTACCGGGCAGGCCAGAAGCACAGGTACCGGGCAGTTAGGGAGCACGGAGAGTGGGCAGTCAGGGAGCACGGGGAGTGGGCAGTCAGGGAGCACGGGGAGTGGGCAGTCAGGGAGCACGGGGAGTGGGCAGTCAGGGAGCACGGGGAGTGGGCAGTCAGGGAGCACGGGGAGTGGGAAGTCGGGGAGTGGGAAGTCGGGGAGTGGGCAGTCAGGGAGCACGGGGAGTGGGCAGTCGGGGAGTGGGCAGTCAGGGAGCACGGGGAGTGGGCAGTCAGGGAGCACGGAGAGTGGGCAGTCAGGGAGCACGGGGAGTGGGCAGTCAGGGAGCACGGGGAGTGGGCAGTCAGGGAGCACGGGAAGTGGGCAGTCAGGGAGCACGGGTATTGGGCAGTCAGGGAGCACGGGTATTGGGCAGTCAGGGAGCACGGAGAGTGGGCAGGCGAGTTGCCGTGGGCACAGTCACCTCAATCACCTGATCAACTGTATATCTATGCAACGTGTTGGACAGGAAATTGACGACAGCATACTGATTGCTGTCATAAACTGGTGGGCTTGACAGCCTTGGCAATGCCTCTTACCTCAGCTTGTCAGAGTAAACACACACGGAGGTAATTTACAGACCTCCCGAGACCCTACAATTTGGTTAAATATCCAATTAAGTTTAGAGACTTATTCAAACATGGGAGCAATAAATACAAAAGGCTTCAAAGTCTTCCCAGTTTGTTTGAGTAGCCAATTAACCCGGGCACGGATTCTCCTGAAGAGGATAAAGAGAGGGCAAGTTAGGTTGGAGTGAAGGCGGCAGCTACTCGGATAGTGCTGCCTGTATTAGGACTGAACAAGCCGCTCGTGGCGAAACGTTTCCTTTAATAAATGTCCCAAACTGTACACAGTAACCACTGACTTGGGAAACATTTCCTCAATGAAGATTCCCAAATGTTGTACAAGTGTCTCATTCTTCAACTTATCAGTTTTCTAAACTATTTACATCACATAGTCCTCCTGCTTTATGAGTTTACAATGAGTGTGTAATGAGTTCACACTCGGCACGTAACCAGTTTACGCTGAGTACGTGCCGAGTGCACATTAAGTAAAAAGTGCGTAATGAGTTCATACTGGAAAAGTAACGAATATAACGTTAAGTTCACCGCCTCCTGACTCTAGTTAAGGTAAAAAAAAAACCGGTAATTTATGCTCCAGGTCGCAAGGAAAACAGATAACATGTGTTGCAGTGATCAATGGAGTGATGATGCACTGGTCTTGGTGGCGGTGTTTTGCTCGTCAGGAAAGAGCATTGTCTACTGACTAGGGCCTTTATTGGACGACCTACAAAGTAATCAAACATCTCCATTTAAAAACGCAAAGGAATACCACGTAATGCTATAATGCTAAGGTAAAGGTAGAGGAAACAACCTTGAGTGACGGTGCGAGGTTGCTAGGCTAGAAGAGGAGGGGCTTTATCAACCCACAAAACCTTTGCGTGGGTGAAACAATCAATCTTTCATATAACTTGTGTTTTTCTCATCTTGTGGGCATTTTATGGTGCTACGTACCTACCCCGGGAACATCAACGATAAACGCTCTTCAATACATAAAAAAAAAAGAGTAGAATGCCTCACAAGAAATAATCTGAGCAACTAACAAACAGAACAATTTGTCTTATGGGAAACCAATTGGAAGGAAAAAAACTTTATGGCCTCTTAAGATGGTTATGATGTTAAGACGAGCAGGTGATGGGAGCAAGCAAGGAAGTCGTCCTGAGTACTCTACCACACTCATTGACCACTAAAAAACAATTTATAATTTATACCTGTATTCCAAGATTATTAATAAATGGAAACGTTTGTTATTTTACGTTTTACAAAAAAAAATAAAGTGTAAAAAACACTTTTATTTATAATTGATTCTGTTGTGCAAAAAATAATTAAATTAAACCTGTCTATTGTAACACACGTCGCGTTCGCATAGAACCCACTAAACAACTAGCCGTCATAACCTTTGCATCTGCAGCACGCTTCACAAGCAATGGCTGGATTGATGTTTAGTCATTAAAACATTCAATAACAAACGAATTTACCTTGTTAGAAACCATCTTGATATCTGTTGTTATGCTGACAAACCCAACCTGACAATGGTTAGTGCGTGATTTTTAAAAACATTGCAGAAGCATACCTGGTCAAGAATAATGAATATGCAGCCTAAGTCCATGTTCCTGCAATCTCACAGCAGGATCTACTACCCCACGCTCGTATATGTAGTTCAGAAATCTTGCACGGTAGAACTTTACCAGTAGTGAAACTGTGGTGCTGGAGGGAGGTGGAAATGTGTTCAGACAGCGAGAGATACAGAGCCAATGATTTACAGCCTCGTAAATTAAGCCACCAGTTACCGACGACAGCTGCATAGCCAAGCAGATCCACAGGCCTGGCTCTCACGCAAGTGATTCAATTAGAATTATTAAAAGCAGAGTCGGAGTGGGCGAATAAAAACGGCATGGGAGGTCTCTAGTATAGCCAAGGAAAAGGCACTCCGCCCTTCAATACTGAACCCCCGTCGACAATAGGGATGGGCGGTGGTTCACTGGTCCACTAGCACCAACTAGCAACGATTGTTCCTCACCATCCTGCAAGTAATGGTCTAGAGGAAAGAACAAATAAGAAAGTACTCGATGTGTTGAGAGCCACTGTCAATCCCAATAGTGCAACTTGGGATGAAGTTATACCAGATGTTCAATGTGCTATAAATTCTGCTTACAATGCTTCTATAGGTGATACTCCACATTACGCATTGTATGATGTAGATAAGCGGTTACCTTACGAGTTATTGTATTCTGAACGGAAACCAAATTATAATCCTGATGATTTCAAAGCAACTCGTACCAACTTAGCTCAAGGTGTTTTCAGAAGAATCCATGAAACACTTCATAAATCAACAGCAGAATTTACAAGAGTCACTAATACTCGAGCAAAGCCAACCAAAATTAAAGTAGGTTCAAGAGTTATGCTGTCTGAGACCAGGCCTAAAAGATTTATGCCAACAGCATTTGGTATTCCCAGGCGGTCACCCATCCAAGTACAAACCAAACCCAACGCTGCTTAACTTCGCTGATTGGACGAGAAGCGGTGCGTTCAACGTGGTATGGCCGTGTGTGTGTGTGTGTACTCACCTAGTTGTAGTTGCAGGGGTCGAGTCACAGCTCCTGGCACCGCCTCTTCACTGGTCGCTACTAGGTCACTCTTCCTGCTCCATGAGCTTTATCATACCTCATCTTAAAGCTATGTATGGATCCTGCATCCGATACATCACTTCCCAGACTATTTCACTTCCTGACTGAAGAAATACTTCCAAACATCCCTGTGATTCCATCATCTAATTTACTGACTTCCCTGCCAGTGCTCTGTCCCACTGAACCTCGTGCAGGAAATTTTTCATGCCTCTGTAGTCCCCTCTCTTGTAGTTTGGCTCATTCGTCCTGCCTTCCTTCTTCCCTCTCCACTCGTACTCTATGTATTCGAAGCTCAGAACCACGTGGTCACTGGCCCCGAGGGGTCTTTCATATGTGATGTCCTCAATATCTGCGCTACTCAAGGTGAATACTAGGTCCAGTCTTGTTGGTTCATCCTCTCCTCTCTCTCTCTCTGGCAGTGTCCCTTACGTGTTGGTACATGTGGTTTTCCAGTACCACCTCCATCATCTTAGCCCTTCACTTTTCTGGGCCTCCATGTGGATCCAAGTTCTTCCAGTCAATTTCTTTGTGACTGAAGTCACCCACAATCAGTAGCTTTGCCCTGCTTGCAAGAGCCCTTCTGGCCACTTCAGCCAGTGTGTCAACCATCGCTCTGTTACTCTCATCATACTCTTGCCTTGGCCTCCTGCTGTTCTGTGGTGGGTTATACATCAATGCAATTACCACCTTGGGACCTCCAGACTGAAATATTCCTATTATGTAGTCTCTTGTTTCTCCTCTGCCTCCTCTTTCCAGCCCAATAAAATCCCATTGATTTTTGATGAGAAGTGTCACTCCTCCACCCCTTCTGTTCCCTCTGTCTTTCCTAAGGATCTGATATCCCGTTGGAAAGATGGCATCTGTTATCATTCCCGTGAGCTTGGTTTCTGTGAGAGCTATGATGTCCGGTGATGCCTCTGATTCTTTCGTGCCACTCCTCCCACTTATTCGTTATTCCGTAAGCGTTGGTGTACCGTACCTTCAGTTTCCTCTCCAACACTGTTCTGGGGAGTCTGCGGGGGTGGGGGGCCTGGTAGAGTGCTGTGGGATT
Source organism: Cherax destructor (assembly GCA_009830355.1). Taxonomy (NCBI): domain Eukaryota; kingdom Metazoa; phylum Arthropoda; class Malacostraca; order Decapoda; family Parastacidae; genus Cherax; species Cherax destructor. Next base: position 22,143 of record WNWK01000280.1, read on the forward strand.
CTACAGCATATTGTGGGATAAGGGCTGTAAGTGTGGATTGTAGTTAGTGTTGGGATAGCATGTTTGGTTGTGGGGTTCTGATGGTGGTTGTGTGGTGCTTGCGATTGTTGCTCTGCCCGGCTCTGGTTGTCCTCTGCTGACTCTGCCCTTGTCTCTCTTCAAAGTCCCTTTCGTTTATGTCTTCTCCCTTAGCTGCTGCTGTGAGAATATATATATATATATATATATATATATATATATATATATATATATATATATATATATATATATATATATATATATATATATGTGGTGTGTGTGTGTGTGTGTGTGTACGTGTACGTGTACTCACCTAATTGTGGTTGCAGGGTCGAGACTCAGCTCCTGGCCCCGCCTCTTCGCTGTCCGCTACTGGGTCTCTGCTCTCCCTGCTCCATGAGCTTTATCATACCTTGTCTTAAAACTATGTATGGTTCCTGCCTCCACTATATCTTTCTCTAGACTATTCCACTTCCTGCGTGTGTGTACTCGCCTAGTTGTGGTTGCAGGGGTCGATTCATAGCTCCTGGCCCCGCCTCTTCACTGGCCGCTACTGGGTGTGTATGTATATGTGTGTGTATATATATGTGTATATATGTGTGTGTATATGTGTGTATATGCGTGTATGTGTATGTATATATGTGTGTGTATATGCGTATGTGTGTATGTGTGTGTATGTATATGTGTATATGTGTGTGTATATGTGTATGTATATGTGTGTGTATGTGTGTGTATATGTGTGTGTATATATGTGTATGTATATGTGTGTATATGTGTGTATGTGTGTGTATATATGTGTGTATGTGTGTGTGTATATATGTGTGTATATGTGTGTGTATGTATATGTGTGTGTATGTATATGTGTGTGTATGTATATGTGTGTGTATGTGTGTGTATATGTGTGTGTATATATGTGTGTGTATATATGTGTGTGTGTATGTGTGCGTGTGTGTATGTGTGCGTGTGTATGTGTGCGTGTGTGTATGTGTGCGTGTGTGTATGTGTGCGTGTGTGTATGTGTGCGTGTGTCGTGTGCGCGTGCGTACATATCTTCTGTCAGCCTGAATTTTAGTAAACATCAGGAAAGCTCTCAACTTCTCCCCATAAAACAGTAAATTTCTTGTACCTAAGCTACCACTTGGACTTGAGTTATTAGATTCTACAAGGCAACACAGATAACATCGTCTGAATATCCATCCTCATTTGTTGTATTTAGAAAGCAAGTGATAAAGATTCTCCCACAAGGTTGGATACTCTCATACGCTCGTCAACAATCCGAGCTTTTCCTGAAGATCACAGATTGACTGTAAGAGTCTTATTGTGGAAAATAAAGGCTTAACAATGACTACGTGTGTGTTGGGAAGAACACTGCTCACTCTTTGCGTTCGAGCTATCGATGCCAGAGATTTCCTAATGGATGTTATTAATCCCTCCCTCCCGTTGCTTAACCATCCTTAATGGCCTCTCTAGTTTTCATCTGCTTGAGATGTACAAGAAACAACATTCATGAAGAAGTTAATAATATCAAGAGCACCCTTGCCACATCTTGATAATTAAACCTTATTTTCATTCCAAGGCTTTTTTTTAAATGGTCCACGATAATTAATACGACCGGCCGTGTACACGACCATCTCCCACCATTCTACTTTTCAGCAATCCCTCACTGCAAGAGCTACCAATTAAACAATCACCTCCCTCTACCAACATTCATATACAGCACCCGCAGTAGCAGACAAAAAAAGAGGAAGAGGAGCAGCATCAGCAACAAGAGTACGGAGGCAGCGACGTCGGGAAAGAGAAAGGCGGCTTCAAGTAAAAGGAGTCTGCAGACGGTCATAACCAGGCTGCAAGTTAGCACCTCTGCACTGCGCAAGAAATGGTGTTCACACTTTATGCGGCTTTCCATGATTCATCCTCATATTTACACCCTGTAATTTAATGTTCCAAGAAAGGTAAGGTGTCGCCCGCGCGGTCAGCAGGATGGGCATTCTGAAATAAAAGTCAGTTATAGAACAGAAGAGTTCCTTTCAAAGTGTGAGAAATCATTTGTAGCTTCTTTGGTTGGGCTATACTGGAGGGAAAACATTTATCATGTAAGGGATACTCTCGCGTGTACGTGTGCGTGCGCGCGTGTGAATATTTTAGTTACGAGTTGTCACACGCACTTGTCGATAGCCTTGACCTGATTATTTTTTGTGTGCGCGAGCGCGCGCTCCTACGAAAACATATGAGAGTAAATGTGCTCAATTTCACTTTGATGTGATTTATGTCTCTTATCATCAGGCTTACTGTATCTCTGTCCATAGTCTTCTGTTTAATCTCTTATGGCGAGTGAGTGCAGTAAGAACAGAGATCGCCAATAACTTTCACCTTTCAGAGTTCTAAACCAAATACATAGTACAAACACACAGTAAAGTGCATGCTCGGACACTTTTCAAAAGTGCATTTTTATGCTTGAACAGAGAACAAATCTCGTGAATTTAAACTTGACTGTGTGTGTATTTGTTTCACCAGTTATCAAATGCACTTATCGATAAACACTTTAGCTGTTTTGTATGTATGTATGTACATAAATATAAATATATATATATGTCGTGCCGATTAGGTAAAATTGGCGATTTTGGCTTAAATAGCAACACTCTTCTTGCCATATAAGACAAGCGAAATTTTGTGTATGCCGTAATTTCGCAAAAATCATTCTGAACCTAACGAAAAAAATATATTTCATTGTGTTTGTTTATTATTAAATTAATGTTAACATATCTAAAATATATTTAGTTGGGTTAGGCTAAATTAAGTTGCGCTTGTTGTAATAAGGTTAGGTAGGTTTTCAAAGTTTCTCTTGGTACAAAATTATAAATTCTTACATTAACATAAATAAACGTATAAGAGAAAATTTTAGAAAGGACTTAATTTTAGATGAGTTCTTGCTAATTGACCAGTTTTACCTAATCGGCACGACTAAAAAATATATATATATATATATATATATATATATATATATATATATATATATATATATATATATATATCGTCTTTCACTGACATTCATCATCATTCATTTAATAGATATGTTGCTAGAAGTGTGCGGAACACAATTCAAGCAACCTTCCATTTTAAAGAGCTGTGACATAAGCAAAGAGCAACTTTGACAACTCAAGACTTTGTATCAAGATTTATTATCTTTTAATCTCACACCTAACCCCACCACCAAAGTTTCCACTTCTTTTACAACTCCATGTACAAATATGCTGAACAACCATAGTGACATTGCATCCCTGTCTAAGGCCTACTATTACCGGAAAATAATCCAGCCTCTCTCCTACATAACCCAGCCTGAACCCCAGTATCCACATAAAAACTTTACTGCTTTTAGTAACTCACCACTTCTTAAATACATTTGCAACATCTGCCACATAGCTCTCCAATCCACCCTATCATATGCCTTTTTCTAAATCCACAAATGTAACAAACAGTTTTTCACCTTTATCTAAGTATTGCTTACTTACATGATTCAATGTAAACGCTTGGTCTACACATCCCCTATCTTTCCTAAATCCTCCTCCTTTCTCTGGAATCCTACTTTCTGTTTTACACCTAACTCTGTCTCAAAATTTCTACCATACACTGTACCTGGTGTACTCAAAAGCCCTTATAATTCTTACATTATCTCCAGTCGCTTTTTCCCTTATACAAAGTAACAATACATGATCTTTGCCAATGCTTAGGTATATTTTTTCTTGCATGCATATATTGAATAAATGCACCAACCACTCCAAAACTATATCCCCTCCTGTTTTTAAGAACTCGATCTTAATAACATCTGTCCAAATTGCGTAACACCATTTCATTCTACCTAGGGGTGTGCCAAAGTATCGGAATTGATGAAAATGTTGCCGATACCAGCCGATACTTTAAAATATTTATATTACACAAGTGCTTAAAAATATACAGTTCACAATCAACTTTTTTCAGCAGTTGAAGACGTATTTTTCAGTAGACTTGAAAAAACAAACTTTACTATGAACTTCTAAGCAGGAAGTATTTTACAAATTTGCTATCCCCTCCATTCATTAGTGAGTCATGATGAAAGTAAAGACTATAGTGGAAGAAGCCGAATATATTAGTTGCACCACAGATAAAATGGACAAGTCTAATGACTTTGTTTAAAATTTGTATCCTTAGAGCGATGCCATTTCCTGGATCCCACACAGAAGCGAACATCACAGAGATTACTCAAGAAACAATGCATGGATCTAAAATGCCAGCTTCCAAACTTCATTTGATAACACGAGATAATGATGCCAATGTCAAGGAAATGAAGGGACAGGATACAGAAGTTTGTCATGCTTGCTATACACATTCCAGCTAGTTATCCATGATTGTATTCCGAAGCAGAGTAATAAAAGACATCAATGATAAATGTACTCAAATTATGAGCCACTTCAGTCACTCTCTTCTAGCCTGTAGTAACTAGAAGCTCAGGAAAATGAACTACCAAAGCACAAGCTCATTCTGAAAGTACCAATCTAATGTAAATTATATTATGTTAGATCTGCTTGCATACACACACCTACCATCATTCGAAGGAAGTAAATAGAATGTTATTGCCAAGTTATTTTTCTTGTTGAAAATATTTCGCAAAACACCTATGTCTGGTCTCAGAAATACTGCTCTAAGCACAATATTTGGAAAAAAAAAATAATCGACAAAGCTTAGAGTGATCCATGATTCTCGAGCTTAGCTAAGACACTATCAGCTCTCAAGTGTCAGTGTTAACTAGGTTTCAGAGTTGCACCACCGACTATAGCACGATACTCAGCATGTTTCTAGATCCCCGATACAAGAATAACTTCTTCAATCCTAATTAAGTGAAATAATCCTTGACAATATTGAGGATAAACTTAAAGAAAATCAGGAGAGTGCAGCTGGTTTGCTAGCAGCATCAAACAACAACAAATCTGATGAAGACAGTCAAGATGATGTAACAAGAATTGAAGAACTTGAGGAGTCTCATTCTGATTAATGTTATGAAGAAATTATAGCCAGTATTCCCAACAACAGCACCTCACACACATCTGCCTCGAGATAATTTTTCAAATCACAAAAATCACCATCCAAAATCAAACAGTGATTCATGTTACATTAATATATATATATATATATATATATATATATATATATATATATATATATATATATATATATATACACACACACACACACACACAAGGCATCATTGCCTAAAGGAGGAAATCCAGTAGAGTGACAAAGAGAAAATATGAGTTTTCTTCCATCTCTGTTAAAGCTAGCCAATTAATATTTGAATTCACCTTTACCCATTCCCCCTATTGTTCATCCACTGGAGGAAAGTTTGCTCTCCCTACAGGAAGAGATTAACTTCGGAAAATGGGAAGATGCTGATGTTCTTGAAACAGGAAGGGCGTGAGTACAAATAGGAAATGCAGATGGAGGATCAAGCCTCCACCATTATAATAATAATAATATTCAGCACTTGGGGTAAGTAGTGGAGAAAATCCCTCAGCTCCTTCTCCCTGAGCTCCTACCTCCAGCGGCGATCCCTCAGATCTTCATCCCTGACCTCACCAACACCCCACCCCTCCTGCTGCGCCCCTCCCCCCAGGATCGCCCACGCTCCTTGATTTTTTTTTTTTTTTTTTCAAATTTCATATTTTTTTGAAGGTCCCCCTATGGGGATCAGAGATACGGTAAAGGTTTCTCGATTTCAATAAAATAACAAAAAAATTTGACTTTACTCTCCACTTCCTTGGATAAAGATTTACCTCAATTTTTCAATGCTCCTCCCCATGTCCCCCACCCTCCTACCCCGTAAGGTCCAATTTTACCCACTTTCGAGAATGCTACGAAATTTCCATTTTTCAATGCTCCATCTCCTTGGATCAAGATTTTACCTCCACTTCCTTGGATCATATTTTTTACCCCTCATGAACAAACACCACTTTTTCCTCAAAATTTCGATTTTTTTTTTTCCAAATTTATTCACTTCTCCAAGGTTCTCCCCTATGAGGGTTAGAGGTAACCATTCAAAAATGGACATGTTTTGGGTAGCCCCATACGGGAGTACAAGTTGAATCATGAGAGGTGTGACGTTACTCTGTGTCCTCTTGTTATCTTAAATGAACTAAAAATATCATGACGTCACTGACCGCCAAGTAAACACACAGGTCAACATGTTAAAACATGGGAGTACAAGAAGTTAAATCAAGCCAGGTAAACACTAATACGCATTTTTCACCATTTATTTTTCCACTCTTTCGTTAATAACAATTACATTACATTTTCTCCAGTTCAAAAAAAATCAATTTTCCATGTTTTCAGGTAACAGAATAAAAAGTTCCACTATTACACATTTTCATACAATTCTCCACATTTCGGAAAACAGAATAAAAAGGTACACTACATTTCATAATCATCATAGGGAAAATGTTATACATTTTTCTCTAGTTCAACCAAAACAACCCACAACACTTACAATTTTTCACAAATACAAGAAAAAAGATACAGCACATGCCCCTCTGTATCTCACCCACAACTCACTACATATAACCTTCACTTGGTTCAATAATATCCACAATAAATCTCAATTTTACATATCACGAATTAAAATTTCGCTAATTCAACAAAAGATTCAATTCTCACAATTTTTTACATATCACGAATTAAGATTTCATTTGTTATAACTACCTCTTCTCAACACCATCCCGCACTGCTCAAATGACCTTATATGACTGTCGAGGACCACCTATGATCTTACCTGAGTTACCTCAGATAAGATCACAGGACAGACAGATGTCAGGTCATCCCAAGGAAGCACCTGAGGTCATGACCTGCTCTCTCTCTCTCTCTACAAACACACACAATTTTTCGCTAATACAAGAAAAACATACACACACACACACAGATACACCTATTCACATCCAACAATCTCTCAGAATAACCTCACTATCACTGCCAATTTTTTCCTTTTTATACTAATTCATCAAAGTTTCCCCTCCAAGCACCATCTGCTTAAATCATGGTCATCACACTTCATCTATCTTCCCCACCCCTCTCTATCTCACCCACAACTCTATTACGAGAATTTTCAAAATGTTCACAAATTTTTCCCGTTTTTACTATTTCATCAGAAAGTCAACTTTCCTTAATAACCTCACCCCATCTCTGCACCTCACCCCATCTCTGCACCTCACCCCATCTCCCCACCACCTCCCCTCTTCACACCCACACACCAACATATACCCCTCTCCATGTGTTGTGGGGTTCTTTTCATAGATTTGGTAATATTAACAGACGATGAGCTTGGGTTTTGGTAGCGTTTAATGAGGCGTTGGATAAATGGGAGCTGAGAGCCTATGCCTGTGTGTCTGTCCTGCACTGAGTCTGGGTGGTAACTGAACACTAGGCCGCCTGGCGCTGAGGCATTCAAAAGGCAGGCCTATCATTGGCTGATGCCAGATCACATGGGCAGAGGTTGGAAATCACGTGAACAGCCGTGATGCAGCCGTTATAAGTACAACCCGTACAGCTCGGGCATGCTACGTATGGCGTCTCGACATACAACTACACAAACTAAGGACAACAGGCAACAACTTTCAGCTGATTCTATACAATGTCAAAGTACACAACAGTTAACATTATACTTCACATGGATATTATCGTGACGGAACAATCTACATTACTATATGATGCATCTTGATACATAGGAATGATCTAAATGAGCTCATTCTAGAAAATCATGATAAAAGAGAGAAAAAAAAATTAATTTGTTCGATCGAACTGTCTTCATGTGATCTACGAATTCTGAGGAAATAAATTACAAGAAGATAGTGATTAACAGACAAGGTAGATATGGTGCCACAAATCTATACTGTTAATTCTCAGAACTCGGAGAGAACGTGAACACACAAAAAAAATTTGAGTAATACTAAGTAGATATTATAACACACAGTTAAACGCTTACTACATATTTATCTATACAGGTTAGTTACATTTAACCCCAACTCTGCTAGGGTGAGATTGATATAGGCTGTATAATTATCATCTCTGGGTGGATCAAACTCTGTTACAATAGGTAACTCAACTTCTGATTGAGGAGGATCTACACTGGTATCTACAAATGATACTTGAGGATTAATTAACACTTGTCGTGTACGTAGGGAATAACGACATTCAGGTATAACTTCATCCCAGGTTACACTATTGGGATTGATGGTAGCTCTTAAGACATCAAGGACTTTCTTATTCGTTCTTTCTGCTAACCCATTGCTGGCAGGATGGTGTGGAACAATGGTAGATTTAGTAATCTTATACAAGGCACATAGGTTTTCTAGAATCTCGTTACAAAATTCACCTCCATTATCTGTTATGAGGGACTTAGGAGTGGTATGTCTACAGATTATACGTTCCTTAAACGCTTTAGCTACTGTCCCGGCAGTCTTATCTGGGATAGGAACTAACTCACAAAATCTGGTAAAGTGATCGACCATCACACACAGATGTTTATTGCCACTGAGGGAACATTGGAAGTTGGTCAACAGATCTAGTGCAACTCTTTCCCATGGCTCACTAGAAGTAGGAAAGATCTGGATTGGATTAGGACCTGTGACATACTCAGTAATATCGGTAGACATACGAGGCCAAAAGTATTTCAATCTGGCTTGTTTCACAGAACGATCCATACCAGGATGTGCAACATCTGGTACATCGTGAACTAGCTGCAAGGCTACTTTCACTAGTGACTGTGGAATTACTAATTGGTATACTCTTCTACTAGGATTACCCAACTCGGTAGTGCGATACAGTAATTCTTGGTTCATGACAAAGTCACTAATGGGTGCTGGTTGCTTCACAGAGAGAATAAGGTCTTCCTGGAGCAGGAATCGAACCACACCAGATCACAAGGGGTCTGTTCTTTGAGCAGTCTTTACATCCTCAGCACTAAATGGAGGATCGGCAGTTACTACACTGACATGATGCGACAAAGCATCAGCAACTACATTGGATTTGCATGACTGTATAATTGCGTTCAGCCTTAGTAAGGACTCGGCTAGCAAATGCAAATAATCTCTTAAACTGAGTTTTCTTTATTCACTAAGAACTGGGAACACTTTCCTGCTGGAGGAATGAACGGCACGGTGGAGTGGAAGGACTCTCCCCGGGTGAAATAGATAGCTCAATAACACAAAGTATGAACAAAGAAGAATGGCTCTCACTATCTCTTACTGCAGGTAATAATTACTCGACACACGACACTTTACTCTGCAAAGGACTTACTGTCAACTGGAAAGAACACTATCTGGAACACGAGGGACAACAACTGGCACTCTAGTGAATACACTAGCAACAGAAACGGCTTTCTGCAATTGCTTTTGCATCAGCAGAGATGCTATAACTCATTCAAGTAGTCTTTCTTCAACAAAGCGTCCCCTGGAGAGGAACTACTACTTGAACTAGCAACATTGCAAGGATAGACTCAGTACTCAAGGCGGTCCGGGATACCTCCGGCACCCTAGGCATCTGAACGCTATCTTGCATGCAAGATATTGTAGGGACTGAATTCCAGACAGGAGTGACAGTAATACTAGTTTCTTGACCGCTCGGCTACGTTAATACATAATGCACAAAGCTATCAGGACTGACTTTGAACTTCACATTCCGCAGAACTGTTATAACTCTCTGATACAAGCTGTGAGAACAAACACATTGCTCAAAAGCTAGATACTGTCTTTCAGTCAGTAAGGAACTATCAGGATCACGAAGAAAACTATAGTATTGACTCTGTGGCTGGGTAGGTCTAGCATTCGGTAAATGACTATCATGAATTTCAGCAAGGGCATTTGGAACATTAGAGCACTGAATGCCGTCATTAGCTACACTACTGTAAGGTAAGTGAGACATACTTGCAATGAAAATTGCACAAAGACTAATTCAGGTAAAAAAATGAGAATGGTAAAATATTCACAGTACACAATTAGTTAAAATGGAAAGTAAGAAGTCATTGAATTAGATGCAGAAAAGGGGTTAAAACAACTAATGTACACTATATAAGAAATGACAACTCACTCACTGAATTTTGACTGTAAAAATTTAAGGAATTACTTTACAATTTGCAATAAAAGGCAATATGAATACTGTATGGATTAACTGCAAAAATGATCTCTCTCTACTTGAATTTAAAACAAAATTACTAGATGAGAAATAATAAATCAATGCAAAGTGGAAATATAATAAAAAAAAAATTGTATTCAACTGGAAAAATACTAGAAAACAAATTTTCTAAAGAGAAAATGACACTAGAATTTAATATGCATTGCTGGCTGAAGAATTAACTATGATGCTGACAACTAGCATTGAATTATTAGTACTTTTCAGGATAACACTGAGTAAAATGGAATAAATACACAATAATGTATGCAAAATAACAAGAACAAGTAATCACTACTGGAGAATAATTGTAAAGTGTAATCAATGTATGGTATTGCATAAACAATTTACTGCATCAATTAAAAATCAATGTTGCACTGGGCACAAGGAGAATGAACACTTTAACTCTTAGTTCACTTAAGAAAACTAATGAAAATGATTATAATGAATATTACTTTACTTTACATATGAGGGTTAAGAGTTAATTTGTTCAAGGAATTATTGATAAGATCAACACAAAGACAATAATACACGAACTGAAATAAAGGTTAAAAAAACTTACAGTTTTGCAGGAGAATACACAACACAACAAGATTCAGTCAGTGAATGTGATAGTTTATGCAATAAGATCGTGCATATGAAAGTATATATATATAGAGATAGTTCTTGCTGCTTCAGACAAAATATATTCAATGAACATGTTCTGCAAAAAATTAAAAAAAAATGAGGCACAGATTGACACAAAACATAAATTGTCTGTTGAACTAAAACATATGAGATACTGGCACAAAAATTAATGGGACACACTGAATGGAACACAGGAAAATGAAATATGCAACTAGGAACACTGGGGCATAAACAATAAGGAACTATTCACAGACACTGCATAAAAACACAAGGGAATGCACTGGGAAAAAAAAAATGAAGGGACAGGGACTTAATACACAACACTGCAATAATAACTAATAAATCAAATACTGCACTCAAGGACAAGAAAATTTATACACAAGTACTTACTGCATGTGTACGAGTTTACACAAGAAACATATATAAAAATGAGACACGAAACTGAAACACAAGTCTTTAAATGTCACTAAGAAAATTCACTGCTTAAATGTCTCACACACACGAATGTCTATAATAGAATAGAGTCTAATGATGAATGAACGACGAGTGTAGGTGGAGAGAATATATTCCTGGTCGTTGACTGCTGAGTCTTGTAGAAATGCGCTTTCACCGAAGAACTCACACAGCAAGCTTTTACGTTGGCGCTCTGGGATGAAGGAAGACACTCTCGACTTGCTATGTGAGCCAGAAACAATGCTGCTGGTACCCCAGATAGGGTAAAAAATACCACAAAATATTGGCTGGTAGAGAGTAGTGTGAGCAGGTGGTTTGTTTTGTTTACAGCAGCGTGGGTGGTGAGTGGCGCGCGCGTGGATGACGTCACTGCTGCCTGGCGCGCTGGCGGTGGGCGATGACGTCACGGGGTTCGGCCAGTACACTAGTTCTCACGGCCTTGGGACTACTAACCCAGGTGGCTTTTTGCACAATAAGCCACATGAATGGTGAATATCACTCTGACAAGCGTCCAACTTGTAGCACAGAGCGATTGGAGACAATACTGCAAGGAACTGGCTTGCTGAAGAAACGACTGGCTTACTTGTATGACTGGCTTTCTGGAAGAGGCTGGCTTAGCTCTTAGGACTGGTAAACCTGAATTCTCTTACTTGCACACAGCAGTGAGATGCAGGATGGATGACAAGAGACAGACTGGATGACTGCAGGCTTGGCTTAGGCTCTTCCCATAAACTGGCTTACTTGTTAGCTTAATTGCAAAACCCAGATCAACTCTTCGGAGGTTTACTTGCAATTAGAAGCCAGAAGACTGGAGACACTGCTTCAGAAGAGTCTTGGATGACGACACGGGTGAGGGGAAGGTGAGTCGCTGGCGACGGTTGATATTGACGCCCGCGGCGGTACTCTCTCACACCGGCTTCTTCTTTCTCTCAATTCCGCTCAAAATACTCAAAATCTAGGCCCACGAGCTGTCACCATTTGTGTTGAGGGGTTCTTTTCATAGATTTGGTAATATTAACAGACGATGAGCTTGGGTTTTGGTAGCGTTTAATGAGGCGTTGGATAAATGGGAGCTGAGAGCCTATGCCTGTGTGTCTGTCCTGCACTGAGTCTGGGTGGTAACTGAACACTAGGCCGCCTGGCGCTGAGGCATTCAAAAGGCAGGCCTATCATTGGCTGATGCCAGATCACATGGGCAGAGGTTGGAAATCACGTGAACAGCCGTGATGCAGCCGTTATAAGTACAACCCGTACATCCATCTCACCCACAACATATAACCTTCACACACTATCCACCCTCATTTTTTCACTTGACTGAGTAATACAACTCACACACTCTCTTACATCATTTGATCACCTCCAAATCACTCTCATACATCATTTGAATACCCCCAAAACACCATTGACTACCACTAAAACACCAATGAATACTCCCTAAAACACCAATGAATACTCCCAAAAACACCATCGATTACTCCCAAAACACCATTTGAATACTACCAAAACACCATTTGACATCTCTAACTCATCCACCAAATTACATTCTCATTCACACTTACACATTTCATTAACTGAAATTACATCTCAACCACCAAAACTAAGAACACTCATCTCAAATCCATTAAGATCACAGGTAACGATGTGACGGGACTTGGAAGAACAAGACCTAGAGAGGAGGAGGATTTATGATGTTTAGAGAGTAACATTATGTTGTTTCACTAAGAATAGTTGGGTAATAGAGAGGAGGATTTATGATGTTTAGAGAGTAACATATGTTGTTTCACTAAGAATAGTTGAGTAATAATAATATATGATAAATCATTCATACAGAGAAATGGAAAAAAAAATAGAAATTTTGAAAAAGTGGTGTGGGTTCATGAGGGGTAAAAATATGATCCAAGGAAGGGGAGGTAAAATCTTGATCCAAGCGATTCGAGCGGGGTCGATCCGGGAGAAGGGCGCAGCTGGATGTGAAGGGGTGGGTGAGGTCAGGGATGAGGATCTTAGGGATCGCCGCTGGAGGTAGGAGCTCAGGGAGAAGGAGCCGAGGGATCGCCACTGGAGGTAGGAGCTCAGGGAGGAGCTGAGAGATTGCCGCTGGAAGTAGGAGCTCAGGGAGGAGCTGAGGGATTTTCTCCACTACTGGGGTACAGTCTTCTCTACCCATAGGAAAAGATTAACTTCCGAAAAAAAGATGTTGATATTCTTGAACTTATATTTGAGAATGTTTAATTTTAGCTCTTAATGTACACTATGTTTATTTTTATTTCAGGTACTAGAATAATGTACGTTTTTTCACTTTTGGATGTATTTCTTCAGCGTTTAAAAAACTATGAAGTGTATAAAAAAAATGTGTCAGCTAATTCAAGTTCTAAACTATAATTTTAGATTCTTGGTTTCCAGTTATTACAATAAAGAACGTTTCTTAGGTTTTGATTTTTTTTAAACCTTCAATAAACATTATGATGAGTGATGAACGTTTTAATTCCATGTTTAATATTACTAGAAATTATTCAGACTTATTTTCGTAAGTGGCATCCTATTATGACTATTAGATTATTAAATATGTAGATAGATTCAGAAATGTTATGTCACTAGGTTATTTGAATGCTTTTTCACCCTCTTACCCCTCCCCCTTTTTATAGTTTTATTCCTTTCTATGATACAAGTGCAAAGTGTTTGTTGACAGTTGCATCTGAGGTACTTGATGCAGCTGCTCAAGAGCCGAGCCACTGTGTCTAAGGTACAGCAGATATGTCTTCTCTGAATTGGAACACAAACGCCGTAACAAGGGTTAATTCTACTCTACATTAATAATAACAATAAAAATATTTATTTCTACAGGTACATGACACAACTTATACACACCTAGCTGACATCAATGAATTACTATATAGAAAACCCCTGGTTAAGAAGAGCATTTCGGACAATTTTTCTTAATCTTGTCCCCCAGGATGTGACCCACACCATTCAACTAAAACCCAAGTACCTACTTGCTGCTAAGTGAACAGGTGTAAGGAAACACGCCCAATATTTCCACGCGTACTGGAGCTCGAACTACGGACACAATGTGTATGCTGAGTGCGCTACCAACCGAACCACGGGGCACACATTCTACACGAGTAAATATTCTACTCCTGTAAACACAAAAAAAGTTCTAAGTTGTTGTACTTTCCCATAAACATTCGGTGAGATCCTAATCGTTTTACACATTCGGCGAAACGTGAAGAGAAATGTTACTCCACATTCAGCTAGCCAAGTAATGATTTTGGAATTCCTGCTTCACAATCTGGTAAATAAAAAGTGAAGTTGCAAGCTTTGTTGCACATTCTGCTGAACAAAGAGCGAGCAGAAGTGTATGCAGAAGGTGTTGAAAGATATATACTATCTTACTCCATTTATTCAGGCACCCGTGCCACAAGACCAACAACACAACAAGCGTCGGGAAACAGACCAGAAATGTGTTTACCCTCGCCTCCTGTGCTCACAGTGCAAGCATGCGCCAGCTGTCTGGCTGGTGAGCTCACACTCCAGGCATGCACCAGCTAGCTGGCTGGTGAGTTCAGTCCATGCATGCACCAGCTGGCTGACTGATGAGCTCACAATGCAAGCATGCACCAGCTGGCTGACTGATGAGCTCGCAATGGATATATGCACAGAAATACTGCAGTGTGAACAAAACTATATTTATACAAAGCTATATATATATATATATATATATATATATATATATATATATATATATATATATATAATATATAATATAATATATATAATATAAAATATATATAATATAATATATATAATATAATATATATAATATAATATATATAATATAATATATATAATATAATATATATAATATAATATATATATATAATATATATATATAAAATATATATATATATATATATATATATATATATAAATAAATATATATAATATATATATAATATATAATATATATATAATATATATAATATATATATAATATATATAATATAATATAAATACACACACAATAAGATCACAGTAAATAGGTGATATCACAATATGCAGAACAACCAATGTGAAAAAATATTGAAATTCCAAGTGCTTTTGTGGTTTCTAACATTATCAATTAAGTGTTAAAATAAAAGATCAACAGGAAGGCATATAAGGACGAGACTACTCCCCGCGGTTACCTTACAACACCTGACTTTTTTATGATGTAAGGTAGGTGGTGAAGGCTCTCTTAAACACAGCTTATCTTCTACCCAAGCATTAAGAATTTAACTTGCCTAATGTATCTTATTCTTCCCAAATTTTATTAATTATAAATGAATCCAATCTGTATAACCCAAAAGCAATATTCATATTATTTTCAAAATTATTTTTTATGAGACTTGATTCTATTATATTTCTCTCCACCATGGACTTGCTATCTAGATACACCTTTCTCAGCCTTTTGAAAATCTACTGGATGGTTAAAATCTTTCAAATAAATAAACAGAGCATTAGAATATTGTCCACTTCTAATGCTATATTTATGTTGTTTTAATCTTAGTAAATTATGAAAGAAGTGGCACGAGACACCACGAGCACAACTCTGTTCTTGTAGCTACAGAAAAAAAACAAATAGGCAAAACAACGAGCCAGCAGACAGAAATGAAATTCGTCTAACCTCCTCCCCCCTCCCAACCTTATCCCCCCTGAAAGCTGAGATAGGCATGTATGGAAACACGCGCGAGTGCGCGCGCGCGCACATATCATGAGTTTACATACACACACTCACGAATGTTGCCAATGTTTGAGAAGCAAGTAGTCAACCACTGGTGAAAGTCCCCGCAAGTCTTACATACAGGGAAGATCACCTGATCTCCTCCCTCCCGCCCTCCTCTCTCTTCTCTCCTCTCACACACTCACACACCACACACACACACACACACACACACACACACACACACACACACACACGCACACACCACACACACACACGCACACACACACACACACACACAGAGGCGCATTACACATACAAGAAAATCTCGAGTAAATATGGAACAGAGTAACATGGCGAATGAGTGGCACCAGGGGAGGAACATGGCTCAGGAAAGTAAGGATGATGGGACGCAGGGAAGGAAGGAGGAACCACCAGTTGAAACATGGAGGTGGGAGTAGATTATTGTGATCAGGGGAGAGCGCTGAACCCGTAGGGATCATACAAAGCATGGGGAATAAAAGACAATCAGGATCAATCCAAAGAATGAGGGGCTGGGTGTATTGCCTTTTATCAAAGGCCTCTCGCAGGGAGTGGGGGACAAAGGAATGTGGTAGGGGATAGATATACGTAGATAGGTTGTAGGAGTAGGAGAGAGAGGTAGGTAGGTTGTAGTAGGGAAATGAGGAGAGAGGATGAGGGGTCAAGGAAGTGTCATACCGGGAAGGAGAAGGGGAGAAGTAGCGTAGCAGACAGTGGCGGCTGGTGCATCTTGTCGCATGAGTGGCAGATGTCAAAAATCTTCTATTGCAAACCGTGGGTGAGTGGTACACTATAGGCCCTGCTACTTACTGACCCTCGGTTCCATCCTCAGCCATTTCTCTGTTTACTCACAAACATGGAGGTATTTAATAAGCATCCCACTGCAGGCGCCCCCACTCCAACACGCTCTCACTGCACCACGCACACTGCAAATGTATCCGATATTGTTATATAATAAAAATTACAGGCACACTGACCAACGACAAGCAACAACGACTGCCCCGACACCCCATTACCCTTAACTCGGCCCCACAACAAACACCGGCAACGTCCCTACACATTGTACATCTTCTCCACAGCTTCTCTATCCTTAACTCTGCCCCATAACGCACTCTACCTCTAATTCTGCGCCATAACGCCCCTACCATTAACTGTGCTCCGAAGTACCCTTAACCTTTAACTCTGCCCCATAACGCTCTTACCTTTAACAAGCACCCACAACACCTTTACACTTCCCTTCCCGTAATTTCACCTCCACAACTCCCTTCACCTTTACCATCAATAGCCTCTACAAGAGGCACCCTAACGCCCTTTACCCCACCAAATCTTCCCCTAACCCCCAACTCGGCCCCCACTGCAGGCTACCCCTCCCCCACACCTGGCAGTGATGACGCGGAGCACCTCGAGCGAGACGGCCAGGTGGGGCGGCAGCTTCTTCAGCTACTTCTTGAGACTCTCGCTCCACCAGTCTTGACCTGCTTCTTCTGAGATATTCTGTTCCTTTTGTATATGTACATCTGTCAGTGCACACAAACATACAGACAGGGGTAAACACGCGTAACAAACACACGCACTCCAGCACAGAAAATGTTTTAACAAGTAAAGTGGTAGATGCATATACTATGGTAGATACGAGTATCGCAATCTTCATAAATTTCTATCTACTAAATACTGAAGACGGGGAACCATCCGTACCATTCTGTAACTACAGACAAGTCATCAAAAATAGGTTTCCACATGCAATTAACTGTACTCTAGCAGTCTCGTATCGCTATTCATAATACAATCGACGCTTTCACTGTATACGTTTATTTACGACAGGTACAAACATCCATATACTTTTATTTCCATCAGGTATTTATAAAAAAAATTGCATTTGTTTTGTTCGTGTTATTTATGAGCAAACTACGTGGCCTCTTGTAAAATTCTATTATACATCATCTTTTACAAACATGTATTCCACCTGCATCGTTCAGATAATATTATGCTGACTCAAACACACACTTCCTGGTATGTAACTGTATACGTCATGATTAATCTTCTGACCTTTACATATTATTACAACTCATTCTCTCAGGCCCTTACAAGTTATTTACTCTCCGTTATTTTTTTTTATGTAAAAGCATTCTGAACTGCCTACAGTAATATACGTCAGACACAGACATCACCCATCAACAGCCACACCACTTTTTCCCTCCCCCCCAGCTTTTTACCCCCACACATGCCTCCTTCCACCATTGCCACCCTTTTACAGACAACACCACACCTATTCACCGAGACACCCTCGAGCATTTCCACCTCAACTCTCCAGCAAAAACCAAATCCCGTACCAATCCCCACCCCTAACCCAACATCCACCCTCCCCCAACCACTACAAGAGTACAAGAAGCGGCAGAAAAAAATATAAAACAAAAAACAGTTTGTAGAACAACACTGATGTTCTGTCGAACAAGGTCACAAAGTTCAAGGAACCGATAAATTAAAACACAATAGCCGTATCTGATATAAAACGCTCGATCATAAATGGAGCTTTAAAAAAAAAAGGGTGCAAAAAAAGTGAGAAATGAAAGTGAAAAGAGATGAAGTGAAGGAGTAGCTCAGTTATTAGGAGAATACTGAATTTAAGAAGAAATGACGATGAGCAACAATGAGGAATACTGGTACATGGTTCAAGGTGACCAAAATAATAGCTGCAACAAATTACAATAAACCCCTAAATAGTAATCCACTAACACAAGAATATTAAACAACGTTTCAGTAAGAAACATGGGGGAGGGGAAGGGAGGGAGGGAGGGAGGGAGGGAGGGAGGGAGGGAGGAGAGAGAGAGAGAGAGAGAGAGAGAGAGAGAGAGAGAGAGAGAGAGAGAGAGAGAGAGAGAGAGAGAGCAGCAAGAATGAGAAAGAGGACCAGAGATAAGTTAATCAAAAGGGAATTTAAATGTGAAATCATGGAAAAGCCGAAACCCTCACTGAAGACCACATATTTGAAGAAACAAAATTCTTGATCTTAGCAATAAGGAAATTCTTAACGAAGCATGTAAGAGAATCAACGATAATGAAAGAACGTAACAAACCAAGAAAATGAGGCCTATTTGTCTTCCTAAGTAACTTCAGAAAGTAAGATACACCCAACAGAAAAAAAAAACTAATTTTTCGATTCATCACAAAACTGGAACGTAAACTAGAGGAAATAATAAAAAAAACATGTTTTCGGAAAAGGGGTCAATGTAACCTTGAGATTTCTAAACAAGATGGGAAGAAGAATTTCTTCAGGAAATTCACACGTAGAACAAAATTAACTTTCTCAACTTAAAATGTCGGCAAGCAACAAAAATTCATCTCCTCCCTTTAAAAACAACACACTAAGATCCTGTGTTTTATGTGTCAATGCAAGGGAGCAAAGCACAAAAATAAGTAAAAATTAAAAATAGAATCGAATAACCAATAAGAGAAATCAGCAGCAGGGGAACAAGTGAATACATAAGAATCAGGAGAAAAGAGGAGAATTTAAAAATGACAGCAACAAAAGCTACTCCACAGCTACATCCGAGGAACACTGGCAGTAAAAGATTACGTAATACGATTGAAGTGGGAAGGAAACAGCAAGGAAGTATGTGAAGAACTTAACATGGGTTTCCGCACCATGTATAAAAAAAAAAAAAAAACGAACACCTAAAGAAACAGAAACGAGAAACAGAACAAACCCAGTACACACAAAAAATATTAAAACAGTAGATTACTTATTAACTGATATAGACCCAAGCAAGGCAAAAGCTTCAGGTGATACATCACCGTGGATACTAGAGAAGGAGCTGCAGCACTGAACAAACCCCCCAAGCACAAATCTACAACAAATCAACAAAAATAGGTAAACTACCAGCACATGGAAAACAGTAAATGTGATTAATATATTTAAAAAAAATGGCGATAAACAAGTATTGATAAATTACAAACCATTATCTCTTGACAGGAATCTCGAGGCAAGAAAATGATGAAAAACACCTAAAAGAAACTGGATTCATTTTTGGACAACCCCAGTGTTTCAAGGACGAAAAAAACTGCCTCGTAATGCAAAAAGACATATGAAACACTCATAGAATTTAGAAAAGAAAAATATGAGCCAAATGCAAATTCCTAGATTGAAAGAAGACCTTTGATACTGAACCACACAATAGACTGATTCATACACTAAGAATTCAAACAGACAAGGACTGCTAAAAATTTCAAGACGAACTTGAGCGGCTATAGAAGTATCCAGAAAAGTGGTTACTTGAATTCAACCCAGGAAAATGTAGTAACTCGCCCCCCCCCCAAAAAAAAAAAAAAACGGGGCAAGGAGACCTAATAGTATATAATATACGAGTGAAAAGCGGTTCACCTACTCAGTAAATAAGAAAGATGTGAGCGTCACCATCACACCAAACTATTGCCCAAGGGCACTTAAAACCGAATAACGTCTTCAGCGTGTGCTAAACTAACATAGATGACATTCAGGAATTTAAACTAAGAAACTTTTAACTGCCTAAGCGTCGTGTCCGACCAATCCTAGAATATGCAGCGTGTGCGTGAAACTCGCATCTAATTCACGCAACACGACAACACGACCGGTATCGAAACTAAGAAACAAAAGCTAAGAAAAGAAAGTACATGACATGGTACTCACGAAGAACGAAGATAAAGGAGGACCATGATCACAGGATACTTAGCAAAAATAGAGAAGATAAACATACACATTCGGAACGAGTTGAACCAGAACAGTCGGACACTGGGAACTAAACAGAGGATCCACAAGATGCTAAGAAACAATAATAGTGTCACAATAGCTAAGTGGAACAGAGTAAAGAACGACAAGCAGAAGCAAACATTAAGCTTAGAAAAAGATATTATTCAAGATAAAGTCAACGAAAAGATTGAGATGCTGAATCTCAAAATATGTAAACTCGAACACGTTATTACACCCACGAAACGAACGCACGCGCGCGCGCGCTTTCAAACACACACACACACACACACACACACACACACACACACCATACATACACTATAAACATTTTTCATCCACTCTTGCAAGTATTCTACATAGTCATCACGTCTGTGTACAATGTTACCATTCCAGTTTTTTCCAAGGTTCTCAGACCAGCATCCCGGTCTGCGTCCTGCCATAAAGCTTTTTTTCATTTGCACCACAAAATGAAACTTTTAATTGTTTCGTCTGTATTTCCCCACTCGACACTTGAATATCTGAGGAGCCAGAAACCTCTCCCTGGAGGATGCTACCACTCGCGTCCTACTGCACCCACAGTTTACCTCGTCGCCACAACGCAACATATTCCAACATTATTTTTGGCCAGTTGTGGATACGTGTGTGTTCATCAATGTCATTTTGTTTGTGGGTCCATGTTGAAGCGTGTTTGTGTGGACGCTGATTTACGGCTGAGTGTGAATGAGTGTGCTTGGGAAACATGGGGTGAATGTGTTTGTAAATTCATGGTTGGGTGTGTTTGTAAACGAATGACTAAATTATTTGCAAGTGCAGAGTCAAGTGGCCTCAAGTGTGGGCATGGTTTAGCGTGTTTGCCCGCTCCTAAGTGCATTTCTGAGGGTAGCTTTCAAGTATCTCGTTCCTCTGCTTGATAAAAACACAAAGCTTGCCTTCAGTCTCAATTAAGTATGGACGATACGGGTAATTAATGTCAACAAACGTGAAATGCAGATTTTACACCGCCTTTTCATATTTTGTGTTACTCTCACAGTATCTTTGGGAGGTTAAATCACCATCACCTGATGTAGACCAAACGAAATGTAAACTTTGACTAACGGACAATTGCCACACCTTGCGTCAGTATGTGCTGGAATGCGATAAAATTAATGAATTCAGAGAC
The DNA here is from genome assembly GCA_009830355.1 of Cherax destructor. Lineage (NCBI taxonomy): Eukaryota > Metazoa > Arthropoda > Malacostraca > Decapoda > Parastacidae > Cherax > Cherax destructor. The sequence goes on from WNWK01000280.1 coordinate 44,049, forward strand.
AACTCACTCAGAAATGTCTCAGAAATGTTCAAGAAATGGCGAAGTATTTTATTCACAGTAGTATATTTCAAACCATTCTGGAAAAATACCCTGACTTTGCTCATTGTAAATAAAGCACTACCACTGTGTGTGTGTGTGTGTGTGTGTGTGTGTGTGTGTGTGTGTGTGTGTGTGTAGAGAGAGAGAGAGAGAGAGAATCTAATTAATGTTTGCATACATAACTCAATAGGATTGTGACCAGATATGAACATGTAAAGAATTCATTACCTTTGTAACTTGTTGAACTGTCAAAACTCAGAGACCCAGACCCTGGACCCATTATGTACCTCTGTGATCCTTTGACTACCGCCCACAGGATGGGTATGGTGTGCATAATAAAAATGCTAAACTCTCAAAGACCGACGTGAAAGAAAAACAAGTATTTGGTGGCACTTTTTTTTTATAGATAAACATAACAGAAAAACAGCCTTCAATAATGCTGAGTAGGAAACATGTGCAACACTTCGGTAACTTTATTTCAGAAGTAGACACCAAAGTGCTGCACATGTGTCTTATTCAGCATCTTGTCGGTATTGTATACCATTACAATGACAAGTCTTCAATAATGTTTGAAATATTCAGGAATACTAGAGGGAGAAAACACTTAAAGAGACACCTATAGACAAGGTAGATTATAGTGGAAAAATGAACCTGTTATTAAAGGACGTGGGAACTTAGGTTCCCCCTTAAGAGACACTACTTCAGCCACGCTAGTTGCTGCTAATAAATGATAAAGCATTAAACATATCTTATGAAATATCAATGTGTGCGCGCATGTTACTGTGCGCTCACGCATGTTTAGCCACACGAGATCATGTGCCAGTATGTCTGTGTGCACTCACGCATGTTTACACAAACACACACACACACACACACGAGATCATGTGCCAGCTTGTCTGTACTCGCTTGTATGTGGTTGCAGGGGTCGAGTCTCAGCATGCGTGCGCGCAAGCGGTCTCGCGAGTTTACACACATACATACGCGTGCGCAGGCGTGCGTGCGTGTGTGGTGTGTGTGTGTGTGTGTGTGTGTGTGTGTGTGTGTGTGTGTGTGTGTGTGTGTGTGTGTGTGTGTGTGTGCGCGCGCGCTCACCTACATGCTATTGCAGGGGTCGAATCGCAGATGCTGGCCCCGCCTCTACGCTGGTCGATACTAGGTCCACTCTATCCTGGCTTCAAGAGCCTTATCGTACCTTTTCTTAAAGCTATGTATGGTGTCTACCTCTACCACTTCGCTCTCAAGATTGCTCCACTTCCTGACAACTTTAAGGCTGATGAAATACTTCCTAACATCCCTATGACTCATCTGAGTGTTCAACCCCAGCAGTGTCCTCGTGTTCCTGTTTCACATCTCTGAAACATTCAGTCCCTCTTCACCTTGTCAATTCCTCCCAGTATTTTTTATGTCGTTATCATATCCTCCCTAGTCCTCCTGTCTTCCAATGTCATCAGGTTAAGTTCCGTTAACTTCTCATCATAGGACCTACCCCTTAACTCCGGGACTAGCTTTGTTGCAAACCTCTGCACTTTAAACAAACCACGGTACGGGCGGGGATTGAACTCGAGGCTAGTGAGTCGTAGCTAACGCGCCGGTCTGGAGTTTTAAGACTCACTAGCCGCGAGTTCAATCCCCGCCCGCACCGTGATTTGTTTGCAATCGTGTCATTTCGATTTCGTGAGTCACTCTGCACTTTCTCCAATTTCTTGATATGTTTGACCAGGTGTGGGGTTCCATATTGGTGCCGCATACTCCAATATGGGCCTGAGTATATCTATTCACAATGAGAAAGAAACGCCAAACATGAAATACGAAAAAAAAAAAAAACGAAATAAAATCCTTAATCACATACTTTTGCATAAAGAACCGTACGATGGTTCGCGCTGTAAGGTTCACTGTGTTCGAGACAAATCCGACAATACCTGAAGTGTTAACTCCTGAAGCATGAGATTTTCCCCGGTTCAGTTGATGAACCTTAAATGATGAGGTTCAGTTTGCCCAAGTAATAACTTACCATAATGAATAATGTAGTTTACCTAATGACATTTTGATAAAAAAAATGTTGTTTAGAGAGTGTCATGTTCAAATGATCACTCCTGAAGCCCCGTCATAGTGTTCAGAGTAAGAAACTACCTGCATCACTGTTCAAAGTAAACACTAATGTTCACAATAAACATGAACACATCCTTCAATATGTAATACGGATTAATGTTTGTTATAACACTGTGTACATTGCACTCGACGATTACCGCAATCTTTCAAAAACTTATTATTAATACCCTAAACAAAAGAATGGACGGCGACTCGAACAGCTGTCCTGGTAGGAGCAGGCCTAGCGCTGTACCACTGACTCACGAAGCTTACACTACTGCAAGCTTCTGTTGCTACTTCCAGGACCACGGTTCGAGTCCTCTCCAGTCTTTAGTTCAATGACAGTCGTTCATTACTACTTGAGTATATCAATACCCTAAATTTACGAAGCATTATAACTGTTCTAAATCTAATTTAGAAAGAGCATTTTCTTACAGCAGTAAATAATACGTAACTTTCTGAAGACTTCAAGCCACATATTATAATTCTCCTGAAGACTACTCTTCTTCCTCCTTCATAAAACAATATGGCTCTTGCCGTCTGTCCCATCAATACTATATATACACTATTAACATTCACGACTATTTCCAATAACTTCTCTCTTCTTGTTTCAGTGACTCACCAAACTAATCCCATCATCATCATCCAGTTTCCAGTCCCCTTGCTGTGTCAGACGTCGAGCTTACACCATACTCCTTCTTTCATCCCTACTTATATTTGATCTCTTCTCCCTCTCTTTAATTCTATTTCCTTTGTGCTCTATTTTTAATAATTATTTTCTCTCGGTTTTCACTCAGGAAGACACTAATAATATCCCAAGAATTAGGTATTTTAGTGGGCCTGAAGAAGATAAATTATGTAGTATCACAGTCACTAGTGAAATGGTTATCAAACAGATAGACCGTTTGAAGCAAAATAAATCGCCAGGCCCTGATGAGCTTTTTTCAAGGGTTCTTAAGGAAAAATAAACACATAAGCAGTATAATGTGATCCTTTATTGACAACGTTTCGCCCACGCAGTGGGCTTTATCGAGTCACAGACAGATCTACCTGGAAAATGAGCAACATAGAGATATATATAGGGTACAGTCAGGTGGAGAATGCTGGGTCAGATGGAGAAAGCTGCATGTGAGTCTTAAAAGTAGTGTGAAAACATAGTGTGACTTAAAGGACCTGCAGTGTACCATTCTTGAGTTCTAGGTGGGATAGCGTTGAAGAAGTTTCTTGGCAATAGGTTCAGCTATGTTGTAGAAGCCGTTGTTCTGGTTAAAGTTGTTGGACATACAGATGAGTGATGATTCTAGGATTCTTCGGTATTGCGTGTTGTCTTCTCTGGCGATGAGTCTTGCGTTTCTGTAGTTGATTAAATGGTTGTGTAAATTTCGGTGTTGAACACAGGCATTTCTTGAGTCGTCAGATCTGCCTGCGTACTGGTACTGGTGTTGCAGGTCCTTTAAGTCACACTATGTTTTCACACTACTTTTAAGACTCACATGCAGCTTTCTCCATCTGACCCAGCATTCTCCACCTGACTGTACCCTATATATATCTCTTTATGGTCCCAGATTTTCGCTTTGATGGTCCCAGATTTTCGCTTAGCAGATTATAATGGACTTAGAGAACACTTATCAACTGTGGACTGGGGTGAAGAAGAGAGGTATCAATATGACAGTTTTCTTAACACTATACAGGCTGCCCAAAGAACATTTATCCCATATAAAGAAATTAGATCAAGTAGAAATGACCCAAAATGGATGAATAATAGGCTCAAATATCTTTTAGGGCAGAAGAAAGGAATTTATAGGCGCATAAAAAGAGGTGAGGGTCATCTTATAAATCAGTATACTGACATTAAGAGGGACGTTAAAAAGGGAATAAGAAAAGCTAAACGGGACTATGAAATTAAAGTTGCTAGGGATTCAAAAACTAACCCAAAAGTTTTTTCCAGGTTTATAGAACAAAAGTTAGGGATAAGATAGGTCCCCTTAAAAATAACTTTGGGCATCTTACTGAGAAGGAGAATGATATGTGCTCTATTTTTAATAATTATTTTCTCTCGGTTTTCACACAGGAAGACATTAATAATATCCCAGTAATTAATTTTTACAGAGGCCCAGAAGAAGATAAATTATGTAATATCACAGTCACTGGCGAGGTGATTATGAAACAGCTGGACCGACTGAAACAAAATAAGTCGCCGGGTCCTGATGAGCTTTTTGCAAGGGTTCTTAAGGAATGCAAAATGGAACTCTGTGAACCAATATCTAACATTTTTAATTTATCTCTTCAAACAGGTGTAGTGTCTGATATGTGGAAGATGGCTAATGTAATTCCTATTTTTAAAGCAGGGGACAAGTCACTACCGTCAAACTACCGCCCAATAAGCCTGACCTCAATTGTAGGCAAATTACTAGAGTCAATTATAGCTGATATTATTAGAAGCCATCTAGATAACCATAATTTGATTAATGATACCCAGCATGGATTCACGAGGGCCGTTCCTGCCTATCTAATTTATTAACCTTCTTCAGTAAAGCTTTTGAGGCTGTTGATCACGATAAAGAATTCGATATTGTTTATTTAGACTTTAGTAAGGCTTTTGATAGAGTACCGCACCAGAGACTGTTAAAGAAAGTGGCAGCTCATGGCATTGGGGGAAAAGTGCTGTCATGGATCGAGTCATGGCTCACCAATAGGAAGCAGAGAGTGTGCATAAATGGGGTTAAATCCGAATGGGGACTTGTAACAAGTGGTGTTCCACAGGGATCAGTCTTAGGCCCATTGTTATTTATAATATATATCAATGACCTTGATGAGGGAATTACTAGTGATATGAGCAAATTCGCCGACGACACGAAGATAGGTAGGATAATTGATTCAAACATAGATGTCATAGAACTTCAGGAAGATTTAGACAAACTTAATTCGTGGTCAGAAAAGTGGCAGATGCAGTTCAATGTAGATAAATGCAAGGTTCTGAAGCTCGGGAGTGTCCATAACCCAAGCACTTATAAGTTAAATAACGTAGAACTTAGCCATACAGATTGCGAGAAGGACTTGGGGGTGATGGTAAGCAGCAACCTTAAACCAAGACAGCAATGCCTAAGCGTACGTAATAAGGCAAATAGATTACTGGGATTTATATCAAGAAGTGTTAGCAACAGAAGTCCAGAGGTTATATTACAGCTTTATACATCATTAGTAAGGCCTCACCTAGATTACGCAGCTCAGTTCTGGTCTCCATATTACAGAATGGACATAAATTCGTTAGAAAACATTCAGCGTAGAATGACTAAATTAATACATAGCATTAGAAATCTTCCTTACGAAGAAAGATTGAAGACCCTAAAATTACATTCACTTGTAAGACGTAGAATGAGGGGAGACATGATCGAGGTATACAAGTGGAAAATGGGTATTAACAAAGGGGATATAAATAAGGTCTTGAGGATATCTCTCCAAGAGAGAACCCGCAATAATGGATTCAAGTTAGATAAGTTTAGATTTAGAAAGGATATAGGAAAGTATTGGTTTGGAAATAGGGTAGTTGATGAGTGGAACAGTCTGCCTAGTAGGGTTATTGAAGCTAGGACCTTGGGTAGTTTCAAATTTAGGTTGGATAAATTCATGAGTGAGAGGGGTTGGATTTGAGTGGGACTCGCGCATGAGTGGGTAGAATTGTCAAAGCTTGTTTCTTGGGTAGCATTGAAAATTGGGTTGAGCAAATGTTCTGTTGGTGGGACGGATTGTGAAGGACCTGCCTAGTATGGGCCAACAGGCCTGCTGCAGTGTTCCTCCTTTCTTATGTTCTTATGTTCTTATGTTGCTCATTTTCCAGGTAGATCTGTCTGTGACTCGATAAAGCCCACTGCGTGGGCGAAACGTTGTCAATAAAGGATCACATTATACTGCTTATGTGTTTATTTTTCCATTGTGTCGGTATTTTATACCATTTATTTCCATCGGTTCTTAAGGAATGCAAAATTGAACTCTGTGAACCCTTAACTAACATTTTTAACCTATCTCTTCAAACAGGTGTAGTGTCTGATACGTGGAAGATAGCTAATGTAATTCCTATTTTTAAAGCAGGGGACAAGTCGTTACCATCAAATTACCGCCCAATAAGTCTAACTTCAATTGTAGGCAAATTATTAGAGTCGATTATAGCTGATAACATAAGAAGCCATCTCGATAGGCATAATTTGATTAATGATACTCAACATGGATTCACCAGGGGCCGTTCCTGCCTAACTAATTTATTAACTTTTTTCAGTAAGGCTTTTGAGGCAGTTGATCATGATAAAGAATTCGATATTGTTTATTTGGATTTTAGTAAGGCTTTTGATAGAGTACCACATCAGAGACTGTTAAAGAAAGTGGCTGCTCACGGCATTGGAGGAAAAGTGTTTTCATGGATCGAGTCATGGCTCACCAATAGGAAGCAGAGGGTGTGCATTAATGGGGTTAAATCTGAGTGGGGATCTGTAACAAGTGGCGTTCCACAGGGATCGGTTTTGGGCCCGTTGTTGTTTATAATATATATAAATGACCTTGACGAGGGAATTACTAGTGATATGAGCAAATTCGCTGATGACACGAAGATAGGTAGGATAATCGATTCAGACGTGGATGTCACGGAACTTCAGGAGGATTTAGACAAACTCAATTCCTGGTCAGAAAAATGGCAGATGCAGTTCAATGTAGATAAATGCAAAGTTCTAAAGCTCGGGAATGTTCATAACCCTAGCACCTACCAGCTTAATAATGTTGAACTCAGCCGTACAGAATGCGAAAAGGATCTGGGGTTATGGTAAGCAGCAACCTCAAACCAAGTCAGCAATGCCTAAGCGTAAGAAATAAAGCAAATAGATTACTGGGATTTATATCAAGAAGTGTAAGCAACAGAAGTCCAGCGGTTATATTACAGCTTTATACATCATTAGTAAGGCCTCACCTAGATTATGCAGCTCAGTTCTGGTCTCCATTTTACAGAATGGATATAAATTCGTTAGAAAACATTCAGCGACGAATGACAAAGTTAATTCATAGCATTAGAAATCTTCCGTATGAAGAAAGATTGAAGACCCTTAAATTACATTCACTTGTAAGACGAAGAATGAGGGGAGACATGATCGAGGTATATAAGTGGAAGATGGGTATTAATATGGGGGATATAAATAAGGTCTTGAGGATATCTCTCCAAGAGAGAACCCGCAATAATGGATTCAAATTGGATAAGTTTAGATTTAGAAAGGATATAGGAAAATATTGGTTTGGAAATAGGGTAGTTGATGAGTGGAACAGTCTGCCTAGTAGGGTCATTGAAGCTATGACCTTGGGTAGTTTCAAATTTAGGTTGGATAAATTCATGAGTGAGAGGGGTTGGATTTGAGTGGGACTCGCACTTGAGTTAATAGAATCTTCAAAGCTTATTTCTTGGGTAGAATTGAAAATTAGGTTGGGCAATTATTCTGTTAGTGGGATGGATTGTGAAGGACCTGCCTAGTATGGGCCAACAGGCCTGCTGCAGTGTTCCTCCTTTCTTATGTTCTTATGTTCTTTTGCCTCGTCCCTTCCCCCTCCGTCCGTCTTGCATCTCCCTCCGTCCATCTTCTTCCCAATAATTCCTAAGGAAGAGTAACCCCACCTCTGCTGGAATGAAACATTTGATGCTGTTATTAGCTGTCCAGTCAATGTAATACTGGACGATATCCTCAGATTCAAGTCTCCCAGCCTAGGTTGATACATTTCAACAATATGGGACCCTCCGGTGTGACAGAATAATAGGGCAACACAGCTAGCTTCTGTTCCCAAACTATCACACAATAGCGTAACAGCACAATGCACCCAATTTTGCGAGATAATAAAAATATCTACGTCTTTACGTCTTCTGTGCAGCATACTCTCTCTCTCTCTCTCTCTCTCTCTCTCTCTGAAACTTCTTTTCCATTCCTTCTTTATCTCCTATACATCTAAATCCTCTCCTTATTACCTTTCTTGTTTTCTTGCCTTTTTTCTTGTTGACCTCATTTGATGCCCAAATTTCAGGCCGAGACGGTCATTGATCGCTTCCTGCTTTACACCATATCCTTCCTCTTTTTGTGCCCTCCCGTTTGTGCCTTCCCTTTTGTTGCAAGTCTTGTGTTTATACCTCGCGAAGCAGTCAGGTCCTTTCGGATTGTGAAGGACCTGCCTAGTATGGGCCAACAGGCCTGCTGCAGTGTTCCTCCTTTCTTATGTTCTTATGTTCTTATGTCATGCCGTTACTAACACCGTTTTTATCATATTCTCTTCTTTCATCTCATTATCATTACTCTTCTTCATATTATTATTATTCCTCGTAATCCTCTTCTTAAACTTCTTCAACAACAACTACCACTACTATTATTACTATTTTTACTTCTTTTCACTCCTCCTCATCCCCTTTGTGCCATCCCGTTAGTTTCCTCTGGCCTTTTCCCCGGCTTGGCTACGCCTCACGTCCTCCAACGTCGTCCCCAAAGTCTGCCCCTGCTCCACCTCACGTTCCCCCAGCCTACCCCTGCTGCACCTCAAGCTCCCCAGCCTTCCCCTGCTCCACCTTATGCTCCCTCAACCTTCCCCTGTTCCACCTCACGTTCCCCAGCCTCCCTTGCTCCGCCTCACGTTCCTCCAGCCTTCCCCTGCTGGACCTCACGTTCCCCCAGCTCCACCTTACGTTCTCCCCAGCTCCACCTCACGTTCTCCCCAGCTCCACCTCACGTTCTCCCCAGCTCCACCTCACGTTCACGTTCTCCCCCAGCTCCACCTCACGTTCACGTTCTCCCCAGCTCCACCCCACCATTATATATTCTTAGGTATATAATGACGGCATTATCTAATATTGTATATATGTCGTTAGATATATTGTCATTCAAATACCTTCCTCTTTTTCCTCCATCCCGCTCTGGGATAATGGAGATATCTTTATAAAACTTCCATTTATGCTGTGTACGGGATAGGATATCCTGAGAGAGAGAGCAATTCCCACGTGATAGTAACTCCAGTTCTGCTGGAAGGAAACCTTTGAAGCTGCCCTAGCTGATGAACCCTTACTGGAATACTTGACGATATATTCATTACCCAACTGAAGTCTGCCAGCTAAGGCTGACACATGTTAAGGTTAATATACCTGACCCATCCTCATAACAGGGTAGCAGCACACTGCTGATGTATCAGATTTTTGATAAATACGACGACAAAGTTTCTTGCGTTTCTCTGCCTCCTGATCTTTACTACCCTCCAATATCCTCCTCCCAACACATACTTTACCCTCGACGTCATTATCTTCTTTCACGGCTCATTGTTCCCTTCCTTTCTATTTTTTATTTTGTTCTACTGCCTCTCCAATACTTTGTAATGTTATTCCAACTTTCTTAAACCTCCAACATAAGAACATAAGAATGAAGAACAACTTTCAATTAGTAACCGCGATAAGTTAAATTAAATTATATTAACATATATGCCTCTAAAAAACGTAATTTTAACCTAAGCACATAAAAATAGTAGGCCTATTAGGTCTTACACCCGTCCAACCTACCCACAGGTCTCGACCTTTAACGTCCCCCCCCCCTTTTTTTTTTCTCTGATCCCAGTCAACTATCCCACCCTATAATCCACATGGCTCCGCCCACTGTCTGTCCAACACTTGGCTCCGCCCACTGTCTGTCCAACACTTGGCTCCGCCCACTGTCTGTCCAACACATGGCTCCGCCGATACTTCCTCTCCAACACTTAGCTCTGCCTACTGTCTGCTCTACGCTTAGCTCCGCCCACTGTCTGCATTACACTTAGCTCCGCCCACTGCCTCTCCAACACTTAGCTCCGCCCACTGCCTCTCCAACACTTAGCTCCGCCCACTGCTAGTCTAACACCGCCAGCTATTCCTTCAGATAACCGTGCCCACTTTATTCACTTCTTCCCACGTTCCTCCAGCACCACTTCTCGTTTAACATGTTCTTCTCTTCCCACATCAAAGCAGCACTGACACCTCTGTTGTGTGTGTACTCACCTATTTGTGGTTGCAAGGGTCGAGTCATATCTCCTACTGAGGCTCGCAGGACCCTGTGTCTAGTCCTTATACAGTGTCATATGGTCTACGCTTGCTCTTCATGGTAATGTGCCTTGACAAAAAAACTGAAAGATAAACTGCAAAACACCCAGAGCAAAATGGTAAGATTCATCCTGGACCTGGGTTAAAGAGAACATGTAGGCCAGGATGAATTACAACAATTAGATATGGTGAATATTGAAGACAGAGTAAAACAACTGAAGTTAAATAAAGTTTATAAAACAGCTCACAGTGTCCAGAATATCTTGCTGCTAATTTTCTGAAGGCTGGTAACCAAAGCAACCATAGTACTAGGGAAAGAGAACACAACTTTGTAGTACCCACAGTCAGTGGCCAGGCTTCAAACACCTTTTATTGTAAAGCAATAAAGAAATGGAACAGACTGCCTGCACATGTCAAAGCCAGTCATAGCATGAACCAGTTCAAGAAGAGAAAATGTTTTTTTTATTTTTTTTAGCTATCACACATGTAAATGTAAATAACTATTTTTTACCTTATTCCTAGTATATCTCCTTTATAGTATAATAAGATATTATCTCCTTCATAGTATAATAAGGTATTAAAAGGACCCCAATGGAAATAAGTCACTCTGTCTGACTTTTTCGGGTTATCCTAGGTTCTCTACACATATGCTGCAATGTATCATAATCTGTATCTGTATTTGTGTATACCAGAATAAACTTACTTATTCCTGGCTCCGCCTCGCGTGTGTGTGTGTGGTATGTGTGTGTGTTTCTGAGGTCCAACCTGGCCGCTGGCCAGCTTCAGACAGCAGGTGTGGATTCACAAAACGGGGGGTGGGGTAAAGGAGGATTGGGGAAAAGCACCAACCAACCGTCTCACAAGGATCCCACTCAACTAGGCCCTCAAGCCCTCTCCCCCTCAGGTAGTTGGCCCCACTCCAATCCTTCCCTCCCCACAGCGATTTGCTCCACTACTAAAATAAGATAGGATTTTATGTTGAAAATGGTATGAAATATTAATAAGTTGATGATTAAGACATGTGCAAGTCGAGTATTTTTAGTGTTGAAACGTTTCGCCTACACAGTAGGCTTCTTCAGTCAAATACTACTACACCTGTAACTGACTGAAGGAGCCTACCGTGTAGGCGAAACGTTTCAACAATAAGGATACCAACTGTTGCAAAGGTATCTTAATCAACAAGATAAGATCTTGTTGGGAAGTTTAACTGAGAGGGTTAGCCACCTCAGGATACGTCATCGGGAACTATCTTTGCTATTTCCATTGGGGTCTTTAATCTTGACCCCCGGGATGTGATCCATAATGATCTCCTAACATCCAGGTACCTACCAGCTGCTAGGTGAACACGGTCAGTAGGTTTAAGGAAACATACCCAATGCTTCCACCCGTGCCGGGGATCGAATTATGGACACTCAGTATGTAAGCTGAGTGTGCTATCAACTGAGCAACAGGCGTCTCACCTCCTCAATCCATCCAGCTTTGAATCGAGTACAAAATCATAAAAATAAGGATACAATAACATTCAAAACACTCGTTATTCTCTGAAGAACAAATAACTTACGCTGTCACATTTATCTTAGTTCAGAGCTTTATCAGTCAAGATAACACAGCTCCCCACAGAGCGAAACGCTGTCTCGGTCAAAGGTTCCTCTGCAACGTGTACATGTTCCTCTGCAACGTGTACATGTTCCTCTGCAACGTGTACATTTTCTTTACTATCAGCAATACGACATTTTGATCCAATATTCCTTGAATCTATTATTATCTACTCAGAATTTATACACCTTAAAAAGTTATAGAAAAATTCTGGCAGCACCTCTGAGCTAATCAACGCTTAGTATGGAGTCGTGTCACGTGCTCGGCCGCATGTAAGGACGCATATATACCGATATCGGAATAAGATGAACTTAATTAGGTAATTTTAGGTTATATTACGGTACATTTTTTTTTAATTTCCGCGCTAAAATAATATGTCAACTGTAAAACAATCTTAATCAAAATATAATTAATGACCAAAATCCAGCGAGGAGTTGCCGTCTACTTTATCATTTTCTTCTAAATCTCAAATATTCTGTAAGGTAATAATCAAAGGTTGATCCTCGGAGTATTGTGGAGATACAATACAGTTAAAGACGTCCAAAATTTGATGAGTTTTGTCACAGATTGTGTTATATTGTGTAACTTGGGCGAAAACTCAGGTAACCTAACCTAACATAACCTAACGTAATGTACTCTAACATAACCTAAAGTAACCATAACGTAACCATACAGAACCTAGCTTACTCCGTTATCTGGCGAAATAGAATCGACGTGCCAATTCACTTTCGCTGTGACTGGCCAGGTGACCGACTGACTCGAATATTAATCGCTGATTAACCCTGACGCAACATTCCAGCCACAATAAAGGTATGTAGTATTAATTTTGCTAAAATCTCTCAGAATAGAAATGTGAACAAGAAATAATTATTTATTCAATACACTGCAGTGCTATGGTCTTCGTAAGACACTGCAGTGCTATGGTCCTCGTAAGACACTGCAGTGCTATGGTCCTCGTAAGACACTGCAGTGCTATGGTCCTCGTAAGAAACTGCAGTGCTATGGTCCTCGTAAGACACTGCAGTGCCATGGTCCTCGTAAGACACACTGTAGTGCTATGGTCCTCGTAAGACACACTACAGTACTATGGTCCTCGTACGAAACTGCAGTGCTATGGTCCTCACAAGACACTGCAGTGCTATGGTCCTCGTAAGACACACTGCAGTGCTATGGTCCTCGTAAGACACACTGCAGTGCTATGGTCCTCACAAGACACACTACAGTACTATGGTCCTCACAAGACACACTACAGTACTATGGTCCTCACAATACACACTACAGTACTATGGTCCTCACAAGACACACTACAGTACTATGGTCCTCACAAGACACACTACAGTACTATGGTCCTCACAAGACACACTACAGTAGTATGGTCCTCACAAGACACACTACAGTAGTATGGTCCTCACAAGACACACTACAGAACTATGGTCCTAACAAGACACACTACAGTACAAGAGTGTGTTTCACTTGTATTTATATTTTTCATTGTAGTTTTACCCTTCCTCAATATCAACATTAAAAATTACTTGAAAAATTACATTCATTAAATAACAAAGTCATCTGAACCGTGACTTCTGCACACGTCTAGTAATTGGATGAGTGATGGTGAATGTGCTTCCTTATATCACTATTTCAGTGGTAGATGGCCGATGTGCTGATTCATATTCAATAAAAATACTGATTCATATTTCTACATTTAAGGCTTTGTAATTTTGCCACGTCCACGTGTGGCCACCACCCTCGTCACAGCCTGATTAGCGGGTGTTAATTAACACCTGGAAGAAGGTATTATACAACCCTGGGTTGCTCACGGAGCTCCTTCATTTCCTACGCTACACCTGGAAGCAGGAATTACTCTGCGTGTCACCCCCACGGAGCACCAAACCCTCCACAACTTCCTCACCCATAAAACTGCCCCACTGGCTGGGCGGTCAATACACCCAGCTGCTGCCACGGTGGAGGATACTAAAGTTAATCACTCCAGTGCTACCTCTCCGTCCCTCCTAATATTGTAAAGTCATTATCAATACTGAACAGTATCAACATCATTATAATTACCCTTACTTCCATCACCAACGTATCCACGTGTCTGGATATGCGTGGGTATATTTTTTTTTTTTTTTTTTTGGAGTGACTGAAGGTTGACAGTCACGCACAGTAGCAAGGAGCTGCTCCCAGTGTGTAGTGTCTGTCTTGACAACATATACCTCTCCTTCCTGGGAGAAAATCTGATTAAATCCAATTTCACAGACGCTGTATGATCCCTATGGGTTTAGCGCTTCATCGGCAATGAAATTAAGATTATAATATAAAGTCAATCATAATTTTACGTATCACCATTATCATCACTCCAGTTTTTCCCGTCAGATAAACATTAAAACAATAAGAGTAAACAATTTTCGGGCGTACTTTCTGAAAGAATGACTCTTAAGCTCACTGAAAACTTCGTAATTTTAAAACTTACGGAGAAGAAATATAACGAATTAACAAGTCACAGCAGGCTGCGCACGTTGTCGAGATCACGAAAACCCATGTGTTGACGAAGTACGACAAACTGATTCATGAGAGAAACATGTGTTGACTAGGGAAGATAAGCTGGGTCATGAGAGAAACATGTGTTGACTAGGGAAGATAAGCTGGGTCATGAGAGAAACATGTGTTGACTAGGGAAGATAAGCTAGTTCATGAGAGAAGTGCTGAAGTTGTAAAATAAGCTGGGTCATGAGATAAATATGTTGACGAGGGAAGATAAGATGGGTCATGAGATAAATATGTTGACGAGGGAAGATAAGATGGGTCATGAGACAAATATAGGAGACTTCATCAGTCCTCAAAACTACTACTACCATTAAGTATATCAAGTGTAATATATACCGAAAAGTTTGTTAATAAAGACACTATGTTGTTGATGCCTTTTTATTTAGAAGACGTTTCGCCCACCACTATCAATTTTGAATTCCCAGCAGAGAACTGATAAAAGTACCTAGTGGACGAAACGTCTTCTCAATAAAATGTCATAATCAACATACTAAGCCTTATTAACATGTCGAAAGAAATAATGCACCTGAACAAGACTTTAATGTCACTGAGAGGTATTGTTCAAAGACTTTTATTCCTTATATAATGCATAGATAAAACGAACTGTGTACATTGTGCATCACACTACTCATTGGAACTATGTACATGTCCACAATAAACTCTGCTGAAATATGAGGCCTGGTGACAGACCGGGCCGCGGGGGCGTTGACCTCCGAAACCCTCTCCAGGTATACTCCCCTCTCCAGGTAAATAACTTTCATTTTTTCCTGTAAATTAAAAAAAACTTACACAACCTCTTCATTAAATAGAACTATTTCCTCAAAGAACCTCTTATTCCAAAGGAACTACTTTAATAACCTCTTCCTACAATATAACTACTTAATCAACAAAAACCTATTTCTCCATTATAAGTATATCGTCTGTAACAGCGTTTTCCTCTCTAAGAAACCCAATCTTAAAACCCCTGAAAGGTAATTTATTCTAGTATTCCACTGCTGTAGGCTAAAGAAAAGGCTTATTTCACAATATATATGGCATCTAGTTCCCTTAAGTTTCATAACACTATTTCTCAATGATGAATCGCCTTGCAGCTGAAATAACTCACGTTTAAGTATATAACACATCGTCAGTGTCTACAAGTTGTGAGATATTCCTTCTCGTGGTCTACACATCGGTAGATAAAAAAAAATTAGTTCCTTGAGCCATTCGTAATATTGTTAGGTTTACATAGTGTGTACGAACGTATTCAGTCACATATGCTACACTTCGTTTATCTTCGATATAAAGAAGTTATGAGACCCAAGGTGAACGCTGTGTTTAAGATGCGATCTACCTAATTACTAACCTATTGAAGAGCGAGCATTGTTTCTGCAAGCTAGCATTATTAACACTTTCTGCAAGCTAGCATTATTAGCACTGTTTCTGCAAGCTAGCATTTTTAGCATTGTTTCTCCAAGCTAGCATTTTTAGCATTGTTTCTCCAAGCTAGCATTATTAGCATTGTTTCTCCAATCTAGCCTTATTAGCATTGTTTCTCCAATCTAGCCTTATTAGCATTGTTTCTCCAATCTAGCATTATTAGCATTGTTTCTCCAAGCTAGCATTATTAGCATTGTTTCTCCAAGCTAGCATTGTTTCTCACGTTTATCTGATAGTCGGAGAATTTTTGATAATTTCGAATGATCACCCAAACCTACTATCCATCTCAACTCTGTAGTACCCACAGTCAGTGGCCAGGCTTCAAACACATTTTATTGTACAGCAATAAAGGAATGGAACAGACTGCCTGCACATGTCAAAGCCAGTCATAGCATGAGCCAGTTCAAGAAGAGAGCCAAAAGCTACCATAATCTGTACTTTCTACAAGATTGATGGACTGAACACATCGACTCCAGGCTGAGGGACTGATTACCTCAAACTCCTCCTCTCCTTACCCCTCTCTGCTTTGTATTGGACTGAAGAAGCCATTGTGTGGCGAAACGTTTCTTCAATAAATATTCCCATATGTTGCATAAGTGTCTCAGTCTTCAGGTGCGTTTTATTTCGTGTGCAACTGATCCAACTAGCTTAGTATTACTTGAAGAGGGTTTCCAGTTGCACCGAAAACATTACTATTGTTTTCTTACCTTTAAATGTGGGGTTTTCTTAAAGATTAATTAGTCAATGTATGGTTTACTTGCAAAAAAAGAAACGTGTATGTTTGTTGTGTGTGTACGTACGTACCTCGAAGAATTAAATAAAATAATTTTGAGGAAAAACTTTGGCTGTTTAAATATTCTGCCGCAGATATGCCAGTGTTCGGTAAGGATAACAACGGCAAGGTGAAGGTGTGTGCCTGGAGAGTTATTAGAGACAGCTAACAGAAAACACCTGCATGAGATCTCAGCTATCAGGGAGAGTTCTTTCCTTCCCAGACACATTCTCAAACACGAGGCCATGTTCTCACTAGTGGGCTATCCCAGCGCGACAGTCCGAAGTTGTTAGGGGTCACTGGTCCGCTAATGAAATTCGAGTCATGATCCCCAGGTATTTAGGGATATTTATTGATTTTAATCAAGGGTAAGCAAAATGCCCGCGGAGGTTATGTAGCGCCTACGGAATGGAAGGCACTCGGGCAAGATTCATGGAATGGAAATATAAATTCATGACCATGGACCAATAACCCTTTACCAGCATCAAGACGAATCACGAAGACAGGACTGCAGGGAAGCTTTGTGGGCATCTATGCCATTTAGTTGAGTTGGTAGTGTACTATGATCTCATTTCCATCTTTCTAGCCTAACACTGAGTTCTTTTGAGAATATCGATTTCGGGAGATTGTCGTATTCATTGAACTTTGGGCAGTAATAACAGGTTGCACATCTTAGGACATATGTTAGTTTGTGAATAACAATATGCAATACTTGGATACCTTTATTATAAACAAGCTTCACCTACACAGCAGGCTTTTGCAATCGAAAACAGAGGCAACTTTTACACGAGATAGTAAAAGAGTTGCGATGTAATTTTAAGGGGTTCAGTCTCTTAGTCTTGAAAAGTAAATAGGTGTTCAGTTAATTTTCTTGGAAGTTGTTCGGTCCCTTAGCCTTGATCTAAGCAAAGGCACAAGAGTGTAAAGTTGTGTACTGGAACCAGAGCTGACAGAGGAGCTCCGGTATATGTCTCTACTGCCTCTGATTTAGATAGTTCAAGATCTGTCTGTGACTCGATAAAGCCCACTGCGTGGGCGAAACGTTGTCAATAAAGGATCACATTATACTGCTTATGTGTTTATTCAAGACTAAGGGACTGAACACCTTAAAATTCCCTCTCCACTTCTTCCATTCCCTCCAGTGTAAATGTCGCCTCTGTATCAAAATAAAGAAGCCTGTTGTACAAGCAAAATGCTTAAGCATAAAGATACCCAAGTGTTGCACATGTGTCTTATTTATCTACTTGTCGGTACAGTATACCATTAATGTATGCTATGTTGGTCAGGGCAGGCTCAAGCACTTTATGAGAACTTACAAGGCGTCATGGGGTCTAGATTTCTTATTCGTTGTTCCACCCTCTTCAAATCTATCAGTATGTTCTGGACAATAACGTCAATGACGTTCACAGGCAGGGTGGCCCGAAAAAGAAAAACTTTCATCATTCACTCCATCACTGTCTTGCCAGAGGCGCGCTTACACTACAGTTATAAAACTGCAACATTAACACCCCTCCTTCAGAGTGCAGACACTGTACTTCCCATCTCCAGGACTCAGTCCGGCCTGCCGGTTTCTCTGAATCCCTTCATAAATATTACTCTGCTCACGCTCCAACAGCACGTCAAGTCCTAAAAAACATTTGTCTCCATTCGCTCCTATCTAACATGCTCACGCAAGCTTCCTAGAAGTCCAAGCCCCTTGCACACAAAACCTTCTTTAACCCCTCCCTCCAACCTTTCCAAGGCCGACCTCTACCCCGCCTTCCCTCCACTATAGATTTATACACTCTCGAAGTCATTCTATTTTGTTCCATCCTCTCTACATGTCCGAACCAAATCAACCCCTCGTCATTCCTCTGGATAATAGTTTTGGTAATCCCGCACCTCCTCCTAATTTCCAAACTACACCGCACATTGCCCTCAGACACATCTCCACTGCCACCAGCCTTCTCCTTGTTGCAACATTCACTACCCATGCTTCACACCCATATAAGAGCGTTGGTATAACTATACTCTCATATATATCCCCACTTTGCTTCCATGGACAAGTTCTTTGTCTCCACAGACTCCTCAGTGCACCCTCACCTTTTTTCCCCTCGTCAATTATATGATTCACCTCATCTTTCATAGATCTGCTGACATATGCACTCCTAAATATCTGAATACATTCACCTCCTCCATACTCTCTCCCTCCAACCTGATATCCAATCTTTCGTTACCTAATTTTTTTATTCTCATCACCTTACTCTTTCCTATATTCACTTATATTCTTCTTTTACATACCCTACCAAACTCATGCACCAACCTCTGCAACTTCTCTTCAGAATCTCCCAAAAGCAGATCACTTTATCTTTTAACCCCAAACCTCTTGCCAACACACGAGCATTCACTTCTCTTACAACCCCATCTATAAATATATTGAACAACCATGGTGACATCACATCCTTGTCTAAGGCCCACTTTTACTGGGAAATAATCTCCCTCTCTCCTACATACTCTAACCTGAGCCTCACTATCCTCGTAAAAACTTTTCACTGCTTTCAATAATCTACCTCCTATTCCATACATTGCAACATCTGCCACATTGCCTCCCTATCCACCCTGTCATAAGCATTTTCCAAATCCATAAATGCCACAAAAACCTCTTTATCCTTATCTAAATATTGTTCACCTGTATGTTTCACTGTAAACACTTGGTCTACACACCCCCTACCCTTCCTAAAGCCTCCTTGTTCATCTGCTATCCTACTCTCCGTCTTACTCTTAATTCTTTCAATAATAACTACTATACACTTTACCAGGTATAATCAACAGACTTATTCCCCTTCAATTTTTGCATTCTCCTTTGTCCCCTTTGTCTTTTTACAAAGGAACTATGCATGCTCTCTGACAATCCCTAGGTATCTTACCCTCTTCCATACAGTTATTCAATAAAAGCACCAACCACTCCAAAACTACATCCCCACCTGCTTTTAACATTTCTGTCTCTATCCCATCAATACCAGCTGCTTTACCCCCTTTCATTCTACCCACTGCCACTAAATTATAGGTATGAAAATATTACACTATTTATACCTATACAACATACACACACATACACACACACACACATACACACACACACACATACACACACACACACATACACATACACACACCCACCCACACATACACATACACACACACACACCCACACATACACACATTGCATTTACAGCAGAGTAAATTTTACTTTTCACGTTTTACGAATACACTTTATATTTGTGGTAAAATATTGTTGAGTTTAATTCAATAAGGTACTAGGCTCTTGAGCTTAATTCAATAAAGTACCAGTTGTTGAGTTTAAGAGAACCACAGTTTATGGACCAATTGCATAATAATAAATCAAGAGAGATTGGTTTATGGCTGTCATATATTCAGAGAGGAAAACTTTTATTACCTTCACTGTCAACCAAGATATTTGTATTGCAAGTCTCTCCGTCACTCACACTCGTGTATTTATCCTCAGGTCGCGCTGCTCTTTGTGATCTAGTTCAGAACTACTTGCCGGAGGCCCATAACCCAGTCCTCACACACACACATACAAAATATTCCAGAGACAAAAGAAAATACTTTATTTTTCAAGGCCCAGAAGAGCGAATTAGATGAAGCAGTGGTGGAAGCATATACTTAACTACCTTTACCTGCACTAGTACAACTAGCTGACTACACTCACAACCCCTTGAAAGGGCTGAAGGACCTGGAAAAAATTATAACGACGTGCAAAATACTCAAGAGGACTTGAAAATATGAGAACGGGTACAAGAGGTTTAAAAAAAATGAGCCACAGGGATGCCAGGAAGTCATTTTTTCAACCTCCGGAAGCGAAATGATCTAGACACAGTAGTCATGGAGAAATGATCCATACATAGCTTTAGGAATAGGTATAATAAAGCGCACGACACTAAGAGTGAACCAGGAAACGGGGAGGGCCAAGAGTTGAGACTCTACCTCTCTAACCATCAACAGGGTGAGTACACTCACGAACACTTTATAATACAAACTCTTGACTGAAGATCACCGGAAAAAACCTCAGTTGCATATAAAATGTTTAAATTCAGACAATATTAATTCACAAAAACTTACCATTTAATACGTCTTTAAAATAATAAACTATAATTTTCTGAACAGCTTGGGAAATAATACTGAGCCGCCTCAACAGTCATCAATGTGTAGTATGTTAATAAAGAAAACTTAGCTATGCGCTCATAATTATGCATCATTCTTCCTCGCTGTAATTTCATCAAGTGTTGCCTAGAGTCGCTGATCAATCAGAACACAGCGTACGTTAACTTTAACCAATCACAAGTTTGTTTTTAGCCGTTGAACAATGCGCACGCAATCACTTTTGCACATAAATGTCGACCTGTCCCAACACGAAGATATTTTATAGCCTGTTTGATTAAGCAGCAACAGCAGCAAATGTAAACACAGCACTGATACATGGAATATTATAAAGTAGTTAAAGTCTCTATGTACGTGCACGTGCGTGCGTGTGTGCGCGTGAGTGCGTGCTCGCGTACACATGCACACACATCGACATGTGCCTAGGACAAAATAGTAACTAACGTGTGCGTGTTACTACAAAAAATCAGGAGATATGATCACAACATATTAAACAGTGTTATATATATTGTACAGAGAACATTTACTGCACGTATAAGTTCCATCAAACACCTTAACTACTGGGAACGCCTGGAAGCACTAGACTTATATTCACTGGAGCGCAGGCGAGAGAGATATATCATAATCTGCACCTGGAAGATTCTGGAGGGACTGGTAACTACTATGCACACAGAAATCACTCCATACGAAAGCAAACGACTTGGCAGACGGTGCAACGTACCCCCAGTGAAGAGTAGGGGCGCCACTGGTACATTAAGAGAAAACACAATAAGTGTCCGGGGCCCAAGACTGTTCAACAGCCTCCCACCAGCCATAAGGGGCATTACCAGTAGGCCTCTGGTTGTCTTCAAGAGGGAGCTGGACAGATACCTAAAGTCAGTGCCAGATCAGCCGGTCAGCCGGGCTGTGGTTCGTACGTTGGACTACGTGCAGCGAGCAGTAAGAGCTTCGTTGATCAGGGTCTTATCCCCGGAATGCCCTCCAGGTAGGTAGATATGTGGAGAGGTGGGTGAAAGCTTCGTTTGTTTTTTTTTTCCTCACAGAACTCTACGCCGCTTTAACTTCACTTAACACTATATTTCGGGGAAATCATACACTAGGGAAAATTACACAGAAAGAAATACAAATATTTATTATACACCAGTAACCTGGTGTAAAACACCTTTTACACCAGGTTACTGGGATGGAGTAACAGAACACTACAGGGGAGGTTTTGTTACAATGAGTTATTACACAACTATGAGAAACAGGCTACAATATAAACGATAGAATTATATACCTACTCCTGTTCGTGGCCACTTTAAAAGTTCCTGTAATAGGTTATAAGGACCACAGCCTTCCCTCTCTTTCCTCCGTCCATGAAGACTAAACCCAGTCTGTCTCTCTGAAGCAACCTCCTGTTCCCTTCCATAATGAAGGAACAAAGATCTCTTGTATTACTTAGTCCATCTCAAATGCAAGATAAGATTCGAGTTACTTCACAAGACGCACTGACACTAGGTAGGGAGAAAGAGTTCGATATGAGATTATAAGAAAGGCATCAAAGATGGAAGAGGAGCACACAGATGAGTCAGTAGAATGTTTAAAATATACATGATGTACGGCAATAAGAAGCAGGAGCTGGATGCGTAGGCACTAGAAGCAATCTTAATAAATAGTATCAAAAGAAAGTGTGACGGCCCAAGAGATTAAAAATGAACAGCACCAAGTGATTTTTAAGTCTCGAGTCAGAGTTAGGAGCTGAGACTAGCGCCACTACCAGCACGCACGCACGCACGCCGCGCACACACACACACACACACACACACACACACGTGTCAGTGCGTCTTGTGAAGTAACTCGAATCCTATCTTGCATTTGAGATGGACTAAGTAATACAAGAGATCTTTGTTCCTTCATTATGGAAGGGAACTGGAAAACTACCAGAGAGGAGAGGATGAACCAGCGAGACTGGACTTAATATTCACCTTGAGTAGTGCAGATATCGAGGACATCACACATGAAAGACCCCTTGGGGCCAGTGATCATGTGGTTTTAAGCTTCGAATACACAGTAGAGTTACAAGTGGAGGGAAAAGGAGGAAGGGCTGGACGAATGAAGCCAAACTACAAGAAAGGGGACTATGTGGGCATGAAGAACTTCCTGAACGGGGTTCAGTGGGACAGAGAACTGGCAGGAAAGTCAGTAAACGAGATGATGGAATATGTGACAACAATATGCAAGGAAGCTGAGGAGAGGTCTGTACCCAAGGGTAACAGGAATAATGAAAAAGCCAGGATGAGCCCGTGGTTCACCCAAAGGTGCAGGTAGGCTAAAACCAAGTGTGCTAGGGAATGGAAGAAGTATAGAAGGCAAAGGACCCAGGAGAATAAGGAGAGCAGTCGTAGAGCCAGGAATGAATATGCACAGGTAAGAAGGGAGGCCCAACGACAATATGAAAATGACATAGCAGCGAAAGCCAAATCTGACCCAAAGCTGTTTTACAGCCACATCAGGAGAAATCACAAGAAACGACCGCGAAGTATGTGAGGAACTCAACATGAGATTCAAAGAAGTGTTCACAGAGGAGACAGAAGGGACTCCGCAATACTGCGAGGAATTGACAAGGTGGACAAAGATAAGATGTTTCAGAGATGGGACACAGAAACAAGGGGTCACAATTGGAAGTTGAAGACTCAGATGAGTCAAAGGGATGTTAGGAAGTATTTCTTCAGTCTTAGAGTTGTCAGGAAGTGGAATAGTCTGGAAAGTGACGTAGTGAAGGCAGGTACCATACGTAGTTTTAAGACGAGGTTTAATAAAGCCCTAGTAGCGATCAGTGAAGAGGCGGGGCTAGGAGCTATGAATCGACCCCTGCAACCACAAATAGGTGAGTACACACACACACACACACACACACACACACACACACACACACACACAAGGAAGACCGCAGACGGAGTATTGACTCCGGGGTCAAAGGCTGCAAACCTCACTCAAGAAAAAGGATCTTGGGTTGAGTATCATACTGATCATATCCTCTGAGGTGCATATCAGACAAATAACTGCTGCAGCATATGAGCGCTTGGCAAACCTAAGACTAGTGTTTCGTCATCTAAGTAAGGAGTCATTCAAGACACTACACCGCGTACGTCAGGCCCATATTGAAGTATGCAGCACCAGAATGGAACTCACCTGGTTAAGCACGTCTAGAAATTAGAGAAAGTTCAGAGGTTTGCAACAGCCCTATTCCCGGAGATAAGAGGTAGGTCCTATGAGGAGAGGTTAAGGGAACTCAACCTGATAACACTGGAGGACAGGAAGGATAGGGATGTTAGGAAGTATTTGTTACGCCTTAGGGTTGTCAGGAAGTGGAACAATCTGGAAAGTGCAGTAGAAGAGTAGAAGAGGCGGGATTTACACAGCTTTAAGAAGTACGATACGGCTCTTGGAGCCGGGAGAGTTGACCTAGTAGCGACCAGCAAAGAAGCTGGGCTAGAAGCTGTGAATCGATCCCAGCAGCCACATATAGGTGAACACAAATCAGTGAGTACACATATTCTGCACCCACACTAACGCCCATGACTCACGAAATCGTAATAACACGATTTCAAACACCCAGTTTGCCCCTCCTCCCTCCTACTCTGCCACCTCCTTCAGTCAACCACTAAGACTAGGGACTTGTTAGCCATCGGTGAGCAGTTCACTCTGGAAGAAGCAACAAAAATAACCTTCCTTTGTGCCTGAAAGTCAAAATAATTTCGGACAGAGGAATGAGATGAGTATTCTTGAACGGATATGCAACGTTCCACCCCAGCAGAGAAACTGTCAGCTGGACTTCACAAGTTTCAGGAAAGAGTGACTATGACAGGGTGCCCACGATGCCCAGGGGCAGGGCAGGAGACGGAGCGTGAAAGCTAAACTGGCATTTCCAGAAATAATCTCGGAGAGGCAACTTAAAGTCATCGAAAAAGAGATTATGCACGAGACATGTTAAACGTGAAAAATTTCCTCTCGTGATGCAGATGGATTGGTATATCAGGTTGTGCTGGACAAAGACGGAGGAGGCAGAAGTAGGAAGCATCCACCATGAGATAAGAAGGCAGGCAGCTCTCTTAAAACAGAACTTTTATGAGAGACACGAGTGTGAGTAGTGCAAGTGGTGTGTGACTCTTAGGGAGGTGATGGACCACGGTAGAGTACCTCCTTACTGACGTCCTCCTTCACACTACACCACTCCATGCCATACAAACACGACACTTTATGCATACAATCATGCTACTCCACCCCATACAACCACGCTCCTTCACCAAATACAACTACGCCACTCCATGCCAAACAACCACGACACTCCATCTCATACAACCACGCCTTCCATGTCACACAACCACGCCACCTCATACAACCACGCCACTCCACTCCATACAACCATGACACACAAGCACGACACTTCATGCCATACATCCACGCCACTCCATGCCTTACAAACACGACTCTCCATGTCTTACAAACACGACACTTCATACATACAATCACGCCACTCCACCCCATACAACCACGCCACTCCATCCCATACAACCACGCCACTCCATCCCATACAACCACGCCACTCCATCCCATACA
Organism: Cherax destructor; assembly: GCA_009830355.1. Taxonomy (NCBI): domain Eukaryota; kingdom Metazoa; phylum Arthropoda; class Malacostraca; order Decapoda; family Parastacidae; genus Cherax; species Cherax destructor. The sequence continues at coordinate 69,341 of WNWK01000280.1, forward strand.
ACCACGCCACTCCATCCCATACAACCACGCCACTCCACCCCATACAACCACGCCAATCCACCCATACAACCACGCCACTCCACCCCCTACAACCAAGCCACACAAGCACGACACTCCATGCCACAAAAGCACGACACTCCATGCCACAAAAGCACGACACTCCATGCCACACAAGCACGACACTCCATGCCACACAAGCACGACACGCCATGCCACACGCACGACACTCCATGCCACACACGCACGACACTCCATGCCACACACGCACGACACTCCATGCCACACACGCACGACACTCCATGCCACACACGCACGACACTCCATGCCACACACGCACGACACTCCATGCCACACACGCACGACACTCCATGCCACACACGCACGACACTCCATGCCACACACGCACGACACTCCATGCCACACAAGCACGCCACTCCATGCTATACAACCACGCCACTCCACCCCATACAACCACGCCACTCCACCCCATACAACCACGTCACTCCACGCCACCCCGCGCCACACAACGACGTCACTCCACAAAATACAAACAAGACTTACTTACAAATTCACAGGACTTTTCAAAATTTCAGCATTTATAACAGACTTTTTTTCCCTGACATTGCAACATATAAATAATTTTCAAAACACCAAATAGGATTTCAATTTCAATTTCTTTATACATCAACATGCTGAGAATATTTTGTATTGATGTTTATTTTTCCTTCATTTCAGCGACCAAGCAAGACTACAGAACACTAAATTATTCCCCTCCAGTATTTACAGTGAAGGGAAAAATTAAATTCAACTAATAACTAAATACATTTTTTTGGTAACAAAATAAAAGCTATTAAAACTTTCTTAGTTACCAGTTGTTAAAGGCACTTGTCTATAGACCCTTGGCCTGTTTCGTGTGTGTGTATGTATGTATGTATTCACCTATATGTGGTTGCAGGGGTCGAGTCACTGCTCCTGGCCTCGCCTCTTCGCTGGTGGCTACTAGGTTCACTCTCTCTTGGCTATGTATGGATCCTGCTTCTACCACTTCGTTCTCTAGGTCGTTCCACCTCCTGAATACTCTAAGGCTGAAAAAATACTTCCTAACATCCCTGTGACTACAGCTGTGCCAGCTGGAAGTTGAAAAGTTTCCCATCTCTAACAATCTGTCCCTATTCACCCTATCAACTCCTCTCAGTATTTTGTACGTTCTATCACCTCCAGTCTTTCTATCCTCCAGTGTACTCACCTAGTACTCTCCCCTAGTTATGGTTGCAGGGGTCGAGTCATAGCTCCTGGCCCCGCCTCTCCCTGCGCCATGAGCTTTATCATACCTCTTCTTAAAGCTATGAATGGATCCTGCCTCCACTACATCGCTTCCCAAACTATTCCACTTCCTGACCACTCTGTGACTGAAGAAATACTTCCTAACATCCCTGTGATTCATCTGAGTCTTCAACTTCCAACTGTGTCCCCTTGTTGCTGTGTCCCATCTCTGGAACAGTGGCGCGCGTGTGGTGGTGGTGGTGGTGGTGTGTGTTAGTTACCATTTTGTCCTAGGCACATGTCAATTAGACACTAGGCCTGTTGTATATATGTGTGTGTGTATGTGTATGTAAGGAAACACTTCGAAATGTTTCTGCCCCACCTGGGAATTGAACCCGGCCCTCTCGTGCGTGAAGCAAGAGCTTTACCCACTGTGTTGTGTGTGTGTGTGTGTGTGTGTGTGTACTCACCTATTCACCTAATTGTGGTTGCAGGGGTCGAGACTCAGCTCCTGGCCCCGCCTCTTCGCTGTCTGCTACTGGGTCTCTGCTCTCCTGCTCCATGAGCTTTATCATACCTTGTCTTAAAACTATGTATGGTTCCTGCCTCCACTATATCTTTCTCTAGACTATTCCACTTCCTGACTACTCTGTGGCTGAAGAAATGCTTCCTAACATCCCTTTGACTCATCTGAGTCTTCAGCTTCCAGTTGTGTCCCCTTGTTTCTGTGTTCCCTCTCTGGAACATCCTGTCACTGTCTACCTTGTCAATTCCCGCAGTATTTTGTATGTCGTTATCATGTCTCCTCTGACCCTTCTTTCCTCCAGTGTTGTTAGTCCTATTTCCCTCAACCTTTCTTCATAAGACAGACCCCTGAGTTGTGGAACTAACCTTGTCGCAAACCTTTGCACTTTCTCTAGTTTCTTTACGTGCTTGACCAGGTGTGCGTTCCAGACTGGTGCTGCATATTCTAGTATGGGCCTGACGTACACGGTATACAGTGTCTTGAACGATTCCTTGTTAAGGTAACGGAACGCTAATCTTAGGTTTGCCAGTCGCCCATATGCTGCCGCAGTTATCTGGTTGATGTGTGCCTCCGGAGACGTGCTTGGCGTTATACTCACTCCAAGGTCTTTATCCTTTGCCGAGGTTTGTAGCCTTTGTCCGCCTAGCTTGTACTCTGTCAGCGGTCTTCTTTGCCCTTCTCCGATCCTCATGACTTTGCATTTGGAGGGATTGAATTCGAGAAGCCAATTGCTAGACCAGATGTCGAGCTTGTCCAGGTCTGTTTGCAGCCCTGCCTGGTCCTCTTCCGATGTGATTCTCCTCATTATTTTCACATCATCCGCGAATAGACACTTCTGAGTCTATCCCGTCCGTCATGTCATTTACATATACCAGGAATAACATTGGTCCTAGGACTGACCCCTGCGGTACACCGCTCGTCACAGGCGCCCACTGTGATACCTCATCACGCACCATGACCCGTTGTTGCCTCCCTTTGAGGTATTCCCTGATCCATTCCAGTGCACTTCCTGTTATACCTGCTTGTTCTTCCAACTTCTTTACTAATCTCATGTGAGGAACTGTGTCGAAGGCCTTCCTGCAGTCCAGGAAAATGCAATCAACCCACCCTTCTCTCTCCTGCCTTACCTCTGTTACTTTATCATAGAACTCTAGGAGGTTTGTTACACAGGATTTGCCTTCCCGGAATCCGTGCTGTCTGGTGTTTATTATCCTGTTCAGCTCAAGGTGTTCCACCATTCTTTTCTCCAGGACTTTGCACACTATACACGTAAGTGACACCGGTCTATAGTTTAGTGCCTCTTTTCTGTCTCCTTTTTTAAAAATGGGGACTACGTTGGTGTGTGAGTGAGTGAGAGAGAGAGAGAGAGAGAGAGAGAGAGAGAGAGAGAGAGAGAGAGAGAGAGAGAGAGAGAGAGAGAGAGAGAGAGAGAGAGAGAGAGAGAGAGAGAGAGAGAGAGAGAGAGAGAGAGAGAGAGAGAGAGACCATTGTGTCCGCTAATATACTTTAATAACAGAGATAGGCTGTTCAAGTTCTTTACCATAATTTTAAATTTTAAATTTTCAGTTACTACGGTCATGCACGTTATTTTTAATTGTTTAAAAATAATTATAACATCAAATAAATATTATTATATGAGTATTTTGCGTTTTATTTTAATGTTTCATATGACTGAAAATTATACAGGTTTTTATTATCCTAATTGATTTCTGATTATGTCTTCATCAGACAACCAAACATGTAGATTCGGGAATTTGATGTTTTCTTTTTTTTTCAATTTATGAGGCTCACGGAGGTGCCTTTAATTAGTAATAACAATAGCATCTTAAAGTAATTAAGCAATTTAATTTTTAATATTCCCGTGGTGGATAACTTCGACTCGAGTCAAATTTCATTTTGGTCATTCATTCGCTATACAACTGAAGTCTACCATTGTTTTTATCATACCTCATACATCGCTCTTATTCAATTTTTCTAGTCTTCACTCTCTAACTTATATATGTAAAATAAAAAAAAGAAATCAGCTATTCTATATAAACTTCAATAATTTAGCCACTTGTTTTTATGTCTAAATAACATTTTCTTGTTACGAATTTTATTTGAATAATGAATAATTTTGTGTGAGCAAAATTTTTTAATGTTAACAGTAAAATCTGTGATTAATGTGATGGTGGTGGTGATGATCATGTTGCAGCACGCATCATGATCATCATTAATGTAATGATCATCATGTTGCAGCACGCAACATGATCATCATTAATGTGATGATCATGTTGCAGCACGCAACATGATCATCGTTAATGTGATGATCATCATGTTGCAACACGCAACATGATCATTAATGTGATGATCATGTTGGAGAACGCAACATGATCAAGATTAATGTGATGATCATCATGTTGCAGCACGCAACATGATCATCGTTAATGTGATGATGATGCAACACACAACATGATCATTAATGTGATGATCATGTTGCAGCACGCAACATGATCATTAATGTGATGATCATGTTGCAACATGATCATTAATGTGATGATCATGTTGCAGCACGCAACATGATCATTAATGTGATGATCATCATGTTGCAGCACGCAACATGATCATCATTAATGTGATGATCATCATGTTGCAGCACGCAACATGATCATCGTTAATGTGATGATCATGCTGCAGCACGCAACATGATCATCGTTAATGTGATGATCATGTTGAACACGCAACATGATCATTAATGTGATGATCATGTTGCAGCCGCAACATGATCATCATTAAGTGATGATCATGTTGCAGCCGCAACATGATCATCGTTAATGTGATGATAGTCATGTTGCGCCGCAACATGATCATTAATGTGATGATCATGTTGCAGCAACATGATCATTAATGATGATCATGTTGCAACACGCAACATGATGATCATCACATTAATGATCATGTTGAGAACGCAACATGATCACCATTAATGTGATGATCATGTTGCAACACGCAACATGATCATCGTTAATGTGATGATGATCATGTTGCAACACGCAACATGATCATTAATATTATGATGATCATGTTGCAGCACGCAACATGATCATTAATGTGATGATGATCATGTTGCAGCACGCCTCTGGCAAGACAGTCACCCTACCTTGGGGGGGGAACGGCCGATGTATTAAAAATGATGATAATGATAATAATTTTAATAGATGATCCAATTTTTTTTATTAATAATTTTACGTCTAAAGAAACTAAAACGTTTTGCGTCAGTAATAACGAACCATTTCTGTAACCTGCTTTCTTTATGCCCGAGAATATTATTGAATTACTCATCCAAAAACTTCGGAGGGATAAAAAATAATAATACTTACTCCATTATGAATAAACCTGATATTATGTTTTTTTAATTTGTATAGCATGGATGCTATAATAATAATAAAGATAACTTTTCTGCATGAGTTGGCTTCCTATGTCTTTAAATTGCTCAGACATTATACGTCTTATAATGAGGATGGGCGAGAAAGGTAATGCAGTATTATCCTAGCGTTCCACTTATAACTTGGCGCTTAACAACAAATTGACTTTATTGGAGAAACGAAAATTGCTCAAGATTTCAGTCTACACTGAAAAGGTATATACTGAAAATGTCTACAATGAGAATGTATAAAGTGAGAATGTCTTCACATAGCTACATCATGCCAGCTGGTTTAAAATTAAAAACATAGAATGAGTTACAGAGTATTGTAGGCAAACACTTAAGAGCAGGTGTGATAGAGTCCATGAGGTAACACTTGCTGTTTGAAGGCTGCGGGGGTAGGGCCAGGAGCTAGGCCTCAACCACCGCAGGCACACCTCTCACACTCGTACGCAATCTCCTCCACTATAATTTCACCAAATCGAACTAATTCGCTCCAGTAGGTGACTGGTGTCATAGCGTCAGCGGCAACCACGTACTAATTCTATAAATTCCATCATGATTGATTTTAAATGAACCAATAGCCTCAAATAGTGAAGAAAATGTTATTATCTGAAAATATATACTTAGAGGATAATTCACTGTGGTAGCATTGATTCTCAGATTTTAAATCTCTGGAGCGAGACTGAATAGTTATCTAGATCAATTAGAGATGCTGAACAAAGTCATCTGAAATTTTTCAGCAACTCTCTCGGAAATTCATGAATTTACAAACAAATAGTGAATGAAGAATAGAACCAAAATCAGACAGAGCTTTCCTACAAAACAGCTAAAACACTCATTTCTGAAATAAGAAAACAAACTTAACTACTTAAGTACCAATGACGAATCAACGACAATAAAAGTAAAAACAAAATAGTTATGTCATCAATGACAACACCTGCAACACATCAATGAACACAAAAAAAAAATCAATTGCAAACCAATACCAGATAAATTCAATGGATGTGTGATCAAGTCATGTATCCGCAGCAGCAAATACTAGAGTATTTCAAAAGATAAACTATTTTAGCAAATAAGTCCCTTCAAGTACTCCCACTTTCACTACTCTTGTGTCAAGAAGTGGGTGTGTGTTGGAACACTGAGGCAGTTGTGGGTGTGTGTTGGAACACTGAGGCAGTTGTGGGTGTGTGTTGGAACACTGAGGCAGTTTATTAGATAGGAAAGTGTGAAGTGAGGTGTGAGTACGTGGGGGTGAAATGGAGGATAGCGGGAGTGAGTTGGAGGGTTGTGGGAACATGAGGGAGAGATCAGGGAGTGAATGAGAGAGCTGTAGGAGTGAATTGGAGGTTTTGGGGGCTAATCATGAAAGGGGGGTTATGGAAAAAATGTTGAGGGGATAATGGAGAGAGATCGGTAGGTTGCCTCCTGCAAGGGAAGCGCTGATACTCTCAAAGATCTTAAGTTGTAATCGAAATTCACAGAAATTTTGGGTCATACCTATATTTCAGATTTTTTTATAAGTTAGTTTTTGCTCATTATAACAAAAAAGCTCATACAAAAATAGAGATTACTTATCTCTCATTCCCTTTGTGCAATACAAGAAAACCTTCAATAAACTACAAATTTTCCGGAACCGAATTCAAATCCAAATGATCCAGCAAATTCTCTAGGATTATGAAACGTGTCTACGCACTTTGGATAATATATATTTCTATACATTTATGTTCCAAATTGCAGAGAAAAATTCCTCAAAAATAAAAAAAAAATCTGTCAAGAAAAGAATAACAAAGCACAATACCGTTACTAGAACAATACACAAATAACCCGCCCACTGTAGAATGAAACTTGAGATGTTTCAGTCAGACTTGGATTATTAAAATATGGTCCATGAGAGAGCTGCGATGTTTAATTATAATACGAATCTTTGTTGATATATTTTTCACCATGTTGAACTTTTAAAGTAATGCAAAAATTAATTATTGAATTATAACACATAAATCAAAACAAATATTGAAAACCTGACAGGATTCCACCCGAGGAATCTCAATAAACAATGATTACAATACCAGCAACACAACAGTGTCCACACGAGGATATTAAAAAAAAAACATTGATGACAATACCAGTAACATAAAAAAACACGTCAATAACAAACCACAAAATATACAACAAACTGTGTGTCAAAACCAGCAATATATCAGTCAAAGCAAGGAAAAAAAACTTAATCCATGACAAAACAAAATGAACTTTACGGTAAAATTCATCTAAATAAATCTAAATATTCAAATGACTAAAATATATATTTATATGTAAAATAATCTGAACATCCATACTAGATAAACACCTCAGGATAAAAAAAAAAAAATGAACTCAAAATATTGAATATTTGAATAAAAATACTGAACATTAGTATGAAAATTGAACATTAGAATTACAAAGTTGAAAACTCTGAGTACTATCAAGAACTTTTATAAGAAACTTAACTCCGTCGAAGACTGCAGATGAAGTTAAGCCGGTAGAAGAACACTGTAAAAAATGATGGTCTAATAGATGAATGTAGTCAGGTAGATAAAGGTAGTCTGGTAGACGAACGTTGTTAGGTAGCTGAACGTGGTCAAGTTGAAAGCATTTTCAGCCATAACTAATGGATACCTGAAACTCCACACCCAAGCACCTTAAACTCAAGCACCACCTTAAACCCAAGCACCTCAAACCCTCCTTAAACCCAAGCACCTCAAACCCACCTTAAACCCAAGCACCTCCAAACCCACTCAGTTCATGAATAAAACCTTACGGGTACGTGTGAAACCAACCATAATTGAAGCCAAACCGCTGCACACGCCGCCGAACTTGAAGCTATAATCGACCACTGTTAAGTATCAGTTCTAAAAATGAACAGAACAATGAATTAGAATCAATACCAATTAAGTTATATATCAAATTACATCACTGATACGAAAAACTACATAAGGGCAAAAATTACAGGAAACAATCATTCAGTGGTCTTAAGACAGCCTAAAGGCAATTTCGTGCGATAACTATTTTGACGTTTTTTTCAGAGGTCATTAAAAGTAATTGGCAAGTTAGCCTCAAGAAAAACCATACTTGAAGGAAATTTATACTCCTTTTCCCTCGAAGCCCTGAATTCTCCAAGCACCGTATATTGTATATGTTGTTCACCTTATAATGATACACTCAATACCCAGCAGAGTACATGCTGTTGCTGCTGGCAACTTTATAATTCTACACGTCAAGGAGTCCTGGTTGTCGTAAAAGAGACAAGATGTTCAGCTAAAATGTTTGCATGATAAAAAGTTTTACAATGATTATTATCAAATAATAATAATTATTATTTCTATTAAAAAGTATGCCTATATACGTCAGTGTCAGACGCCACCAGCTGTGACCCTACTGTTCCTTCTAACTGATTGCTCTCATTCTTAACACGAGTTAACATACAACGTCTTACAGTTCCTGTAAGACGTCATATCACTTCTCAGGCCTAATACCAGTATCCCGAATAGTTTTCAAGTGGAAATTATAGGAGGATGCTGGTGTTCTGTTTGTGAGGGAGGATGCTGGTGTACTGTTTGTGAGGGAGGATGCTGGTGTACTGTTTGTGAGGGAGGATGCTGGTGTACTGTTTGTGAGGGAGGATGCTGGTGTACTGTTTGTGAGGGAGGATGCTGGTGTACTGTTTGTGAGGGAGGATGCTGGTGTACTGTTTGTGAGGGAGGATGCTGGTGTACTGTTTGTGAGGGAGGATGCTGGTGTACTGTTTGTGAGGGAGGATGCTGGTGTACTGTTTGTGAGGGAGGATGCTGGTGTACTGTTTGTGAGGGAGCATGCTGGTGTACTGTTTGTGAGGGAGGATGCTGGTGTACTGTTTGTGAGGGAGGATGCTGGTGTACTGTTTGTGAGGATGCTGGTGTACTGTTTGTGAGGATGCTGGTGTACTGTTTGTGAGAGAGGATGCTGGTGTACTGTTTGTGAGGAGGATGCTGGTGTACTGTTTGTGAGGGAGGATGCTGGTGTACTGTTTGTGAGGGAGGATGCTGGTGTACTGTTTGTAAGGGAGGATGCTGGTGTACTGTTTGTGAGGGAGGATGCTGGTGTACTGTTTGTGAGGGAGGATGCTGGTGTACTGTTTGTGAGGGAGGATGCTGGTGTACTGTTTGTGAGGGAGGATGCTGGTGTACTGTTTGTGAGGGAGGATGCTGGTGTACTGTTTGTGAGGGAGGATGCTGGTGTATTGTTTGTGAGGGAGGATGCTGGTGTACTGTTTGTGAGGGAGGATGTTGGTGTACTGTTTGTGAGGATGCTGGAGTACTGTTTGTGAGGGACGATGCTGGTGTACTGTTTGTGAGGGAGGATGCTGGTGTACTGTTTGTGAGGATGCTGGAGTACTGTTTGTGAGGGAGGATGCTGGTGTACTGTTTGTGAGGGAGGATGCTGGTGTACTGTTTGTGAGGATGCTGGTGTATTGTGTTGGTCAGGGAGGATGCTGGTGTACTGTGTTGTTCAGGAAGGATGCTGGTGTACTGTGTTGGTCAGAGAGGATGCTGGTGTACTGTGTTGTTCAGGAAGGATGCTGGTGTACTGTGTTGGTCAGAGAGGATGCTGGTGTACTGTATTGGTCAGGGAGGATGCTGGTGTACTGTATTGGTCAGGGAGGATGCTGGTGCTTTCACAGGGAACCCAATTTGGCATCTGAACTTGGAAAAAAAGTTCTCTAGTATACGTTTTTGTATACATTTACCTCTGAAGATTTACTATTTTTCAAGAATGATCATTTCAATACATAACTATCATTTTCGCGCCCAACTAATAAGTTTGTTGTGTGTGTTTTGGTCTGGTAATTCTTGTACAGTTCTCTGTGTAAATACAACCTCGGTTGTGTGTGGGAAAGACGCCACTTCTACACTGTTTAAGTAATGCTTCGACGCAATCCATTAAATTTTCTTCGGGTATATTGTATTTTTCTTGCTTCATAAGTATTTAAATAACCTTTTTTTTATGTTTCCCTTTTATGCAAGTAATTCTCTTTAGATATTCACTTTTTACTTCGTCTGATGTTTACCCAACATTTTCTCAGCGATCTTCTACCGTTTGCATAATCCTCAAGGTTTTCTGCCGATTCTGATATATTTTACATTTCTTTTTTTTTTCTCTCTTAGTCATTACTGTTTATGCTTTGTTTTCATTATATCTTCCGAAAATTTATTAGGTATTTATTAGGTATCTTCTGAGGTCTGTCACTCTATATTCTGGTACCGCCATAGTACTTCTGAATGTCTGCCGTTGTCGTAAGTTCTGAATGCTTGCCGCTCTGTACTCTGCCGTTGTCGTAACAGTCCTTCTGAATGCGTGGTACTGCCATTGTAGTTCTGAATGCCTGCCGCTCTGTACCCTGGTGCTGTCATAAAAGTTCTGAATGTCTGCCACTCTGTAACTGTCTTAAGAATTCTGGATATCAAAATTCATGCTTACTGTAAAACAAAACTACGGTCAACATTTATTTTTTCAGCGTCGTAACAAATAGTGTCCGAGGAAAAAAAAAAAAAAAAAAAAAATATATATAGTATATATTTATATATATGTATTCCTTATTATGAAGATTGACTATGAAATTGTTCTATTACGACAGTTAATCCGACTGCCTCTTAATCTAATCAATATATTTTTTTTATTATTATTAACACATCGGCCTTCTCCCACCAAGGCAGGGTGGCCCGAAAAAGAAAAAATTTCATCATTCACTCCATCACTGTCTTGCCAGAGGCGCGCTTACACTACAGTTATAAAACTGCAACATTAACACCCCTCCTTCAAAGTGAAGGCACTGTACTTCCCATCTCCAGGACTCAAGTCCGGCCTGCTGGTTTCCCTGAATCCCTTCATAAATGTTACCTTGCTCAAACTCCAACAGCACGTCAAGTCCTAAAAACCATTTGTCTCCATTCGCTCCTATCTAACACGCTCATGCATGCTGGTTAAAAATCAAAGCCATTCACACACAAAACCTACTTTACCCTTTACCTCCAACCTTTCCTAGGCCGACCTCTACCCCGCCTTCCCTCCACTACAGATTTATACACTCTCGAAGTCATTCTATTTTGTTCCATCCTCTCTACATGTCTGAACCACCTCAACAACACCTCCTCAGCCCTCCTAATTTCCAAACTACAAATTCTTTGCATTATATTCACACCACACATTGCCCTCAGATATGACATCTCCACTGCCTCCAGCCTTCTTCTTGTTGCAACATTCACCACCCATGTTTCACACATATAAAAACGTTGGTATAACTATACTTTCATACATTCCCCTCTTTGCTTCCATGGACAAAGTTTTGTCTCCACAGACTCCTCAGTGCACCACTCACATTTTTCCCCTCATCAATTCTATGATTCACCTCATCTTCCATAGACCCATCTGCTGACACATACAGTCCTAAATATCTGAATACATCCAATCTGATATCCAATCTATCGTCACCTAATTTTATGTTATATATATATATATATATATATATATATATATATATATATATATATATATGTATATGTGCCGAATAGGTAAAATTGGTCAATTCGTAAGAACTTGTTTAAAATTAAGTCCTTTCTAAAAAATTCTCTTATAAGTTTAAAGATATATTTTTTTCATTTATGTTAAAGTAAAAATTAATAATTTTGTACCAAAAGAACTTAGAAAACTTACCTAACCTTATTATAACAAGCTCAATTTAATTTAGCCTAATCCAACTAAATATATTTTATATATGTTTACAATAATTTAATAAACAAACACAATGAAATATATTTTTTTCGTTAGGTTCAGAATGGTTTTTGCAAAATTATTGCATAAACAAATTTTCGCTTGCCTTATTCGGCAAGAAGAGCGTTGCTATTTAAGCCAAAATCGCAGGTTTTTACCTATTCGGCACGACATATTATATATATATATATATATATATATATTATACTGTATATGTACAACAACCAATATGGCGGGAGAATGACGTTGCTTTAGGCCTTTGTTGTTGTAATGGCAAGTGATTCTTCAAGAGCAATGCAATAAGAATGCAGGAGAGCCGAAGAAGGTGTGTTCAGAGACCGTACTGCTTCCTGCATCTTGGAACCCATTACCAATACTTGACAGTGTGAGTATTGTGTAGATACCATCTAATTCGAAGATGTTCCTGAATTTCTCTAGGTTCTTGCATGCTACTTTAGTATCTTCAACATAGAATGATTCGGGAACTAGACGTAAAACTGTGTTAAGTTCAACATTTCGGAGACGCTAGACAAAAAGGCTGTTAGAGCATTGTGCTCAGGTAACCGACATGTCCTGGACCACTACGACATTACTGGGGCTCAGAATGTTGAAGTCAGTCCAAATGTTGGTAATAGCATTTGAGTCAGACATGAGGGAAAATATCAACACAAGATTTTTTTTAACGATGCATAACTGAAATGTCAGCGTACACAGTTTGGATCATGGTGGACGCAGACGCTCCCGAGTATTGGAAGTGGGCACCATCGATGGTTCAGTGCTGATACTTCTCTCATTTTTCAACACTAAGGCCATTGCCTTAATTTCGTTTCTTTTAGTCACTCACTGTTATTCCAGACTAAGGTTGTGAAGAGCGAGATGTATGCTTCACTTTCTTTGTCATGCGACAGGTCATATAATAAGCAATGTCCTGACCAGAGGAGTCGTCAAACAGCAGCTCTCGAGTGACAGGTTTGCCTATTTGGTTGTCTATCAGCAGTGTGTGAAGGAAGTGGGTCACTGAAGCAGGTATGCTGCTGTTCTTATGCTCAAGCTTGATACGTTAAGTGGCAATGTGTGACTGTCAACTTTATTCTTGACGTCACCCCTTATCAGCTCAGTCCTGGCCGACTTCATTACTTGACATACCTGAAATTCTGCTCAGAGTTCATGATATGATTTTGAAAGCTCACACATAGAAAGGATGTCAAAATATTCGCTAATGACCCGGAAAAAATGTGAAGTGTTCCTTCAAACTCAGCGCTCAGTCTGCAACAAATGTGCTTCTTTCGAGGTCTTAACCAGGACACTAAAAACATTTTAACCCAGCACTAGTCTCGATATGGGATAAATCAGTGGTACTACAGCCGGACTGACAAACATTTCTCTGATAAATGTAAACAGTTCACTGTACGACTGTTTCTCTGTATATAACACCATTTAGAGTGCTGGCTGTGGTGGGATCTGCATCTTTTGCGTACAGTAGGAAATAAGACCTGTGGCAGCGACCATCAGCAGCTAAGAATTCCCTGTTGATAACAGCAAGTATTATCTTTCTTTTCTCCTGAATAAAACTTTCTCTCAGTGCACTGTGTAGGAGCCTCAGTTATGTAGTGGCTTCTCAAGACTTATTACTTTGCCAAGCAAACTGTGGATGATGTAGCCCAGGCCTCACCGACTTTCTTGAAACTTCTGATGCAGCTTCATGTGTGGAATTTTCTTGGGCAATGCCATCAAGCAGTTTTCTCATGGTAAAAATACTTCGACATCTGCGGTAGGTCATCTGTGGTATTTTCGTCTCAGTCTTTTGCTATCTCTAAGACTGTGGCATGACGTCCAGCAAGAGCCCATGGTTCTTGGTTATACCAAGTTTGAGTCTGGATCTAGAGTTGAACAATGAATCAAACAAACCATGTGCGCCCTCTTTAACTCTACGATACAATGTCCTACTTCGGGGGGAGAGAAAAGGGGTTTTCACCTTCAGTTGAAGAGTTGTACCCCCAAACTACAAATAAAGAATAGATTTAAAGAAATTAATAAAAGCATAAAATCCCCTTCTCATGAATGCTAATAACAAAAGAAGCACACTTTCCCTTCCCATGAGGACTATAACACAATTCAGAAGAAACACGAACTCCCTTCTCATGATGGTCAACAACGTTATGCAGATGAAGCACAAACCGACGAGACGCTGCAGAAGCGTTCTGACACCGGAGCCACGTTGGGGCAGCACGATCTTAATATGATAATCAAGAATATTTACAAAAAATAACATTTACATCCACAACCAGAGTTGCTGGAGAGACGCTCAAAAAGAGACTGAAAGCCAGGTAACGAACTCGTGAAAAAGTTGAGAGAGCAAATGAGAAAGAGAGAGAGAGAGAGAGAGAGAGAGAGAGAGAGAGAGAGAGAGAGAGAGAGAGAGAGAGAGAGAGAGAGAGAGAGAGAGAGAGAACGAAAAGAGAGAGGAAGCAAATGTATACAGACAGGCGGGTAGAGAAAGGCAAAAGCAGACCAACAGGCTTGGATAACATCCAGAATGAAGCAATGACTCGCCCGGGCAAGAGTTAATGTTGTAAGCGGGATTGTTCACTCGTGACAAAAAAATAAAGACACATACATGGTCCGCAGTTCTCAGTGGGAAACAAAAACACACAGTCCAATTTTAACATAAATCAGCATTTAAAAATCACGATAAACTATTTGGGATATAAAAAATATTTGTGCGCGTGTATTTACCTACATGTAGTTGGGAGAAAGACAGAGGGTGAGAGAAATATATCTGAGTTTGAGTGGTCCCGCCTGTTAAGTTTCTACTAACGATAAATTAGCATGTGGTATCTATTATGAACCCCGGTATGGAGGAGTCAGCTTCCCCTTTCCTAGTATGGTTAACTCCACTCCACCATTCATACGTTGGAATTTCTTTCAAACATCCTTGTGCTTCAACTAGATGTTTAATCCGTAACCAACGTTATCCTGTTCTAGATTCATTCTTCGTAAAGTGGTTATCTTTCTCTAGCGGCTAGCCAGTCTTCACTCCAGAGTTTTTTGCATGCTGAAATAAAATTCAACATTTTTCGATCTTCCAGAGAAGTAGGCCAACTCTTACATTCTTTCTTCACAGTTCATTTCACTCAACTCAGGCAGTAGTTCAGATTTCCACAAGTTTCACTTATGTTTTACATTAGGTGAAGACGGGGAAGGGGAGGGTTCCATCCAAGTTCTCAACGCTCAAGAATAAGGTCACACATATGAAGTGTGAAGCTTCCTGAACACCACTGGTGATGTGCTGGAGTTTACGCTGGTGTTTATGTGCGCTTCAAGGAACAGGTTCGAGGAAATGGATATTCTTAGGTACTCTGTATTCAGTTTCCTTTTCCATTCTTCCAACTTCGTAACATAGCCTTTCCTCGGGCTAAAGTCCACTAATAATTTATACTGCTTGTATTCTGACTTTTTGGAATTATTTACATGTAAGATTATATATATACAGTAGATTACTGTTAGCAGATAGTAAACACACTAGGAACAAGGTAGGAACCAACACTGATCTTTGTAGGACCTCATCCTGATACTTCATCTGCTTTATTACCTCTTTGCTTTTAATTGTTCAAGTATTTACTAGTCCATGCTAACACCTTTCGTAATTACTTGTCCATGCTAACACTTTTCCGGTTAACTAATGAAACCGGGGTGTCTTTCCATTTAACACCAAATCAAACCTTTCTTACAGTCTTGGAATATTCAATTCAACAATGGCTATCTTTTCTGTCTGATTTCAGATAATCTAAACTGTCTCTCTGACATTTGTAAGACAGGACCTTTCATTAGTAGAAAGGCTCTGGGTAGAGCTTTATTAAGTCACGAATTAATAAAACTCTTCCAAGAACTGAACGTCTATAATAAAGATTTGCCCTGAACAATGCGTCTTTTTTTTTATCATACTTGTCGGTAACCGGATCTTCCATTTCTAAATATGCTGGCTGGCGTTTTGCAAAGAAATTCGTTCTTTCTAGATTCTCGAGAAGTTCCTCACAGGCTTTTCCAGCAAACTGCAGGTGGCACTCTTTAGGAATACTGTATTACAAGGCTTCTTGTCACCTTTCTTGAATATCGCTCTCACATATACTCTTTTACAGTAGTGTATCTCTTCGCAAGTCATTAATGATTCATTAAATTGTGTAAGATTTAATGATGTCCTATGCCACTCCTGAAGTCTTGACTGTTAAGTGCCATCTGGATTGCTTTTGCTTCCTCCTTAATTGTTTCAGCATTGTATATCACATTGTATGTCCTCTCTTGCAACTATGGTACCGATCTTTGATAAACACTGTGGAATCTGCTATGAAACTCATTGCATACTTCCTCGTCACTTCTGTTTTTTTTCTTTTGTACATTCACCACCTCCATTTTAATGTTTCGCCTGATGCTGCTCTGAAGTAGCTTTGGCTCTGTCTGACATGGCTCTTATACCCCATTCAATTTGTTTTACTGCCATAATTATTCATTTATGGCTCTTCTGCTAAATTTTGTATTCTCTAACACTGAGACTGGTCCAATTTTTTTTTTATGCTTTTCTGTTTTCGGCTTTGTCTTCTTGTATGGGTTGTTGAAATATGAGTCTTGTACATTTCCCTGTGCGATGGTACATTATATTTGCCGCCTATTTCTATTTCTGACTAAAAATGTTCAAGATTCAGTGTTCCACTATACCTGTGTCATAAAAATTAACATTATCTTGGTAGTCACATTTACTGTACAGTAGCGATTCCCTATCTTCTCTTTTCTTTAGTTTTATTCTCGCCAAGTAGCACTGTGTTGACACCGAGATCACTTGCTTCAAGGGGCATTTGTTATTAATTTTGTTACTAAAATTTAGTCTCTCTGATTTTTACACTAATTTATATAGGATGTTCTGCATAAAGCCTCGATACATATTTTCCTGACCTCTGCCTTCCACGTTCACTTTCTTGTACTCACATGGGCAAAATTTCTATACTTAGCCTGACACCTTATTGCCGAAATCATGCAAATGAAACGTTATTTCGGCCCACGTTGCATACATTCAGAAATATTCTGTGTATCTGAGAATTACTCAGCATCCTTACGTAAACCTATGCAAATCTAACCCCGCATTCATAGACTATTCATGGAAATTAACTCTGTATTTACTGCTGAATGAGGGAAGATTAACCTGATGAATATTAACCTTTTTTTTTTTTTTTTTGAGGATGAAATATTCATCAAATAAAAAAAAATTCTGATCACTCCAAAATATGGCAGATATTTTTTGGATATATGCACTACAAACTTCAAATATTTGTCTGTGTTGTACTCATGCTTGGTGTGTACACACCTCCACTAATGCTTATTGTGTTCATTACTACACAGTAACGGGATTATTCCATCTCCACTCTAATGTCCGGGGCCTGCCAATCACCACGGATTATTCCTACTCTGGATTATTACGTATTAATGTCAAGCTCAAGTTATTGCGAATCGCACAGAACCTCGCCCGGCGATTACTTGAATTTTGAGAGCGCCGTAATCACCGGTTTGCTTCGTGGGCACGAGGGCGGGGGATGGGAACGGAAATAGGGCCGCCCATGTGCTTAGAAAGGGAGTTTTATGTGATGATTTTGAGCGATTGTGGGTTCTCAAGAGACTGGGGAGGAGGGGTAGGTAAGTGAAGGCAGTGGATCATAACCTGACAGGTCCTGACGGTGGGTTGGAGAGGGGGGGCGTTGGTAAGAATGGGTGAGATGGACAGGGGTGGAAACGTAGGCCTAAGTGTGCCAGGTGTGCTGCGGGAACTACTCGATATAACAACAATATCGACAAAAACAATAAATTTCAAAGAGGTTGTGACATATTTTTAAGCAATATAAGATACAACTGAAGCAGGTGGTAATTTTACTACACATGATAGTCACTGTATGGGATCAGAAATTACCTTTGATATCCTGTCATATTCCATTACACAGGAAGGATTTCATACATGAGAAAATGAAATCTCAACCTGAGCTGAGAGACTTCAATTAGGCGTTGAGAATACTGTGGAAAATTTCACAAACGGTTCAGTAGCTTCGGCAGCTTCAAAAGACTTCGTTCCAGCAGAGCTGAAGTTACTCTTAAATGTAATTATTATCTTTGAGGATAGTCTATTCTACACATGGGGAGAGGTAGAGAGAGGAGAGAGAGAGAGAGAGAGAGAGAGAGAGAGAGTTAAATATTAGTACTTAACGAATCATATCTTTAATGAACTTTGTGCAAAAACCAATATTTACACTGTTCATTAACTTGATTTTATGAAGCTACCCTTCATTCAGAATTGCAATAATTTTTGTTTATGTATATTAGGGCCTCAGACTTGAAGCAAGAGCATTATATATATTACATAACGTTTAGAAACATCATATATACAGTTACTTTACAATCAATGTTAGGTGTTATGGTTACATAAATAGTTACACCAGATTCAACAGTGACAAATGAAATAAAATAAATTTATAACAATAGACAAAGAAAGAAGGTACAAGAGTGTGGAGCGACAGGTGTCTTACTATCCTCAGTAAATACAACGGAAATAGGTGTAATTAAGCCAAACAGGCGTGCACATACACTGAAAGATGTTACAGTTTCACAGTGGCCAAGTGATATTGAAGACCTTGAACTATATGATCATTAGATTTATACACACACAATGGTATACTTACATATACACTTTACAATTAGCGCACTATAAACATATAACTGAGATGTTACTGACTTGCTATGTACTGCTGGCAAATTGAAGTCGAACAATGACAATATTTGTCAGAACCGCAAAGTGAATGAGGCATTTACACAGGTGCAAGTACCTCATTCCAACAAAGTCACTAATAAATAGGCATTAAATTATGTCAAGTTAAAAGTTGCGCACCTACACCTTATCAAAAACGTTTATTTTTTAAAAGGCAGCGTTAGGAACTTTATATATGGCACCGGCATTTACTTACTATGGGTGATTATATCCTAACCTGATTCAATCACCATATCAGTCTAGTGAAGGTTTTCTACTGCCCAAGCACACAGTACACAGGTTTCTGATGTTAACCTACTATAATGATAGAAACTAGTGCTTCCAGGTGGAGTATATATAAATCTGAACTAATATCGTCGTGCCGAATAGGTAAAACTGGTCAATTAGCAAGAACTCATTTAAAATTAAGTCCTTTCTAAAAATTTCCCTTATACGTTTAAAGATATATATTTTTTTTTCATTTATGTTAATGCAAAAATTAATAATTTTGTACCAAAAGAACCTTAGAAAACTTAACTAACCTTACTATAACAAGCTCAATTTAATCTAGCCTAATCCAACTAAATATATTTTAGATAAGTTTACAATAATTTAATAATAAACAAGCACAAAGAAATATTTTTTTTCGTTAGGTACAGAATGATTTTTGCGAAATTATTGCATACACAAATTTTCGCTTGCCTTATTCGGCAAGAAGAGCGTTGCTATTTAAGCCAAAATCGCAACCTTTACCTATTCGGCAAGACATGTATATAATGTAAACACTACAGAAAAATCCAAATAAATTATAAGTTTTTTTCATTTAATGGGCAGGAACTGAACTTCGGGTTAAGCAAATGCTAATCCTACGCTCTGTCTATTCGGCCGTGATCGTCCAACTGAAGTCTCCCAGCTCAGGCTAACAGGTTTCATTACCTGATCTACGTAGTTTATCCAGTGAGATAAAATGTATTTGTTCCCGCATACAGAGTAGCAGCATCATGTTGAAGAACTCCTTCATTAACCAAACGACCTCCTCCATTTCTTTCCTTCTCTTCATTGCGGACTATCGAAGTCTTTCTACCCGCGTCCTCCCTCCCACTCGCAAGCAGATGGCCCTTATTCCTTGTTCTTCTTCCTATGGGTAACCTTACGATTCCACACTTCATTCTCCTCATCCCCGGTGAGGATTAAGACCTCTTCTACCTACCTCCCTGGTAAGATACATTAAGATATTATCAATCTGTCGAGTACGACACGACCTCATCATCAGTAATCAACAGGAACTCGCATGTTCACACCTCGTTGTTATTTTTCGTTTGTTTATTCAAGAAGAGGTCACGCCTCTACAGCCTTTCAACACACTGCTCATCTCAGGGGTCGCAATTACTGATTTCACGCCAACGCTTCAACTCTGAAGTGCGCGTTGAGGCCTGGACACGAGACTCGTCAGCCAGCAGCAGGAAGACAGGAGAAGGGAAGAGGGAACACGAGGCAGCAAGTGGAAGGTAACGTGAGTGGGAGGGAAAAATTGGAAATAGGACAGCAGATAGAAATATGTTGATACTGTAAACACAGAAGACACAATTATAAGTAGCAGCTACAAGTTAAAAAGCCAGAGAAAGGGTCATGAGTAGGAGTGGTCCAAATTATCGGCATAGGCCTAAATTGAGTATCAATATCGGAAGGAATCGGTTAATTTTGATGGTAGTGGTATCGGTGTAAAATCGGTATCCACATCAGCAAAAATACTGATATGCCATCGCTAGTCACGAGACAAACCGAGAACGCCGACCAAGTGAGAGCACACAAGAGCCACCTGAAACCTGTCAAAGACACGAGACAAAACAGACAATAGAACAGGTGTTAAAATGTACCACTGGAGACCAGAAGAATGGCAAGAAAGGTGAAGGTTCTGCCTCAAGGAAGGTGAAGGTACTGCCTCGAGGAAGGTGAAGGTACTGCCTCGAGGAAGGTGAAGGTACTGCCTCGAGGAAGGTGAAGGTACTGCCTCGAGGAAGGTGAAGGTACTGCCTCGAGGAAGGTGAAGGTACTGCCTCGAGGAAGGTGAAGGTACTGCCTCAAGGAAGGTAAAGGTACTGCCTCAAGGAAGGTGAAGGTACTGCCTCAAGGAAGGTGAAGGTACTGCCTCAAGGAAGGTGAAGGTACTGCCTCAAGGAAGGTGAAGGTGCTGCCGCAGGGAAAGTGAAAATGAAGGTACTGCCTTAGGAAAGGTCAAGATATTGCCTCAAGGAAGGTGAAGGTACTACCATAGGGAAGGTGACGGTGAAGGTACTGCCTTAGGGAAGGTGAAGGTACTGCCTCAGTTAAGGTGAAGGTGCTGCCTCAGTTAAGGTGAAGGTGCTGCCTCAGTTAAGGTGAAGGTGCTGCCTCAGTTAAGGTGAAGGTGCTGCCTCAGTTAAGGTGAAGGTGCTGCCTCAGTTAAGGTGAAGGTGCTGCCTCAGTTAAGGTGAAGGTGCTGCCTCAGTTAAGGTGAATGTGCTGCCTCAGTTAAGGTGAAGGTGCTGTCTCAGCTAAGGTGAAGGTACTGCCTCAATTAAGGTGAAGGTGCTGCCTCTGTTAAGGAGGTGAAGATGCTGCCTCAGTTAAGGTGAAGGTACTGCCTCAGGGAAGGTGAAGGCACTGCCTCAGGGAAGATGAAGGTACTGCCTCAGGGAAGGTGAAGGTGCTGCCTCAGGGAAGGTGAAGGTGCTGCCTCAGGGAAGGTGAAGGTGCTGCCTCAGTGTTACACAAGTTTCTTATTTCTCTCCTACGTGTTGACGGTGCAGACAATGACAAGAAAACAAAACAAAAGAGCAACTCGCCAAGAAGAAAACTGGAAGAAAAAACAGAGAAAATATAAGAGACTCTTATTTACAAAATAACGAATGTTACAAGCTCGAATTTTGGATGCGAGGTCACGCAGTGAAAATGCGAGTAATAATGGAGGAAATGCGGGCATTAATGGAGGAAACGCGGGCATTAATGGAGGAAACGCGGGCATTAATGGAGGAAACGCGGGCATTAATGGAGGAAATGCGAGCATTAATGGAGGAAATGCGGGCATTAATGGAGGAAATGCGGGCATTAATGGAGGAAATGCGAGCATTAATGGAGGAAATACGGGCATTAATGGAGGAAGTGCGAGCAACAATGTCGAAAACGCGAGCAATAATGTAGAAAATGCAGGCAATAATGTAGAAAATCATAAAATTGCAAAAACAATGAAATAAAAATAATGAAAACGGACACTTGTGTAGAGCTCGGGGACATTTTATATAAAAACAAACTTTTCGTCAAGAGTGGCGAAACGTTTCTTAAAGTATCCTGACCTGTATACAAGTGTCCTTTTACACAGTTGGTCGGTATCACCAGACCATTTACAACCATAATACAAATAAAGCGTAAAAATCGAGACAAATAACAAAACGAGACAGAAATAACAAAAGACAAAATATTCAAGAGAGAATAAGGAGTGAAGTCTGTGAATAAAGACAGGAGATGGACCAGGAATGAACAAAAAGAGAATAAAAGGTTTAAGGGATTATACAAGACAGTAATGTTAGAAAGAAAGGAAGTGGTTTAAAAAGTTACGTAAGCAAACGCTAGCACATATTTATTAGAAAACGTTTCGATCCTGGGACCTTGATCAGAAGCGATCAAGGTCCCAGGACCGAAACGTTTTCTAATATGTCGGTATCTGTTAGCGAGGTTTATACCATGAGAGGAAGTAAAAATGATGAACGTAGCAGAGTGGACGTTGAGAGACATCACAATTAGTGTTAACTAGATTGGTTTTTTTTTTTAAGACAGATGAAAATCCCCGGAAAGGAAGAAATCTTTGAATATATTTATAATGCAATATCACACGACAGAAGTAGAACAGAAATGGTATGTTAAGAATATTACAATCAAGGCTAACAAAAGGCTTGAAATAAAAATTGATATAACAGACTGCTGAAAGAAACGGTGGAGAGAGAGAGAGAGAGAGAGAGAGAGACTGACTAATATTTTATACCTAAGAATAAATAGAAGAGGCAATGTTGATTAAGGTTTCAACCAAGGTTACGGAAAGCTTTCGCGGCAAGCTGTGAGGCGGAGCCAGGAGCTGGAGCCAGGAGCCGGAGCCAGGAGCCGAGCTTCAACTCCCTCATGCTGAAGAAACATAATGAACAAAGACAATATAAAAAAAAATCAAATCTTCAACCTTTTTATTTCAAAACACTTTAATTACCCCTACTGGAGAATGTGAAAAAAAAATCATCATTTATCTATATTATGATTTTGAAACAAGAGAGCCTTGACAGCCCCCTGATCCATCAATCAATCACTAGAGAGAAGCAACCATGTAAGGCTGTCGCTTGCAAGACTTCAGTCATCAAACTCTACTCACCCACCGTCACAATAATTATATTTTTAAGCTTCACACACACCTATAAATATAAATTAAAAGTCGTATAAGAGAGGCAGCATCACAACACAGTCCAGAGGAACCGTAAAGCGCATCAATCTTCTACATCACTCAGCATAATGTGTCTACAAGTAGAGGCAGCATTACAACACAGACCAGAGGAACCGTGAAGAGAATCATCTACATCACTCAATATAATGTGTCTACAAGCAGTAGCAGTTATCATACTCCTACTGAGCTACGGAGGGAAGAACATGTCTCAGCGATAATAACTCATGATAAACAAACACTAACAAAAGGCTAACTTCGGCATCAACGACTAAACTATACATTATCATGCGAGGGTCAAAGCAATTAAAAGTTAATGCAGTAAACGTGTACGATGATGCTCTATTGATGAACTAGAGACTCTTAGGAAAATGGATGCCTACCTTTGCTTAGTAATATTAAGTAGTATGGGAGTGTGGTGGAGGTGTTGGGAGCTAGAGAGGTGGGAAGGGGATGCGAGAGTGGGATTGTGACATTTTGTTTCAAATTAATGTATATACAAAATATTTAATAATCAGAAAGCCCAAAAGATGCACAACATTTCGGGCTGGGATGGAGGTAGTTGGGATGCAAGTAGCTGGGATGTAGGTAGTTGGGATGCAAGTAGGTGGGTTGCAAGTGGTTTGGATGCAAGTGGCTGGGATGCAAATGGCTGGGGGGCAAGTGGCTGGGATGCAAGTTGATGGGAAGCAAGTAACTGGGATGCAAGTGGCTGAGATACAAGTGGCTGGGATGTAAGTGGATGGGATGCAAGTGGCTGGGATACAAGTGGCTGGGATGCAAGTGGCTGGGATGCAAGTTTCTCTGATGCAAGTTTCTGGGATGCAAGTGGCTGGGATGCAAGTAACTGGGATGAAAGTTTCTCTGATGCAAGTTTTTGGGATGCAAGTGGCTGGGATGCAAGTAACTGGGATGAAAGTTTCTCTGATGCAAGTTTTTGGGATGCAAGTGGCTGGGATGCAAGTAGCTAGGATGTGACTGGGATGTAAGTGGGGGAAGCTAGACGATGGTGGTAGTAGTGGTGGTGGTGGTGCTGGATGTGGGTGCTGGCAGGGTAACCTTGCTAGACAGTGGTGGTGGTGGGTGCTGGCAGGGTAACCTGGCTAGACGGTAGTGGTGGTGGTGCTGGGTGTGGGTGCTAGCAGGGTAACCTTGCTAGACGGTGGTGGTGGGTGTGGGTGCTGGCAGGGTAACCTTGCTAGACGGTGGTGGTGGGTGCGGGTGCTGGCAGGGTAACCTGCGTGGGGCCACTGATAGACCAACTGACCACCGTGACTCGCCTGTCACTGGCTACTCGAACCTTTAACTCACAATTCTGGTGGAACCAATTTACCAGATCGTAAGTACAAGCAAATGCTCTGACCTCTAGAACATCATTTTTTTGGTATTTCATCCTTATTAATTTAATTCCTGGGGCTCATAAGATGATAAAAATGTTAACAGTAATGACCTAATAATTTGAACCCTGCTCAGGTCCTGAAAAGGGAACTTTAAAGAGTCGTGAGCTACCTTTAGCTACGCCGCCTCCCTTGCTTCCAGGCACCTCGCTTAAATATAAAAATCTTTCTTTCTGGAGTAAGTTCTTTCAAGAGCATATGATATTAAAAAAAAAAAAAAAAAAATCACTAATCCTAATAAAGATAAAGTATATCCTGACTATATATGAAATCATGGATAACAGGTATGTGATAAAACCAGAAAAAAAGGTAGATAACATCTTGCCAGTAGCAACACGGCCGACATGTGACGTCAGAAATCTCTAACAGTAGAAATAATTTGAATTTTTGTGCAGGTACAAAAAATATTCAACTACCTACTTGAGGCTGTATACGGCAGCCGAACCTAAATGTTGGGAATATGGGAATAATAATTTCCCTGTCCACCGCCGTCCCCAAGGCTCCCCCTTGTCCCCAAGGCTCTTCACAGTCCCCAGGGCTCCCCCTTGTCCCCAAGGCTCTTCACAGTCCCCAGGGCTCCCCCACTATCTTCAAGTGTTCTCCATCACCAGTCTTGCTTGGTGAATGTTTATACTGAAAATGGAAGAATAACTCATAGGAGAGAACATCGCAGGTGGCAGCTCACATGAAGTCACACACACAAACCAACTATCACCACTCATGACAAATGTGCGTTAAGCCAGCAAATAATGGAATGGACCAGCCTGGGAAACAATTTTAGCTTTAAATTCAGAAATAACAATTATCTAGTATATAACATAAGTGCCGAAAACGTCAGACTCTACCGTCAACCTAATTAAAGTTCAAACTTTCAAAGACATTACACCAAAGAAGCCCAATGCAAATTGTAGTGAGGCATTTTCAACAAAATCAATTTGAACAATAAACATTAATTCAATATGATCAGATATACCAAGAGCTGAATGAAACAGAATGGGAAGATTAATATGACTACCATGAATATAAACCATTAATTTGCAACACTGAATTCACTGGGATTTTGAACATGTTCCAGATAAGGAAAGTGAATATACAAGTAAGAAAGGGAGCAATGTATATACGTAATTAGATATATTCTGTCTTCCAAATTTCTCTTCCCTCTTCCTCTCTCTTCCCTATGTCTCCTATGCATAATTTCTCTTGCCCCCGCTCTGGGGATGATGGAGATATTTTTATAAAAATTAAAATTTCTCTTGTGCATGGGGTAGGCCATCCTGAGAGATGGTAATTCCTAAGTGATAATAACTCCAGCTGCTGGAACGAAACCTTTGAAGCTACCGCAGCTGATGAACCCTAAATGGAATACTCGACGATATCCTCATTGCCCTACTGAAGTCTCCTAGCTTAGGCTGACACACTTCAACACCTTTCATGGGCCTCATCCTGCGTGATGGAATATGACAAGGATACATAGTTAGCTTTTGTTTCCACCGTGTAACTATCATATGGAATACAATAGCAGCACACTCCTGAAACATCAAATTTTGCTAGGGAAAAAAATACTTCATCCACGTGCGTGCATGCCATTGTAAGCTCCCCATGGATATAGAGGACGTGGCATGGCGGTGTGAGCAAGGATCCTACAGTGCAGGAATGAACTAAGGCCACAGGTCGTCCTAAATAACTTGCTCACCGGACTGGTGATGAAGTTCGACAAAGGTGGTGTGTGTTGTCGGAAGTTTAGCCTGGCCTCGTGCATTAATCTCCACTGCTATGGCCTCTTGTGCTGCCTCGTCTTCCCCACTAATTACCGCAAGGGCCAGAGATACCTTTCAAAACGTCGGGTCCAGATAATAAATCTTGAATCATGAATTTCATATATGCAAATAGCGGCAATCGGTTAGAAAGCCATGTGGGTGGACCTTTGCCAGAATTAGTACTCACAGATCACATAGTTGGCATAAATCACAGGCTGTTGCATCCCTGTCTTAGCAGTTTACGCGTACAGCAGAGCATTACAAGTCTCTTTCGGCTGATGTTAACTCAAGTGGAGGATTCAGTAAGCGTATTTCTCTCGCTCTTAGTAAGGCAAGTTCTGAGGTCTCACCCGCAAGGACAACTAAGTATAAGTTACTCTTAAAACACGGCTGCTCTGTAGTTGAACACGGCGGCTGCTCTGTAGTTGAACACGGCGGCTACTCTGTAGTTGAACACGGTGGCTACTCTGTAGTTGAACACGGCGGCTACTCTATAGTTGAACACGGCGGCTACTCTGTAGTTGAACACGGCGGCTACTCTATAGTTGAACACGGCGGCTACTCTGTAGTTGAACACGGCGGCTACTCTGTAGTTGAACACGGCGGCTACTCTGTAGTTGAACACGGCGGCTCTCTTAGTTGAACACGGCGGCTACTCTGTAGTTGAACACGGCGGCTACTCTGTAGTTGAACACGGCGGCTACTCTGTAGTTGAACACGGCGGCTACTTTGTAGTTGAACACGGCGGCTACTCTGTAGTTGAACACGGCGGCTACTCTGTAGTTGAACACGGCGGCTACTCTGTAGTTGAACACGGCGGCTACTCTATAGTTGAACACGGTGGCTACTCTGTAGTTGAACACGGCGGCTACTCTGTAGTTGAACACGGCGGCTACTCTGTAGTTGAACACGGTGGCTACTCTTGAACAAGACAGCTACTCCGTAGTTAAATACGATGGTTACTCTGTAGCTAATGACATTTTTATAAATCTATTATTACATGTGTGCTAGCGTGAGCGTTGTGACTAGGGAGTGTAGTGAGGGAGTGTACATGGCGAGGACGGGGCATGTGTGACCTGAGGAGAGGCCATGTGTAGAGAGGAAGGCTCCGTATGTGACAAGAGGGAGAGCCATATGTGGCGAGGAAGCTGCCATAAACGACGGAAGGACGTGACATGTGTGAAGGGGAAGGAGCAGTATGTGGTGGGGGTCATGTATGGCAGGGAAGGGGTCATAAGTATGTGACGGTGAAGGGGCTACATGTGACGGGAGGAAAGGGCACATGTGGTGGGTATTGTTGTTTGTGGTGAAAAGTAGGTTGGTTGGCAGCAACCACCCAGGGAGGCACAGCATTACCGTCCTGCGACGCGAGAGTGAAACTGAAGCCTTTTGAGGTTTCACGCTATGTTACGCTAGCTGGTTAACTGTGTCTGAGGGCAGACAAATCCTACAAATTTCTATTTACATTCAATACACCCTAATTTTTTTTATATTCTTGTATTTTCCTTAATAGTAGTTCTTGCTGTAATTTTTACTTTTTAATTTAAGAGGAATGGTGTGAAACCTAGCGCGGGGTCTGTGATCCCTGGAATTAACACAATAATTGTATCATCTTTTTTTCTCTCTCGGATTATATGAGATGTTTCCCTCTCAGGTGGCAGTCTTCTTCTAGCCTGCCTCTTGATCGCATCTTCATAGCCTTGCATTTAGTTCGGCTGAATTCTAGTAACCGCTTTCTGAAGCTTACTAAATTCTAGTAGCATGTTGTAGTCAACTTCTGCCATTCTCATCAGTTTGGAATCAATTCTCAGACACTGAAAAATAAGAGACTCTTTCATCGGGAAGTCATTTACATATATTAGGAACTGTATAGGTCAAAGATATGGTCCTTGTTATGTGCTTGTTACGTCTTTCCATACCTTCACCATCTCTCTTACTCTAATACTAATTCGTCTGGCTGTTCCAGTCACTCCAGCCTCTTCTACTTTGTACAGTCTCCTCTTACGGACCGTGTCACAGGCGTTTTGGCTGTAGTCACAACTTCCTTCTCATATTACATAAATCTAAATCCCAAAGCAAATATAACCATCCCAAGTTAATTTCCTATATTGCGCAATCTATGTCCATAATTCGTGTCGTGTCATCGGCCATGTCAACAAATTTAGACGAAAGGAGAAATTTCCCCACCATTTATGCAGAAAGAGATGCTTGGTTCTCAGCCAAGCAAGTGCCCTATTGGGTGTGGCACCCTACTGATGGGACAGGTCAAGCGTAATTGTCAAACGTGTTGGGTTTTGCAATAGCCAGGGCAAGCGTAGGTTAGGTAAAACATGGGCAAAGCCACGTGTGAGCCAGGTCAAGAAGTGAGCAGCTTAGGTATGGCATAAATAATATACCGTTAGTGAAATTATATGAAGAGTTAAAAATACATACAAAGGCTTGGATCTCACAAGACGACGTCCCAGGAACACAGTGAAGGGGTCTATGTGGCGCTAATGAGCTTCTTGTTCCACCAATGACGAGTTATAAGAAACTCCGATTAGCGTCACAGTGCCAACAGCAGAGACCGCTAATAAAGGCAGCAAGAGAGACATGTACCAGACAAGCTTTCTTGAAAGGACCTCAGCTGTAGAAGCAAACGACCGCCGAGACAAGCAAACAACGAATGTTAATGGTGATTGTGTGTTTATCTGATTGTCAACACGAATACTAAATAGCCCTGGGAAGTGTCCCATCTATATTTTGTCCAAGGAGGCAATCTAAACACAGAGTAGCATATATTTCCTACCCTCTTCACCCATCTTAAGTGAATATCACTAAGTTTAGTACCTGTTTGAGTATCTTATATGGTAACGTTTACCCCCCAATTCTCAAGGTTCCTGCAGCATCACTAAGTGAATAGTCATTAATACAATAACTATGCACTAATGGCTGGTCAATGGTTTAAAGCCTATCGACTACACTAAGATCATTAAGGCTGCACGTAACCTTTGACCACTACACAAGATACTTTAATCCCAAAAATAGGGATTAAGGTAAACTCCCAACATATATACGCTGAAAGAAATATACCTTTTACCATGATCCTCCACAGCTATGTATTCATTCTTCCTGACGAACCTGGAAACATTTTTTTTTCTGCCAAATTGTTGAAAATTAACTTGCTTAAATTTAGGATTTCTTTCTTACAACTCTGCTTATCGTCAACCAAATAACGAATATTTCTGCAGTTTTTAAACAAATTTTGAAACATTTCGTATTTTCTTCTCAAAAATATAATACTGAAAAACACATCTCTAGACGAAAATTTCATAAAAATGTTATCCTGGACACTTAACAAGGCACAGCCACAGTGTACTGTTATGTACTTCAGATACAGCTATGTACTTCAGATACAGCTATGTACTTCAGATACAGCTATGTACTTCAGATACAGCTATGTACTTCAGATACAGCTATGTACTTCAGATACAGCTATGTACTTCAGATACAGCTATGTACTTCAGATACAGCTATGTACTTCAGATACAGCTATGTACTTCAGATACAGCTATGTACTTCAGATACAGCTATGTACTTCAGATATAGCTTTGTACTTCAGATATAGCTTTGTACTTCAGATATAGCTTTGTACTTCAGATATAGCTTTGTACTTCAGATATAGCTTTGTACTTCATGTGCTATGCTCCAGGTATGTCCAGTGTTTTAGAGCACTCACTTTGTAGGTCCTGATCATATCTCCTCTAGTTAAAAACGTATTCTGCAACATAGAATTTTTCAGCCTTTATAAACGAAAGAGGTGAGAATAAACTTTAGCAGTAGCCAATGATCTTCAGATGGCCATGAACATGTTTTTAGGCAAACAAAAATACGGGACAAAATTATTTTTGTAAAATTAAAGAAAAATGTTACATTTATGAAAATTACTTTAAAAATTCATCAAGAAAAATTATAGAGCCCAGAAACACGCACAATATAGTTTTAAGAAATTTAGAACTACTTTGAAAACACTTTACGTGTTATTTGGCAGGTTTAAACGAATGTGTAAATAATTTACAGACTGTCAGAGGAGTTTTTTAAATATATTATGAAATACCATGATGTTTGGTGGATTTATCACCTGAGGAGACAAGCTTCCTCTGTTATACATACATTAATAAATCTGGAGATTAAGACACTTAAGCAACATTTGGGAATCTTTATTGAATAAACGTTTCGCCACACAGTATATAAGCCACTTCTACGGCCCTATGCTGTACTTTCTACAAGATTGATGGACTGAACACATCGACTCCAGGCCGAGGGACTGATTACCTCAAACTCCTCCTCTCCTTACCCCTCTCTGCTTTGCATTGGACTGATGAAGCCACTGTGTGGCGAAGCGTTTCTTCAATAAAGATTCCCAAATGTTGCTTAAGTGTCTTAATCTCCAACTTGTCGGTTTTCAAAACCATATGTCACATTAATAAATCTACAATAACAGTGGTGTATCTAAAATTCAGCATTAGTGACCTGATCCTAACTGCACCTGGTACTGTCAGCACACATTAATGACCACGCTTGGTTTTATATGGTAACTACTGCACCTGGTACCGTCAGCACACATTAATGACCACGCTTGGTTTTATATGGTAACTACTGCACCTGGTACCGTCAGACACATTAATGACCACGCTTGGTTTTATATGGTAACTACTGCACCTGGTACCGTCAGCACACATTAATGACCACGCTTGGTTTTATATGGTAACTACTGCACCTGGTACCGTCAGCACACATTAATGACCACGCTTGGTTTTATATGGTAACAACTGCACCTGGTACTGTCAGCACACATTAATGACCACGCTTGGTTTTATATGGTAACAACTGCACCTGGTACTGTCAGCACACATTAATGACCACGCTTGGTTTTATATGGTAACAACTGCACCTGGTACTGTCAGCACACATTAATGACCACGCTTGGTTTTATATGGTAACAACTGCACCTGGTACTGTCAGCACACATTAATGACCACGCTTGGTTTTATATGGTAACAACTGCACCTGGTACTGTCAGCACAAATGACCACGCTTGGTTTTATATGGTAACAACTGCACCTGGTACTGTCAGCACACATTAATGACCACGCTTGGTTTTATATGGTAACAACTGCCCCTGGTACCGTCAGCACACATTAATGACCACGCTTGGTTTTATATTCTAAGTAAAACATACTGCCATGACCACCAACATCTCATCACATACACACTGCTACAGCATATGGGTGCCTGTAAAAACCTAAGAATAACATTTCGACATCTAAGTAAGAAGTCATTCACGACACTGTACACTGTGTACGTCACACTCATATTGGAGTATGCAACACCAGTATGGAATCCACACCTGGTCAAACACATTAAGAAACTGAAGAAAGTGCAAAAATTTGCAACAAGACAATTCATAGAGCTAAGGGGTATGTCTTATGAGGAGAGGTTAAGGGAACTCAACCTGATGACTCTAGAGGATAGGAGGGATAAGAGGGACATGATAACTACGTAAAAAATACTGAGAGGAATTGACAAGGTGGACAGGGCTAGAATGTTTCAGAGATGGGACACAACTGGAAGTTCAAAACTCAGTTGAGTCAGAGGGATGTTAGGAAGTAATATTTCTTTAGAATTAGAGATTTTAGGAACTGGAACAATCTGGAGAGTGAAGTAGTAGAGGCAGGATCCATACATAGCTTTAAGATGAGATACGAGAAAAGCTCTTCGAGCAGGGAGTGACCTAGTTACTACTAGCGAAGAGGCGGGGCCAGGGGCTGTGAATTAACCCCAGCAACTACATATAGGTGAGTACACACACCTATATGAGAAGTATGACACTTGTGGTAGGGCTACTGGTTTATACTGGGCAGGACTAGTGAGAGAGTAATGAGAAGTCAGCCTCTCCATTTTTAAGCGACTTAAGATTACCACATATTAGCCGAGTGAATCAAAAAAGGGAAGGAAAGAAAAATATAGCTATGTATCTCTTGAGATAAACGGCGGCGGCCAAGCTAAACGATCAATTTCCACACAGATTGTACATATTATATTAAAATTTAAAAGAAAAAAACTACTATTAAAGGTTCAAACTTCTGTACCAACTCCACAGAGATGTGCAAGTGTTATTTTAAGCCGAACTTCCATCACAGAATTTCACACAATTAATGCTGTCAATGGCCACTTATTAGTAGGCTTTGTTCATTAAGTTTATATCATGCATTTTCAAGGCAAAACTTGCCAATTTTTTCTACTTGGCAAGGATATTACTGCCAAACCAAACTGCTCCTGTAATAATTTTGGTTTTAAGTTCAAATTTATCTGCGCGAAAATAATGTTTAAAGATAAATTATGCTAACTAAAGTTAATCATATCTTTTGTTATGGAGCACATTTAAAAATGAATAAACCAGATATATTTATAAATAAATTTGTTTAATTGCTTAAAAAATACATTTAATAAAAATCAATAACTTAAATACAGACGAAGGGTACTCACTCTGCGAGGGTAGGCTTTATCAGCTCTCGCCAAGACTAGTTCATCTTCGCTAGGCTCTGCTGGGGTTAAAAAAAAAAATAAGCAAATCAAGAATGTACGAAAAAGAGAGGAAGTAAAATATATGATACGATACATAATTAATATATATATATATATATATATATATATATATATATATATATATATATATATATATATATATATATATATATATATATATATATATATATAAAAACAACCACGGGGGAGTAGAATGATAGCTCTAGGCCTTTCGTGTTGCAATCAACACATCATTAGGAGCTTGGAAAATTGCAGAAAAGAGGAGGATGTCCAAGCAAGTACGTTCTCTGAGGAACATTTTCACTGGAGTGAGGGAGAGAGGAGAATACAGGAATTACCCCCAGGCACAGAAGGATGAATATTATAGCATTAGAAAAATCCCACAAACATTGATATTGTAATAGCCTGAACAAAATTAACGTGGCAATAATAAAAAAAATAGATCATATTCCGCTATGACATCAATAACTTTACACACACAAATATATTGTGAGTGATACAGAAGTCTCTGGCAATTATAGGGTATCCTTCCAAGGGACAACGTGTCCATTTAAATTGACGAGAAACCGGTAACATTTAGGGGAAAGACTTCTAAAAGTTATGTAAAGGAAACGGGGCTCATTAAAATAAACTCATTTAAAGGCGGAGGCATCTGCAATAACAAGACGATCACATATATTCAACCCACATAATTCTGAGGCAAACTCTGGTTCAACCTTCAGAAACGGCAGGAAAAATATGCCCTAATTCCTTGGTATGGCACTACATTTAAGACACTCTAATGCATTCATATGAGCCCAATTTTAGACTGTGTACTATTGCCTCAACTAAAAACGCATCTAATTTGAACAGCCCGTCACTGATATTGTATAATGACTGCCTATCATGCTTAATAATTGCCGATTCTACAATATTTCAAGCCATGAGGAACAAGGGAAGATGACTCTTGCTTCCCGCCAATTTGCCGGGTTATTACAAGCTCTAATATGGTTGAAAATCGCGTTCACATGGCTGGAACCAGAACTGGGAGGATCGAAGAACAAGACGAGACATGATAATTTAAAGACACTCATAGATATAAAATAGATAGGAACAAATTAATAATGAACGAACTGAAAAGTAAAGTTCAACAAAGCCAAAGGGGGACAATTTTTCAACTGTGAAGGAGGCGAGCCTTTGTAACACACAGTACATGTTGATGAAGGCTAACTAAACATGCATATAAAATTAGCTATTACAAATCCTCAAAACGACAGGAAGCCACACCAAATCGATGAGCAAAGACAAGGCACAAAAACTGGAGTTCAGCCCCTGCAGACACAAGAGTAAGTAAATACATACATAGAGACGGAGTCACCATGCTCAAGGGAGTGTAGCGAACGTATATAAGGCAAAAGGTTGATGCTTGCATTTTCATCTATTCCTTGATTACTAAGAATTCGAGATACATAAAACATATCTATTAGGATTTACAAGAAAGCGGAAGAAAAAAAATAGCAGAATCACGTATCACATCTTTACAGCATGAGAGTGCATCTCAGTATGCAAATGCAGCGAATGTCTAATGTTACGGCAAGCATTATTATAATGATTTATGGGGACACCTAATGTCTCGCTCGGTGATAATGTACAGAAAGGGTAATAAAAACTAGAAAGTAAATGTGCCAGACTGAATGCATTTTACTGGGTGTTTCAGAAAATGTATCAACAGCTAGGAATTTCAGAAAAGAGAAATGTGAACACCAGCACTGCATAACTTTGAAACTATAGAGGAATTTTTGCGGAAAATTCGTTTGATTATACAGCCTCTTTGATAGTTCACTTGAATTCAGTTTCATGGTAATTATGCGCCCTTCATATAAAACATTAAATTACTCTTTAATATAATGGCAGATGAGATTTCCAGCACTGTACAAAGTACTGTATATTGCCAGGGCGATAACCACTGACAATTGTTTTAACCTTAATTCAACAAAATCTGAAACATCAATGTGACAGATGTTGCAAATGGATGGAATAGGTGACACGTTACTAAAAGCAATAAAGATTTTAATGCGGAAAGAAAAGTTCAGCTAAGGTTATGTAAGAGAGAGGGGAATTATTTTCCAGTATAAGTAGGCCTTTAAGAGAGAGATGTAATGTCACCATGGATGTTTAACATATTTATAGATGGAATTGTTAAGGAAATCAATGTGAGGGTGTTGAGATGACACGGTTCTTTTGAGAGATTCTGAAGGAAAATGGCAAAAGATGGTGGAAGAATTTGGAAGTATAAAAAAATGAAATTAAAAGAATCACAGGAAAAAAGTAAGGGTAGAGAGTAACAAAAAATCTAATCAATGAAAGATCTGATATCAGATTAAAGGGAGAATTTACATACGAAGTAAATATGCACAGATATTTGGTCGTAGACATTGACGGGTCTATGAAAGATGAGGCGAACCATAGAATTGACTAGGTAAAGATGTCTTGTTTTACCCACATCTTTTTAAAATGTACCACAGTTCTTAGATCTTTAACTCGAGGATGAATTAGACACACGTGCAACATTTGGGTATCTTTACTTGTAGACGTTTCGCCATCCAGTGGCTTTATCAATACATTACATGGACATAATATGAAGACATTAGAAATGTATACAGTAGACAGTGGAAGATGAGGTAATCAGTTCTTCAGCCTAGCTGCAGGTGATGAGCACCGTAGTGTTGAATCTGAAGTACAGGGAGGAAGATTGGTGTTTATACACTGGAGTCAGAGGACGTGCAATAGACTGTCACTGGTAGGCGGGATTCCCCAGTTAAGCAGATTATGCCCAAGAGTTGGGCATAGCAAGTAGCTTGTGGTGATTTACTCTGTAACAAGATTCCTGTGCATGACAAGTTGTATATTATGTCCATGTAATATACTGATAAAGCCACTGGATGGCGAAACGTCTACAAGTAAAGATATCCAGATGTTGCACATGCATCTAATTCATCATCTCGTTGGTACTGAATACCATTGATATGCATCATCTTAATTCGATGAACAGAAATATTAAGCTTAAAACTGAATACGAAGAAAATAGCCAACTGCCATTTTTCCCCCTAAAATGCAGAAGTGTTGAAAATACGTCTCTTTTAAAGATATACAGAAAGCTAATCCATTCTGATAGTTATCTGCACACTTTAAGAGGTTTCATATCGGGTTTATTTCTGAAGACGTAAAGAATATATGATTAACATTTAAAAAACATGAGACTGAGTATATTTACAACCCATTTTCTAAGATAGGTTACATTAAGAATTTTATAGTGCTAATTTCTCTGCCGGAGGTAACATTTTATGGACTAAAGAAAAGAATAACTTTAAAATTAGAAATGTAATTGTTCTTCCTTACTTGAACGAATTTGAATCTTCAAAAAAAAATTCTCTCAATGATGTACACATTGCCTTCAGCAGTTCGAATACCGTCAAGACATTTGTATAAAAAAAAAGGTCGTCTTCGGTAGACACCCAGGTGTTTACAAGATTCATGCTAGGATCGTGGAAGTGTTACAGTGGGGTAACAAATGTTTTCAAACGTCGACTGTATCAGTACAAATACAGTCTGTGCGCACTGACGACAATAATATAGTTTTTTGGCAGTCGGTGATAAAAGTCGACAAGTGGGAATAAAGAATCTGGTAGCAGAAGATCCATTTCATACCTGTAATAAGAGAATCCTCTTATACAAGTGTCTTTATTCCTAAGTATTTCGTTCAAAAGTACAGAAAATCAGTTAATTTTAATGAAGCTGAAGTACTGATGGGATGCAAGGCTTGAGGAAAGCCCTGAACTAAGATTACAACAGCATAAATATGGCATTAGAACTGAACAAGAGTCTAATGCTCTATTTATGTGAGAGATTTTAACAATCCAATTGATTTATAAAAGGCCGAGAAAGTTGTATCAAACAGGTCTACGACTGAGAGAAATATAACTGAATCAAGCTTCATAAAAAATAGTTTTGATTTTAATATGAATGCTGGTTTAGAATTATGCAAATTATATAAATTTAAAATTAATAAAATCTAGGAAGAATTTAATCTATGTTTGACAAGTCCTATTTTGACAAGTCACTATTTTTTCAGTGGTTGTTGTTGGTGTGTGTGTGTGTGTGTGTGTGCTCACCTAATTGTGGTTGCAGGGGTCGAGACTCAGCTCCTGGCCCCGTGTGTGTATGTGTATATATGTATGTATATATGTATGCATATATGTATGCATATATGTATGTATATATATATATATATATATATATATATATATATATATATATATATATATATATATATATATATACATATATATACATATATATATATATATATATATATATATATATATATACATATATATATATATATATATGTATATATGTATGTATATATATAAGTGGGTGCGGGAGGGAAAAAGAGCGATTGGTGGATGATGATGTAAAGAGAGTAGTAAGAGAAAAAGTTAGCATATGAAATGTTTTTACAAAGTAGATGTGATGCAAGGAGGGAGGAGTATATGGAGAGAGAGGGAAAAGGCGTATGACAGGGTGGATAGGAAAACAATATGGCAGATGTTGCAAATGTATGGAATAGGAGGAAGGTTACTGAAAGCAGTGAAATTTTTTTACGAGGATAAAGAGGCTCAGGTAGGAGAGAGGGAGATTATTTCCCAGTAAAAGTAGGCCTTAGACAAGGATGTGTTATGTCACCATGGTTGTTCAATATATTTATTGATGGGGTTGTAAGACAAGTGAATGCTCGGGTGTTGGCAAGAGGTGTTGGGTTAAAAGATAAAGAATCTAACATAAAGTGGGGGTTGTCACAGTTGCAGTTTGCTGATGACACTTTGCTTTTGGGAGATTCTGAAGAGAAGTTGCAGAGGTTAGTGGATGAGTTTGGTAGAGTATGTAAAAAAAATTGAAAGTGAGTATAGGAAAGAGTAAGGTGATGAGAATAACAAAAAAAAAATAGGTAACGAAAGATTGAATATCAGATTGGAGGAGAGAGTATGGAGGAGGTGAATGCATTCAGATATTTAGGGGTGGACATGTCAGCAAATGGATATATGAAAGATGAGGTGAATCATAGAATTGACGAAGGGAAAAAGGTGAGTGGTGCACTGAGGAGTCTGTGGAGACAGAATTTTGTCCATGGAAGCAAAGAGAGAAATGTATGAGAGTATAGTTATATGAACACTCTTATACAAGTGCGAAGCATGGGTGGTGAATGTTGCAACAAGAAGAAGGCTGGAGGCAGTGATGTCGTGTCTGAGGGTAATGTGTGGTGTGAATATAATGCAGAGAATTCGTACTTTGGAAATTAGGAGAAGGTGCGGGATTACCAAAACTATTATTTAAAGGGCTGATATGCATCAGCCCTCTTGTTGAGGTGGAGGGAAGGCGGGGTAGAGGTCGGCCTAGGATAGGTTAGAAGGAGAGGGTAAAGGAGGTTTTGTGTGCCGAATACGTAAAACTGGACAATTAGCAAGAACTCATTTAAAATTAAGGCCTTTCTAAAATTTTGTCTTATACGTTTAAAGATATATTTTTTTCACTTAGGTTAATGTAAAAATTAATAATTTTGTACCAAAAGAACCTTACAAATCTTACCTAACCTTATTATAACAAGCACTTTTATTTACTCTAATCCAACCAAATATATGTTAGGTAAGTTTACAATAATTTAATAATAAACAAACACAATGAAATATATTTTTTTCGTTAGGTTCAGAATGATTTTTGAGAAAATATTGCATACACAAATTTTCGCTTGCCTAATTCGGCAAGAACAGCGTTGCCATTTAAGCAAAAATCGAAAGTTTTACATACACAAACATATACCTAATATTGTGTAAAGTAAATTTGTAGAAAAATAAGGGTTAGGAAGTCTCAAAGCACGAGCTAGTAATTTCTTGGTTGAGAGCTCCAGCCATAAACTGGAGCCTAAGACCACAAAAAGCACCGGAATGGGACGTGGCATCCTATACCAGTCCTTAAGTTACTTCAAGACTACTAGGTTTACTATAGTTTATGGGCCACACGGCCATTATCCTTAAGCCTTAAGAGGAATAGTGGTAATTCGCGTGTGTAGTTTTGAGGAGTCAAGATTCTCTTGTCTACCCTTATCGTGAAACACACACGATGTTAGTTTAGTTCATGAAGTGTGAGAGTCACTTAATAAAAAGTGTTCGTGCTGAGGGTGCACTACAGTACACTTCACGAGTGTATTAATATGGTGGAAACGGAAGTTCTTCCTATACCTGAAGAATCTAAGAGCCCACGAGTTTCAGTCTTCACTCACATAATCCTCCGATGACCTGTCTAAAACATTCTTACTCCGCGTAACTTCACAAATGTTTATATTTCCAATTCTAGAATTAATTAAACCTCTCCCTCCCTCCTAGTCTCTCTCTATAACTCGATAACCTATGCTTCACTCACAACCAAATGGCCCAGGTTAAATTCACGGGCTTGGCGAGATGTATGGAAAAAGCCTTGTTACACCTGCACACGTTACTAGTGCAGATAAAAACCAGTTTAACACTTGAACTCACAATGTCCCCACCTTCGCGCGCACAACGTAAATGCAACAATTCTCACTAGTTTTACAGTCTTTAATTTTAGGCTTTTGATGAACGCAACTGTAACTTTAGATAATGTTATCATGGCTTACACGTGTGCTATCAACATCTATCATCTAGGTAAAGAACTTCGTCTACTACCACGCGCCACTTGGTACCATCGGCACATCTAGCTTATAAGATGCTATACGGCACTAGATCTACTGGAGAAGTGTGTGTCTCGTAGCTGGCTCAATCCTTCCTACACTCACTGAAATGTAAAACAAATGGTAGGGGTAAAACAACATTCGAACACAGTCGCTCACTGGGGAAGTGGAAAAATAATTTTTTCTCCATAAGCCATGCGTGTCTTAAGAGGAGACTAAAACGCCAGGAGCAAGGGACTAGTAACCCTTCTCCTGTATAATTTAGTCATTATAAAAAGATAAACTTTATAATTTTCTACTTTTTTGGGTCACTCTGCCTCGGTGGGAGACGGCTGGTACGTTGAAAAAAAAAGTCGCTCTAAAAAAAAATAATTAACTGTCTGTACATTTCCTCCTCCAACTGGAGATCCTTTTCAGCTTAATGAACCTCAAGTGCAAGCCTAAATAAGCAAACCATATTAACTTGAAATTACTAAGTCTACATACAAGTTTACTTTGAATACTGACAAGTGTTCACTGCACTTAATAATCATCATAGTTCCTTAACACACCAGAACCACGACGATCGTTGATCATAGTTCCTTAACACACCAGAACCACGACGATCGTTGATCATAGTTCCTTAACACACCAGAACCACGACGATTGTTGATCATAGTTCCTTAACACACCAGAACCACGACGATCGTTGATCATAGTTCCTCAACACACCAGAACCACGACGATCGTTGGTCATAGTTCCTTAACACATCAGAACCACGACGATCGTTGATCATAGTTTCTCAACGCACCAGAACCACGACGATCGTTGATCATCATAGTTCCTCAACACACCAGAACCACGACGATCGTTGATCATTGTTCCTTAACACACCAGAACCACGACGATCGTTGGTCATAGTTCCTTAACACACCAGAACCACGACGATCGTTGATCATAGTTCCTAACCACCAGAACCACGACGATCGTTGATCATAGTTCCTTAACACACCAGAACCACGTCGATCGTTGATCATAGTTCCTCAACACACCAGAACCACGACGATCGTTGATCATAGTTCCTCAACACACCAGAACCACGACGATCGTTGGTCATAGTTCCTCAACACACCAGAACCACGACAATCGTTGGTCATAGTTCCTTAACACACCAGAACCACGACAATCGTTGGTCATAGTTCCTCAACACACCAGAACCACGACAATCGTTGGTCATAGTTCCTCAACACACCAGAACCACGACGATCGTTGATCATAGTTCCTTAACACATCAGAACCACGACGATCGTTGATCATAGTTCCTCAACGCACCAGAACCACGACGATCGTTGATCATAGTTCCTTAACACACCAGAACCACGACGATCGTTGATCATAGTTCCTTAACACACCAGAACCACGACGATCGTTGGTCATAGTTCCTCAACGCACCAGAACCATGACGATCGTTGATCATAGTTCCTTAACACACCAGAACCACGACGATCGTTGATCATCATTGTTCCTGGACACGCCAGAATTACGACGATCGTTGGTCATCATTGATCCTGGACACGCCAGAATCACGACGATCGTTGGTCATCATTGTTCCTGGACACGCCAGAATCACGACGATCGTTGGTCATCATTGTTCCTGGACACACCAGAATCACGACGATCGTTGGTCATCATTGTTCCTGGACACGCCAGAATCACGACGATCGTTGGTCATCATTGTTCCTGGACACGCCAGAATCACGACGATCGTTGGTCATCATTGTTCCTGGACACACCAGAATCACGACGATCGTTGGTCATCAGTCTCTCAACACACCAGAACCACGACGATCGTTGGTCATCATAGTTCCTGGACACGCCAGAACCACGACGATCGTTGATCATCATAGTTCCTGAACACGCCAGAACCACGAACATGATCTTAATTTACTGACACATAACAGTGCTTGGCTGACTGTTATAAACAACAGAATCACAACACTACACATAAGTGAACTGTCTATGCTGCCCATGGGTAAAGTACGCTGTCCCTGGGCAGTGTACGCTGCCCCTGGGAAATCTACTTTTTCTCTGGGCAATCTTCGCTGTCCTTGGGCAGTCTACGCTGTCCTTGGGCAGTCTACGCTGTCCTTGGGCAGTCTACGCTGTCCTTGGGCAGTCTACGCTGTCCTTGGGCAGTCTACGCTCTCCTGGGCAGTCTACGCTCTCCCTGGGCAGTCTACACTGTCACTGGACTATCCTAGTAGCAGGCTATGTTCTAGCTGGACGCTCCAAGACTATCCTAGTAGCACGCTTCTCAGCCATAATTTTAGAGCAGAACTGGTTAACCTAAGGAAATATAAAAGCATACGAAAAAGAAATCCCGCCCAAGAAAAAAAAAATCCAGTATTTACTAATTAATCTATAAAAACATCTGACACTGCAGTCACCTTTATCCTAGAAAATGATTACCCTGCTAATTATGATATAAATGAAATTGCCCTTTTAACAAGAGATTCCTTGACGGCCTCATTAATA
The DNA here is from genome assembly GCA_009830355.1 of Cherax destructor. Lineage (NCBI taxonomy): Eukaryota > Metazoa > Arthropoda > Malacostraca > Decapoda > Parastacidae > Cherax > Cherax destructor. The sequence continues at coordinate 111,555 of WNWK01000280.1, forward strand.
AAAGGCTTTTTAAAATTCCAGGAATAATGAAATTCAGCCACATAAAAACCGTCAGCATCAGCGTCCCCGTTTTCTTGCGCGTCTTATTACCCACATATTATATACCAATGTTTCTCCTATTCAGGAACGTTTCTTGAATACAAGAACGTTTCTCCTATACAGGAATGTTTCTCCTATACAGGAATGTTTCTCCTATACAGGAATGTTTCTCCTATACAGGAACGCTTCTCATATACAGGAATGTTTCTCCTATACAGGAACGCTTCTTTTATACACGAATGTTGTTCCTATACGAGAATGTCTCTCGTAGAGTCGTAATCTTTGTGCTCAATTACTTGATACATTTCGCTTATGGATCCTGCAAGTATTATAAATGAAGACATGTGCAACGCTTTCGTATCTTTATTGTGGAGACGTTTCGCCAACTAGTGACTATCAATCCAATATATCATAGGGTAAATACTGGAGACGATGGAAGACGTAAAGAGGTAAGTTGAGGTGGTCAGTCCCTCAGCACTGTTAGGTGGTGTCCAGTCCCTCAGCACTGTTAGGTGGTGTCCAGTCCCTCAGCACTGTTAGGTGGTGTCCAGTCCCTCAGCACTGTTAGGTGGTGTCCAGTCCCTCAGCACTGTTAGGTGGTGTCCAGTCCCTCAGCACTGTTAGGTGGTGTCCAGTCCCTCAGCACTGTTAGGTGGTGTCCAGTCCTCAGCACTGTTAGGTGGTGTCCAGTCCCTCAGCACTGTTAGTGGTGTCCAGTCCCTCAGCACTGTTAGTGGTGATCCAGTCCCTCAGCACTGTTACGTGGTGTCCAGTCCCTCAGCACTGTTACGTGGTGTCCAGTCCCTCAGCACTGTTACGTGGTGTCCAGTCCCTCAGCACTGTTACGTGGTGTCCAGTCCCTCAGCACTGTTACGTGGTGTCCAGTCCCCCAGCACTGTTCGTGGTGTCCAGTCCCCCAGCACTGTTAGCGTGGTGTCCAGTCCCTCAGCACTGTTAGGTGGTGTCCGTCCCTCAGCACTGTTACGTGGTGTCCAGTCCCTCAGCACTGTTGGTGGTGTCCGTCCCTCAGCACTGTTACGTGGTGTCCAGTCCCTCAGCACTGTTGCGTGGTGTCCAGTCCCTCAGCACTGTTCGTGGTGTCCAGTCCCTCAGCACTGTTGCGTGGTGTCCAGTCCTCAGCACTGTTGCGTGGTGTCCTGTCCTCAGCACTGTTACGTGGTGTCCAGTCCCTCACCCTGTTGCGTGGTGTCGTCCCTCAGCACTGTTGCGTGTGTCCAGTCCCTCAGCACTGTTGCGTGGTGTCCAGTCCCTCAGCACTGTTCGTGGTGTCCAGTCCCTCAGCACTGTTACGTGGTGTCCAGTCCCTCAGCACTGTTGCGTGGTGTCCAGTCCCTCAGCACTGTTCGTGGTGTCCAGTCCCTCAGCACTGTTGCGTGGTGTCCAGTCCCTCAGCACTGTTGCGTGGTGTCGTCCCTCAGCACTGTTGCGTGGTGTCCAGTCCCTCAGCACTGTTACGTGGTGTCCTGTCCCTCAGCACTGTTACGTGGTGTCCTGTCCCTCAGTACTGTTACGTGGTGTCCAGTCCCTCAGCACTGTTACGTGGTGTCCAGTCCCTCAGCACTGTTGCGTGGTGTCCAGTCCCTCAGCACTGTTACGTGGTGTCCAGTCCCTCAGCACTGTTACGTGGTGTCCAGTCCCTCAGCACTGTTGCGTGGTGTCCAGTCCCTCAGCACTGTTGCGTGGTGTCCAGTCCCTCAGCACTGTTGCGTGGTGTCCAGTCCCTCAGCACTGTTGCGTGGTGTCCAGTCCCTCAGCACTGTTGCGTGGTGTCCAGTCCCTCAGCACTGTTGCGTGGTGTCCAGTCCCTCAGCACTGTTACGTGGTGTCCAGTCCCTCAGCACTGTTACGTGGTGTCCAGTCCCTCAGCACTGTTACGTGGTGTCCAGTCCCTCAGCACTGTTAGTGGTGTCCAGTCCCTCAGCACTGTTATGTGGTGTCCAGTCCCTCACCCCTGTTGCGTGGTGTCCAGTCCCTCAGCACTGTTACGTGGTGTCCAGTCCCTCAGCACTGTTGCGTGGTGTCCAGTCCCTCAGCACTGTTACGTGGTGTCCAGTCCCTCAGCACTGTTGCGTGGTGTCCAGTCCCTCAGCACTGTTGCGTGGTGTCCAGTCCCTCAGCACTGTTACGTGGTGTCCAGTCCTCAGCACTGTTATGTGGTGTCCAGTCCCTCACCCTGTTGCGTGGTGTCCAGTCCCTCAGCACTGTTGTGGTGTCCAGTCCCTCAGCACTGTTATGTGGTGTCCAGTCCCTCACCCCTGTTGCGTGGTGTCCAGTCCCTCAGCACTGTTACGTGGTGTCCAGTCCCTCAGCACTGTTAGGTGGTGTCCAGTCCCTCAGCACTGTTACGTGGTGTCCAGTCCCTCAGCACTGTTACGTGGTGTCCAGTCCCTCAGCACTGTTACGTGGTGTCCAGTCCCTCAGCACTGTTACGTGGTGTCCAGTCCCTCAGCACTGTTGCGTGGTGTCCAGTCCCTCAGCACTGTTGCGTGGTGTCCAGTCCTCCAGCACTTACGTGGTGTCCAGTCCCTCAGCACTGTTCGTGGTGTCCAGTCCCTCAGCACTGTTGCGTGGTGTCCAGTCCCTCAGCACTGTTGCGTGGTGTCGTCCCTCAGCACTGTTGCGTGGTGTCCAGTCCCTCAGCACTGTTACGTGGTGTCCAGTCCCTCAGCACTGTTACGTGGTGTCCAGTCCCTCAGCACTGTTACGTGGTGTCCAGTCCCTCAGCACTGTTACGTGGTGTCCAGTCCCTCAGCACTCTTACGTGGTGTCCAGTCCCTCTGCACTGTTACGTGGTGTCCAGTCCCTCAGCACTGTTGCGTGGTGTCCAGTCCCTCAGTACTGTTACGTGGTGTCCAGTCCCTCAGCACTGTTGCGTGGTGTCCAGTCCATCAGCACTCTTACGTGGTGTCCAGTCCCTCAGCACTGTTACGTGGTGTCCAGTCCCTCAGCACTGTTGCGTGGTGTCCAGTCCCTCAGCACTGTTACGTGGTGTCCAGTCCCCCAGCACTGTTACGTGGTGTCCAGTCCCTCAGCACTGTTGCGTGGTGTCCAGTCCCTCAGTACTGTTACGTGGTGTCCAGTCCCTCAGCACTGTTACGTGGTGTCCAGTCCCTCAGCACTGTTACGTCCCCCATAGAATCTTTACATACACACACTTAGCAGCAACCAGCGAAGGGGCGGGGCCAGGAGCTGTAAACCGACCCCTGCAACCACAAATAGGTGAGTACACACACACACTTCACTGGAAATGTCTGTAGAAAAGAACGTGGAAAAAAAGGGGTTTTCATCTCTAAAGAATTACTCGCATCCTGTAGCAAATTTACACCTTGGACCACACAGCTGGGCATCACGAGGCGACAAGGTAAACGAGGCGAACATTGATTGCCCCGGAGCTGCCCCTACCATTACTGATGCCCAGATACTCGCAAAAAACATTAGCGTTCTTATTTATTAGACTTTTTCTCCCGACCCCGCGACGGATGACTGGCGGTAAAGAGGGAGGTAAGGAGGTAGAGAGGTCGGTAAGTAGGTAATTAGGAAGGAGGGTAAGTAGTTTGGTATGTAGGTTAGTAAGGAGATAGTAGGTAGCTAGGTAGGCTGACTGGTAGGTAGACAAAAAAAATGTTGGCAGGTTCCTAAGAAAGTAGGCAGGCTCTTAAGAAAGTAGGCAGGCTCTTAAGTAGGCAGGCTCATAAGAAAGTAGGCAGGCTCCTAAGAATGTAGGCAGGCTCCTAAGAAAGTAGGCAGGATCCTAAGAAAGTAGGCAGGCTCCTAAGAAAGTAGGCAGGCTCCTAAGAAAGTAGGCAGGCTCTTAAGAAAGTAGGCAGGCTCTTAAGAAAGTAGGCAGGCTCTTAAGAAAGTAGGCAGTCTCCTAAGAAAGTAGGCAGGCTCTTAAGAAAGTAGGCAGGCTCTTAAGAAAGTAGGCAGGCTCTTAAGAAAGTAGGCATGCTCCTAAGAAAGTAGGCAGGCTCCTAAGAAAGTAGGCAGGCTCTTAAGAAAGTAGATAGGTTAGTAATAAAATAAGGTAGGTAGTAAGAAGGTAAGTAAGCCAGGTAAATTCAGGAAAATGCTGGGCTCATCGTTCCAGGACCGTGGTGGGGAGGCAACACCCATCCAGAGAATCCACGGAATTTTCCCACCACTTTAAGGAATCCCAAATTCGGGGAGGGAAAGAAACAAAACAGAGGAGACGAATACAACAAATAAGAGACACAAAGTAGAAAAATGGATTAAATGAAAATGAAAAAGTAGGACTAAAGAAAATTAGAATAGAGATGAAGTGAATTGAAGAGGTGATGACATGAGAAAGAGTAGTAGTAGGAAGAGCAGGTGGAGGAGGTGGAGGAGGAAGAGGAGAAGGATATAAAGTGCTGGACTAAATTAAAGGAGACCAGGCATGAACAATAAACTCACTAGGGTTCCAACAAAGCCAGGCGACCCTAACACGCACGTGTATGTGTGCGTGTGTTTGTCTGTACTCACCTACATGTGGTTGCAGGGGTCAAATCTCAGTTTCTGAGCCACCTCAACTTCCCACTTGCCTGATTCACTCCCTCATAGCCTCGTGGGCCCTATCATATCTGCTATTAAAGCTATGTATGGACCACCCCGAGACTGAAGAAATGTTTCCTGATATATTTGTGGTTCATCTGTGCCTTTAATTTCCAGCTGTGTCCCATTACTGGTTTTCTGTCTCTCACACAAGCTATCCCTGTCTACCCTAATACTCCCTTTTATAATTTTGTAAAAGTCTCCCATGGTTCTTACGTCCTCCACTGTCGTTAAAATTCAGTTTCATCAGTCTCTCCAAGAGCTCTTGAACAGACCTACAGTTTTTTAACATATTTTTTATTCAGGTGTGGGTTACAAGCAGGTATACTGCATACTCCAAGATAGACCTGACATGATGTATAAAGTGCCAGAAATGATACTTTGTTGAGATTCATTGGCTGAAGAGCCTTTTTTGTTAATATGAACCTCTGGCAAGAGGCTAGGTTCACTATGTTCACTCCTAGGTTTTTCTCGAGTGAGGTCTGCAGCCTCTGTCCCTCGAGTCTATACCCTGAATCCGATCTTCATAACCTTCATAACCTTGTATTTGCTGGGGTTGAATTCTAACAATCATTTACGTAACCAACCTTCCAACTTGTGCAGATACATTTGCACCCTTTCCCTATTTGTTTTTATTCTCATTTATTTTATATCATCAAGCAGGAAAACATCTGAATCCCATCTGGTATGTTTTTCACAAACCAGAAACAGTGTTGGTTCTAAAATAATCCTTGCAGAACCCCGTTTATTACTCCTCCCCATTGTGATCCATCTCAGATAATCACTCTGCCTCCTTTCCCTATTATTCCTCAAAAAATAGACACATGCGCAACATAAGGGTATCTTTATTGTAGACGTTTCGCCATCCAGTGGCTTTATTAATACAAATTCAAGGACATAATTGGAAGACAGAAAACTATATACAAAAGATGAGGTAATCAGTCTAGCAGTTATTGACTAAATACCACTCATTCGTGGTTACAATGCTATATATACGGCTTGTGGAGGCTAGTACACCAAACGGGGAGTAGAATGAAATTAGCTCTGAGGCATCCACACCATTGTATGTCCTCGGATCACGGTACAACTCCTAGCTCTGCTGGGTGTGTGATCTTTGTAGGATTGGATGATCCAGTGGGTTAGAGAGTCGTGAATTTTCGCTCACCATGAGGCGAGCTAAAACAACACGGGTTCGATCCCGCTGTTAGTCGCAGTGTTATTGATTAAATACCACTCGTTCGTGGTTACAATAATTATATATATATATATATATATATATATATATATATATATATTTTATATATATATATATATATATATATATATATATATATATATATATATATATATACATACATATGCGCAAAATAACCAATTTGAATAAATAGTGAATTTCCAAACTCTTTCCTGATTTCTCACAATATATGGGAGTGGGAGTCGATATAAAAGGATGAGAACGGGGGTTGAAGAAAAGGATCCTGAAGATAGAGCGAGATTAAAACAAAGCAACGAAAGATTGTGTGGAAGTCAACAGAGAGATGGACGCCGTAGGTCAAACCACACAAACACTGACCACATGACAGAAGCAGACAAACAAAAATTTTGAGCGCCAGCTACAAGACAAACTGGATCTTGTTGCTCAAAACACACATATAGACATGGGCAAACACACACGCACATGAACATACGAACTCGCATTGTTGTATCTCCCGTGGACAAAAAGCATCAGAAAGTAACTGTGTTGACTCGTCCTTACAGAAACAGAGTAATTCATACCGAATGACCAACAAACACCACTGTGTATACAACGCCAAGGGCAAAGTCTACTCATCATATTAACATTTTATGCACATCCTTTTTATCAATGTGTACTATATATTATATTATATATATGTCGTGCCGATTAGGTAAAACTTGCGATTTTGGCTTAACTAGCAACGCTCTTCTTGCCATATAAGACAAGTGAAAATTTGTGTATGCAATAATTTCGCAAAAATCATTCTGAACCTAAAGAAAAAAATTTATTTCATTGTGTTTGTTTATTATTAAATTATTGTTAACGTATCTAAAATGTATTTAGTTGGGTTAGGCTAAATTAAATTGCGCTTGTTATAATAAGGTTAGGTATGGTTTCAAAGTTTCTCTTGGTACAAAATTATAAATTTTTACATTAACATAAATGAAAAAAATATATCTTTAAACGTATAAGAGAAAATTTTAGAAAGGAATTAATTTGAAATGGGTTCTTGCTAATTGACCAGTTTTACCTAATCGGCACGACATATATATATATATATATATATATATATATATATATATATATATATATATATATATATATATATATATATATATATAAATGCGTGCCGATTAGGTAAACTTCATGCAAGAACTCATTTAAAATTAAGTCCTTTCTAAAATTTTCTCTATACGTTTAAAGATATATTTTTTCATTTATGTTAATGTAAAATTTATAATTTTGTACCAAGAGAAACTTTGAAAACTTACCTAACCTTATAATAACAAGCGCAATTTAATTTAGCCTAACCCAACTAAATATATTTTAGATACGTTTACAATAATTTAATAATAAACAAACACAATGAAATATATTTCTTTCGTTAGGTTCAGAATGATTTTTGCGAAATTATTGCATACACAAGTTTTCGCTTGTCTTATATGGCAAGAAGAGCGTTGCTATTTAAGCCAAATAGCAAGTTTTACCTAATCGAACGACATTATATATATATATATAATATATATATATATATATATATATATATATATATATATATATATATATATATATATATATATATATATATATATCCCTCTGGGTTTTCTTCTATTTTCTTACTAGTTCTTGTTTATTGCCTATCTCCATGGGGAAGTGGAACAGAATTCTTCCTCCGTAAGCCATGCGTGTCTTAAGAGGCGACTAAGATGCCGGGAGCAAGAGGCTAGTAACCCCTTCTCCTGTATACATTACTAAAGTTAAAAAGATAAACTTTTGTTTTTCTTTTTGGCCACCTTGCTTCGGTGGGATACGGCCGGTTTGTTGAAAGTAGATGATATATATGTAACAAAAAACTCGTATTAAACAAAATAATAACAGCAACTGTCAAGCCATATCACATGGTGTTTTAGGTAGGAATGGCCGGAGAGACCCAATGACATGGTTGGAGAATTCCTATGATCCTCATCCCTGGTAGCTTAACAGACTGCGGGGACAGTGGGTTCAACTACCATTCACTTAGAAATTGTAGACATTCACTCAATGCCAATATGAAAATGACACTAAGGGATGAAATACTAAGAATTTCTAAGAGTAAGCAAACACTGCATCTTGGTGTGTGCTTATATACTAGGGGAGACTAAAAATGGAATACACAGAAAGGGAGCAGATGTGCATACCGAAAAGTAATTAGAGTAAGAATGTTCATTTCAGACACACAGAGGACAAAGTACCTGCTTAAAAAGACAGACTTGCTTACAAATGTGTCTCAACAGAAGTAACAAATGGACTACCACTAGCTTCAGTTACTTGACTTATACCGTTTAAAAAATCATAATACATTTTTTAATAAAAGAATTAGTATACTAAATGTGATGAAGTGCGCAAGAAGTGCAGTCTGCTCAACTATGTATTAGTGGATAAAAGTTGAATGAACGACTTCTGAATGCACATATTTTTGGTACGTCTTAGATGTCTGATACTAATTTACAGACCCTGCAAATGATGTGAAGTCGCATGCGACTCGACACTTTGCCGAGTCTGCACATACAGTGGATGTGCTTAATTAACATTTCCTCGCATTCTACAAGATTCATGACACCACACAATATGACAGGCAGTGTCCCGTGCAACTTATCACAACAGGTCAAGAAATGGTTACACGAGAACAATATCAACTTGTCAGAAGTCAGGGAACAGCCCTCACCTAAATCCCATCGAAAATTATTAGGAAGAAATAACAGCAAATCTTTATCTCAAAAACACATCAGAGATATAAAAAAAAGGTCTGTATTTAAGAAATGGACTTTATTTACTTTTAAAAACTTACAGATTCTATGCCTAATCGCCTAAAAATGGTAATCAAATCACACAGAAACATGTGTAAATATTAAAGAGTGAAATTTGTTTTTTTCTTGCTCTTTATCCGATGACACTAGGAATTCCAAACCTAAGCTGAGCCAAGGTCCTGGTCACCGGTGAAGAATCTCTCTGCAGATGACCCCACCCCCACCACTGAAATTCACACCTCTATAGATAAAAAGAGGGAGAGAGAACCATCAGCCCGCAGAAACCCCGGAGGACGACCCACTCGGAGGAAGATCCATTTGGAGGAGGACCCACTCCTCAGAGACATTGTTCCATGTTAACTGCCAAACTGATGGAAGATGAGGGGAGTGTATGGACCCGGCAACACAGCCGGGTCCATACACATCTTAATTTCCAATTTGGCAGTGGCCCAACATCCTTTGTGGCGTCTGTAATTGTAGCCAGAGTAAGAGGAATGTGGAGTACATGAAGATTATTGTGAAAATTAATAGAGGTCATGGTTAGAAAGATGAGAAACTGTTGGAAGAAAGGTCGGCTAGAGAGAATTTATGAGACTGAAGATGTAGCTTCAAGAAAGCAGTACTGCTGTTTGCAGCAGAGATTTGTGGCTGAAGGGACAATGCTGGGCTTAAATGGTATCGAATCTGCCAAAGTAATATTTGTCAAAGTTGCTCTTTGCTGATGACACACTGCTTCTCAAAAATCCAGAGAGAGAGAGAGAGAGATGTTCCACAAGTTGTTAGACAAGTTTAGAAGTGTAGAAAAGGAAGCCGAAACTGAACACCGAAAAAATCTAGGTGGCGAGTGTTACAATTGTAGAAAACAAAGACTGAACATCAAAAAGAAAGGAGCTGTGTTGGCTGTTGAGATTATGAAAAATGTGGAGAATGAATCACACAACAGATGAGTCTGTAGCAAGAATTTTGCCAATGGATACGGAAAGTGAAATGTATCAGCGTATACTGGTGTCAACGCTTTGGTTACAACAAAATTATGTCAAACAATACGCGAGTATAACATCTAAATACTAAAATATAAAAAAAACATTACTACACAATTACAACACAAGAGCACAAGCGTTACTTGACACTGTCTAGACTTGGAGATAGTGTGAGCAGCTTCCCCGAGTGCTGTGAGCTTGGAGGTAAGCTCGGGAAGTTTTCCAGAATGCTATAAGCTTGGAGGTAAGCGTAGGCACCCTCCCAGAACACAGTAAGATTGGAGGAAGCGTGGCCGACAGAGGGCTGACCCTGCGTCAACACTAGTGGCCACCTCTGCTGAAGGACTTGCCAGCTTGACTTTGCATATGCCGGCCACCTGTCATGCCAAGCACTGTTTTCCCACATCGCGTAAGTGGCAGACAAAAAATCGCTTGAGTTAATAAAAAAAAAAAAATACGCATTTCGAGTCAAAAGGTAAAAAAAAAAAGACAAAAAATTTTTGTTTGCACTTTTTCTAGATTTCGTGTAATGCATCTGTAAAAACGTAAAAAATATAAATAAATAATACACTGCTGCAAGTTGCACGCAGGGTAAAAGACAGTGAATGATGTTGTGACTAACAAGATTTTGTACGTAATGGAGGAAAATTAGATTTTACACAACTTGTAATAGAAATTTAATCAATATAGGTGTTCAGCTAGTAGTAGTCTTGACATTTAAGGAGCACTCGGCGCTCATAGCCATGAAATATTCTATGAAATACACAATAAAAACAAGGAGACAACAGACAATAAAACTAACGAACAAACACCCAACACAATACTACCATACCAAGTTAAAATAATAAGCATCAGTTAAAACCCCGTGCTTAAGTAAGCAAATTGAGAGAGTGTAACTTGCGCCATATGCTTGCTAGTGCAGTGTTGACTGAGTGGGGGGAGAGAGAGAGAAAGCCCTTGGTGAACAGCAATACTACTACTACTACTGTATGGGGCTACCAGGCTTAGAAGGCAACAGTACTACTGAGTGTGGCTACCAGGCTTGTAAGGCGTCCAACATCTTATCCTGTAGACGGTAACCAAGACCACATCGATACACAAAAAGACCGAGGAACTAGGCCCCAAAAGGGGTAACAGAAGTACATCTAAATTTATGTCTACAATTGGCTCTTCAGCTGCTAAAAAATTAGGAGAGAGAGAGAATGCGTTCTTCTGCACCTGTCTTTACCTGTCTGTCTATCTCACTCTCCTCCATTAATTACATGTAATTCTCACCTCTTATCCTTGGCTTAAGTATTTATTTCTGTCACGAACCACAAAGAAATTAGCATAACAAAAAATCACACGCTGCTGGAGCCTCAGCTGCAGCTCCTTCACCTGTGGTGAACGTGTGAGGCTGTCCTGATTCATGGGAACGTGTGAGGCTGTCCTGATTCATGGGAACGTGTGAGGCTGTCCTGATTCATGGGAACGTGTGAGGCTGTCCTGATTCATGGGAACGTGTGAGGCTGTCCTGATCCATGGGAACGTGTGAGGCTGTCCTGATCCATGGGAACGTGTGAGGCTGTCCTGATCCATGGGAACGTGTGAGGCTGTCCTGACCCATGGGAACGTGTGAGGCTGTCCTGATCCATGGGAACGTGTGAGGCTGTCCTGATCCATGGGAACTTAGGAAGCTGTCCTGATCCATGGGAACGTGGGAGGCTCTCTTGGGCCATGTAAACGTGTGAGACTCTCTTGGGCCATGTGAACATGTGAGGCTCTCTTGGTCCATGTGAACGTGTGAGGCTCTCTTGGTCCATGTGAACGTGTGAGGCTCTCTTGGTCCATGTGAACGTGAGGCTCTCTTGGTCCATGTGAACGTGTGAGGCTCTCTTGGTCCATGTGAACGTGTGAGGCTCTCTTGGTCCATGTGAACGTGTGAGGTTCTCTTGGTCCATGTGAACGTGAGGTTCTCTTGGTCCATGTGAACGTGTGAGGCTCTCTTGGTCCATGTGAACGTGTGAGGCTCTCTTGTTCCATGTGAACGTGTGAGGCTCTCTTGGTCCATGTGAACGTGTGAGGCTCTTGGTCCATGTGAACGTATGAGGCTCTTGGTCCATGTGAACGTGTGAGGATCTCTTGGTCCATGTGAACGTGTGAGGATCTCTTGGTCCATGTGAACGTGTGAGGCTCTCTTGGTCCATGTGAACGTGTGAGGCTCTCTTGGTCCATGTGAACGTGTGAGGCTCTCTTGGTCCATGTGAACGTGAGAGGCTCTCTTGATCCATGTGAACGTGGGAGGCTCTTGGTCCATGTGAACGTTTGAGGATCTCTTGGTCCATGTGAACGTGTGAGGCTCTCTTGGTCCATGTGAACGTGTGAGGCTCTCTTGGTCCATGTGAACGTGTGAGGCTCTCTTGGTCCATGTGAACGTGTGAGGCTCTCTTGGTCCATGTGAACGTGTGAGGCTCTCTTGGTCCATGTGAACGTGAGAGGCTCTCTTGGTCCATGTGAACGTGGGAGGCTCTCTTGGTCCATGTGAACGTGGGAGGCTCTCTTGGTCCATGTGAACGTGGGAGGCTCTCTTGGTCCATGTGAACGTGAGGCTCTCTTGGTCCATGTGAACGTGTGAGGCTCTCTTGGTCCATGTGAACGTGTGAGGCTCTCTTGGTCCATGTGAACGTGGAAGGCTGTCTTGGTCCATGTGTATGTGGGAGGCTCTCTTGATCCATGTGAACGTGGGAGGCTGTCTTGGTCCATGTGAACGTGTGAGGCTCTCTTGGTCCATGTGAACGTGGGGGGCTCTCTTGGTCCATGTGAACGTGGGAGGCTGTCTTGGTCCATGTGAACGTGGGAGGCTCTCTTGATCCATGTGAACGTGGGAGGCTGTCTTGGTCCATGTGAACGTGGGAGGCTGTAATGGTCCATGTTTATTTAAGCCTCCGGCACGGCCAGTCAATTGGCAGACCCGCCCACCCACTGTGTAACGCTGCCCACACACCCACTCACCTTCCACCCATCCAGCTATTTCTCCCCGTGTATAGGATAGGCTATCCTGAAAGATGGCAATTCCCAAGTGGTAGTAAACACCACTGCTCTTCTGGAAGGAAACCTTGGAATCTGCCGTAGCTGATGAACCCTTGCTGGAATGCTTGACAGTGTCCTCATTGCCCTATTTTGTCTCTAAGCTTAGCTTGACGGACTGCAACACCTTGTATGAGCTCCATCATACGAGATTCAATATGACAGGGAAGCAGTTACACAGTGGGAACAAAAGCTATCAAATAAAACAGGGTAGTAGCACACTGTTGATGCATCCAATTTTGTTTTAATTAAAAAAATCCCTCTACTCGCCACCTCACCGTCCACCATCCTAACAACAGATCCATCCATATTTCTACCATCCATCCGTCCATCATTATGCCCTTCACTTTGTTGGGAATGAAATATATTGAAATAATGGGGTGAATAGTGCATCACCAAATAAATGTCTGAATAGTGAGCTAAAATAGAGATAATGGAAGATTTAGTCACCAATTAATGTGGTAAGCAGATAAGATTGCGTGGGGAATTCTCGATATAATAAGTGGGATAAGACACACACAACCCGCACATATAAAAGAGAGGAGCTTACGACGACGTTTCGGCCCGACTTGGACCATTTACAAAGTCGGGCCGAAACGTCGTCGTAAGCTCCTCTCTTTTATATGTGCGGGTTGTGTGTGTATTGTTCCAGTCACGGTATTGTGTCTTTTTGTTATTTATAAGTGGGATAAGATATTTATAGGTTGGAAATAACAAGAGAAAAAAATTAAAACTATATGTCACCTTTAATACGAGAAATATTATAAATACCACTGATAGGCTTCACGTAATGCAATATGTCACTTCAAGAACACAACACCAAGATATCTCTCTTACTAACATTAAATACTGTTACAGTTGCCTTACCCTCAACCGAGGTCCCATTCTCCAGACTCAGATTTGAATATCTTGGCGCGGAAGTGACTAATTTATTGTGCGCTCCATATCACCCCTGTGGACGGTAGCGTAAGAGTATATGAGTACACAAAAAGCCTGGAAACTAGGCCTTCCGAATATCCCCAGACTTAGTAAAACTCAACTCTAAGTATTACACAGCGAAAAGGGACGGCCATTTACGAGAGACTTAAGCACGCGTTCACCCTCAATGGCTGCTTAAGCACGTCTCTCCTACCTGCCTGCGTGCACCTGGCTGTTTATACTCTCAGTCAGCTGATCTGGCCAGACCCAGACCTCTTTCCTTCCCAAATTAAAAAATATATAATCCAAACACCCTTGAAATAAACAAATAAAAAGTTTCTAAAACTCTTTAAAACATCAGCACTATCTTCTAGTTCCTAAAATAAATACATCATATACAACAATGTTGAACTAACGAGTAAAACTAACATGTCATTATCAACAATATACATAACACACCAGGTATTATACAAGTATTAATTTACACTCAGCTAACTTAAACTTCAACCACTTTTATAATCATCAGAGAAACCTGACGTGTCTAAATAGCACTTATAAATTTTCATAAAAAAGTGAAATGTTTATATATACGTAATTCACAATAACCAGACCATCACAATTTTCTCTCTTCCTCCAAAAACAGTAACCTACAATAACCAGACCATTACAACTCTCTATCTTCCTCCAAAAACAATAACCAACAATATGCAGACCATCTCACAACTTTGCTTTACAAAAAAAAGCAAGACTAATTTAAGAAACACACACCTGGAATTGGGTCAACCTCCAGTACAAACTGTGGACACCCTGAGCCTCGAATAAGTAGATAAAAAAAAAAAAGCCTCGTGGAAAAATATTTAGATTTCTTTCGTTTGAATATTCCACTTCCCAACCACCCCATTCTTTTGGTTTATATCCTAGCAGATATATTCACATTCACCCGGACTCCAGTATTATTTTTAGTAATATGTTACCACCAGAATCCTAGATAACATTAATCCACTCACCCACCTCATATGCCTCCCACACAGTCACCTCTAATATATCCATATCCACCTTCTTATCCTCAACCACATCATGCTCGTGGCTTGGTTGATAGCCTCCTCAGCTTACACACTGAGGGTCTGGCCATCGATCCCTGCACGGGTGAAACGTTGGGCATGTTTCCTTACACCTGCTGCCCCTGTTCACCTAGTAGTAAGTGGGTACCTGAGTGTTAATCGACTGTTGAGAGTCGCATCCTGGGGGACAAGATTAGCCTAAGTTGCCCGAGATGTTCTCTACATAATCAGGGGCTTTCTATATAGTATGTCAATCATGTCAGTTAGGTCTGCATCAGCTGTACCATATATTTGTAGAAATAAATATTGTTATTATTATTCATCCATTTATCCACCCTAGCCACCTATCTACCTACTTACCCGCAACCACATCTCTCGCTACTCTCCCACCCATCCCTCACCCTCTCCCGCCCATCCCTCACCACTCTCCCACCCATCCCTCACCACTCTCCCACCCATCCCTCACCACTCTCCCACCCATCCCTCACCACTCTCCCGTCAATCCCTCACCACTCTCCCGCCAATCCCTCACCACTCTCCCGCCCATCCCTCACCACTCTCCCACCCATCCCTCACCACTCTCCCGCAATCCCTCACCACTCTCCCGCCAATCCCTCACCACTCTCCCGCCCATCCCTCACCACTCTCCCGCCCATCCCTCACCACTCTCCCGCCCATCCCTCACCACTCTCCCGCCCATCCCTCACCACTCTCCCGCCCATCCCTCACCATCTCCCAGCCCATCCCTCACCATCTCCCACCCAGCACCCGTCTCTCACTACTCTCCCACCCAGCACCCGTCTCTCACTACTCTCCCACCCAGCCCCGTCTCTCACTACTCTCCCACCCAGCCCCCGTCTCTCACTACTCTCCCACCCAGCACCCCGTCTCTCACTTCCCCACCAGCACCCGTCTCTCACTACTCTCCAAAGCACCCGTCTCTCACTACTCTCCCACACAGCACCCGTCTCTCACTACTCTCCCACACAGCACCGTCTCTCACTACTCTTCCACCCAGCAACCGTCTCTCCCTGCTCTCCCACCCAGCAACCGTCTCTCATTACTCTCCCACCCAGCAACCGTCTCTCACTACTCTCCCACCCAGCACTCGTCTCTCACTACTCTCCCACCCAGCACCCGTCTCTCACTACTCTCCCACCCAGCACCCGTCTCTCACTACTCTCCCACCCAGCACCCGTCTCTCACTACTCTCCCACCCAGCACCCGTCTCTCACTACTCTCCCACCCAGCACCCGTCTCTCTCACTACTCTCCCACCCAGCACCGTCTCTACCCACCAGCACCTCTCTCACTACTCTCCCACCCAGCACCCGTCTCTATACTCTCCCACCAGCACCGTCTCTCACTACTCTCCCACCCAGCACCCGTCTCTCACTACTCTCCCACCCAGCACCCGTCTCTCACTACTCTCCCACCCAGCACCCACCTCTCACTATCCCACCCAGCACCGATCTCACATTATCCTCCTACCCAGCACAACATGAAGTGCTGAGAAGAGACCCGTCCCTTCCCCAACACCGACCCCATCCTCAGCACCTGTCAGTTTACACCCACACGCTCCTTGTGACAACAGGTGGGGATGATCGAACAAAAATATACAATCCCACTATGAATATAAACTATTAACTTTTATGTATTATATCATCAAATAAATGATATATACTACGACAGGTGTATTGACCTAACTTAACCTACCATAAGAGGATTTAAGTTATGAAAAGCATATTGGTCTAACGTATTATGTTACCAATATACAAATGTGTTACGAGAGGTGTGTCGGCCTAACTTACCATGTTATCAACAACATAAAGGCCGTATATAACAGCAGGCGTCTTGGGTTAACTTATCAAGAACAAGGTCTTGGCAGGTATCTTGGCCTAACTTATGTGATCAACAAGAGCAAGGAACAATACTTTGGCAGGTGTCTAGACCTAAATTATCATGTTATTATCAACAACAAAGAACAATGTTACAGATCTCGGCCTACAGAAGTCATTTAGGTAATATTTTAACGATCAGACGCAACACTGATTAACAAAGCGAACGGGACATTTAGAGTCAAGAGAGGTGTAGAATTTTGTGGCAACGGCTCCAGGATGTGACCGGAAGTGTTGAGTAGGGGACCCGCAATGTGTTCGTATCCCCTAGTGACGACCTCAAGTTCTCACCACATCTAAATAATTAAATCTCTGAACCCGCGATCTTAAAATCTTGAACCAAGATATGGGTAAATCTTATGATAAACATCTCTCGTTTGTAATCTTATTAGGAAGTGAAAATTAAACCAATCTGTGTAGAACTCCTGTTGTGTGCCTGCACCGGACGTGGAGAAAATATTGATTGAAGCATTAGTATGGTAATTAAGGTGTCGGACGGACAAGAAGGGGAAGGTTAAGGATGAGGGAAACAGATGACACGGATGACATTAGTGATGTCTTCGTGTCCTGAAAGACTTGACTTGTTCTTCACACACTGATGACATTAGTGATGTCTGCGTGTCCTGAAAGACTTGACTTGTTCTTCACACACTGATGACATTAGTGATGTTTCCGTGTCAGACCAGAGTCAAGAAACACATGTCCTGTTTCCTGGTAAACCTTACCCAACCTAAATCACCGTGTGTCCTGGAAGACCTTTAAGTATCTTTATTTACGAAACGTTTCGCCTGCGCAGGAGGCTTCTTCGGTCGAATACAGAAGTTACTAATATACTAGAGACTGTTCATCCAAATGGCGCTAAGTGTTCTTATAGTAACACCATTGCTCGCTGACGCAGATTATAAGACCTGAGCGATGAAATTGATTCCATCGTACATTAAAGTGCGGACACAAATTGAATGATACTGCTTTACCCTGCTAGTCTTTGCTCACGTGTCTAGTTTAATATTTCTATTTTCAATACAGCTAGGTATAAAATACCGACAAGTTGATGAATCAGACACATGCGCAACTTCTAGGTTTCTTAATTTGTAGACGTTTCGTCAACCAGTGACTCAGGCGACTGATTACCTCTTCTGCGCCACTGGTTGGCGAAACGTCTACAGATAAAGATAGCCAGATGTTGCACGTGAGTCTAATCCATCAACTTCCTATTTCTTCTTCAAATACTGTTTTCCTTATTTTAAATTGGGTTAATGTAGGTTATGTTACATAAACTTAGAGAAACGTATATTTAACGCATATCTCAGCAAACAGAATGACCTATTGAGGTCCTTACCTGTCTAGATACAGCGGTACAAAGATACACACAGTTTATTGTAACATGGTGATTGCAACTAGTTTAGTGGTTCATTGAATTAGGCTGTTAGTGGTGTTGAAAGAAAATACAGGAATTGTCTAGTCATTATCGTAAAGAATAATCGGAATGTTAGAGAGATCCATATACAATACAGGCATATTAATCGACACTGAGAATAGTGGAAGGCATCACTTTAGCAACATACACTGAGGTCCTCCCGAATATTTACTAAACATTCTACAAGGCCCCGGGACATAGGGTATTGTCAGCTGACAAATGAGAGCATTCAGTTCTTTAATTGTATTAATTAGGTTACATATAATAGCTGCATTCTGTATGTGTATTATCCACTATTGTAACGTAATCTCTTATGTCACATTACCTGTTGGCAGCAATTAGAATCAGCTTAGGGCTGGCTATTTAATTTACTTTTCTTACCTCCCGCTTTCTGCAAACTTGGGAGGCCTAGCCCACCCGTCCCAATATGGGGTTGGGCGTGGGGGCATGTGCGTGGGTGGCATTCGGCCTTGCCTTTGGTATTTTGAGAGAAGCGGGAGCGGGTGTCACTCACACTACCGTACTCTGAGAAAACTTTCCCTCATTTCTCCTGTTGCTACCTTTGCAACATTACACCGTTCCTGATGACACACTGAGAAGTGTGAAAGTACTTGAGCTAAAGATTTCCACCCCCCGTGACTTGTCTTGCATTGTTAAGATCGCCTGTCTGCAATTGTTTGCATATTTAGGCAAATTACAAAAACCGACCATGATGTGTATGGTCGACGAAAAAAAATATTCTTGGTACTTTTATGTGAAGGCTAAACACGCGTGGATCATACAGCTTAGGTAAGGTGGAGACACGAACCTTCGCAAGCAATAATCGTGCGGGAGGGATTTTTGGAGGCACGATCCTCTATCTGCTATGAATTCTTGGTGAAGAGTCTGGGGGCTGGAGTAGAGGCTTCCAGAAAACACATCCTTAGTCAGAGGTCATTCCACAGGCCCCATGAGTCTACATGGAGGAAGTTCCAGGGAGAATCAACGCCCCTGCGGCCCGGTCCGTGAAAATGCCTGACGATGGACCAGCGTGCTTTGTAGGGTACAAAAATGCCGACAAATAAGATCGTACAGGCACTTAAAGACAAGAACTTCATTGAGACGTTTCGCCTGCGGAATTTACCTCTTCAATCAATGAAGAAACCTGAGAGATGAGCAAGACACACGTGCAACACCTGGGTATCTATATTCCTAAGACGTATCGACAACAAGAACATAAGAACATAAGAAAGGAGGAACACTGCAGCAGGCCTGTTGGCCCATACTAGGCAGGTCCTTCACAATCCGTCCCACTAACAGAATATTTGCTCAACCCAATTTTCAATGCTACCCAAGAAATAAGCTTTGACAATTCTACCCACTCATGCGCGAGTCCCACTCAAATCCAACCCCTCTCACTCATGAATTTATCCAACCTAAATTTGAAACTACCCAAGGTCCTAGCTTCAATAACCCTACTAGGCAGACTGTTCCACTCATCAACTACCCTATTTCCAAACCAATACTTTCCTATATCCTTTCTAAATCTAAACTTATCTAACTTGAATCCATTATTGCGGGTTCTCTCTTGGAGAGATATCCTCAAGACCTTATTTATATCCCCTTTGTTAATACCCATTTTCCACTTGTATACCTCGATCATGTCTCCCCTCATTCTACGTCTTACAAGTGAATGTAATTTTAGGGTCTTCAATCTTTCTTCGTAAGGAAGATTTCTAATGCTATGTATTAATTTAGTCATTCTACGCTGAATGTTTTCTAACGAATTTATGTCCATTCTGTAATATGGAGACCAGAACTGAGCTGCGTAATCTAGGTGAGGCCTTACTAATGATGTATAAAGCTGTAATATAACCTCTGGACTTCTGTTGCTAACACTTCTTGATATAAATCCCAGTAATCTATTTGCCTTATTACGTACGCTTAGGCATTGCTGTCTTGGTTTAAGGTTGCTGCTTACCATCACCCCCAAGTCCTTCTCGCAATCTGTATGGCTAAGTTCTACGTTATTTAACTTATAAGTGCTTGGGTTATGGACCCTCCCGAGCTTCAGAACCTTGCATTTATCTACATTGAACTGCATCTGCCACTTTTCTGACCACGAATTAAGTTTGTCTAAATCTTCCTGAAGTTCTATGACATCTATGTTTGAATCAATTATCCTACCTATCTTCGTGTCGTCGGCGAATTTGCTCATATCACTAGTAATTCCCTCATCAAGGTCATTGATATATATTATAAATAACAATGGGCCTAAGACTGATCCCTGTGGAACACCACTTGTTACAAGTCCCCATTCGGATTTAACCCCATTTATGCACACTCTCTGCTTCCTATTGGTGAGCCATGACTCGATCCATGACAGCACTTTTCCCCCAATGCCATGAGCTGCCACTTTCTTTAACAGTCTCTGGTGCGGTACTCTATCAAAAGCCTTACTAAAGTCTAAATAAACAATATCGAATTCTTTATCGTGATCAACAGCCTCAAAAGCTTTACTGAAGAAGGTTAATAAATTAGATAGGCAGGAACGGCCCCTCGTGAATCCATGCTGGGTATCATTAATCAAATTATGGTTATCTAGATGGCTTCTAATAATATCAGCTATAATTGACTCTAGTAATTTGCCTACAATTGAGGTCAGGCTTATTGGGCGGTAGTTTGACGGTAGTGACTTGTCCCCTGCTTTAAAAATAGGAATTACATTAGCCATCTTCCACATATCAGACATTACACCTGTTTGAAGAGATAAATTAAAAATGTTAGATATTGGTTCACAGAGTTCCATTTTGCATTCCTTAAGAACCCTTGCAAAAAGCTCATCAGGACCCGGCGATTTATTTTGTTTCAGTCGGTCCAGCTGTTTCATAATCATTTCGCTAGTGACTGTGATATTACATAATTTATCTTCTTCTGGGCCTCTGTAAAAATTAATTACTGGGATATTATTAATGTCTTCCTGTGTGAAAACCGAGAGAAAATAATTATTAAAAATAGAGCACATATCATTCTCCTTGTCAGTAAGATGCCCAAAGTTATTTTTAAGGGGACCTATCTTATCCCTAACTTTTGTTCTATAAACCTGGAAAAAACTTTTGGGTTAGTTTTTGAATCCCTAGCAACTTTAATTTCATAGTCCCGTTTAGCTTTTCTTATTCCCTTTTAACGTCCCTCTTAATGTCAGTATACTGATTTATAAGATGACCCTCACCTCTTTTTATGCGCCTATAAATTCCTTTCTTCTGCCCTAAAAGATATTTGAGCCTATTATTCATCCATTTTGGGTCATTTCTACTTGATCTAATTTCTTTATACGGGATAAATGTTCTTTGGGCAGCCTGTATAGTGTTAAGAAAACTGTCATATTGATACCTCTCTTCTTCACCCCAGTCCACAGTTGATAAGTGTTCTCTAAGTCCATTATAATCTGCTAAGCGAAAATCTGGGACCATTACTGAATTATCCCTACTATCATACATCCATTCAATGCTAAAGGTAATTGACTTGTGGTCGCTTGAGCCGAGTTCCTCTGTAATTTCTAAATTATTAACAAGGGTTTCCTTGCTTGCCAGAACCAAGTCAAGTAGGTTATTTCCCTTGTAGGTTCTGTTACAAACTGCTTCAAAAGCAATCCTGAACTACTTCTAAAAAGTCGTTAGATTCTAAATTCCCTGTCATGAAATTCCAATCAATCTGACTAAAGTTAAAGTCCCTAGAATTACTACGTTATCGTGTCTTGTGGCCTTAACAATTTCCTCCCAAAGTAGTCTCCCTTGTTCCCTATCTAAGTTTGGAGGACGGTAAATCACGCCTAAAATCAATTTTTCACACCCTTCTGAAAATTCTATCCAGACAGACTCTGTATGTGTTAATTCAGACTTTATACCCGTTTTTATGCAACAATTTAAATGATCACGGACATAGAGTGCCACCCCACCCCCTTTCCCGATACTTCTGTCTACTTGGAACAATTTAAAACCCTGAATGTGACATTCGGCAGGCAAGTCCCGATTTTTCATATTAAACCATGTCTCAGTTATTGCAAAAACATCAATATTACCCGTACTTGCAACTAATCTCAACTCGTCCATCTTATTCCTAGCACTACGACTATTGGTGTAATATATATTTAGAGACCCTCCTTTCTCTTTACCCTTCCTGCTCATCTCTGTTTTTCCACTATACCTATTACTGTCCTTGTCATCTAGTGTCACTAGCTTTCCACTATCCAACTTATTCTGCCTATTACTAGTTCTCCTACAACTTATAATATTACTACACTGGGACTTCTCTGTTTTCCCCCAAAACCCATACCACTAACTATTTCTAGTTTAAAGCCCTAACAGCTCCCTCCACTGCAGTTGCCAGTGCCCCCACCCCAGACCTGGATAAGTGAACCCCATCCCTGGCATACATGTCATTTCTGCCATAGAAGAGGTCCCAGTTGTCAATGAATGTTACTGAATTTTCCTTACAGTATTTGTCCAGCCAGCAATTGACACCAATTGCCCTGGACAGCCATTCATTTCCAACTCCTCTCCTTGGCAAAATACCACATATGACAGGGTTCCCACCCTTCTTCCTAATTATGTCTATTGCTGACCTAAACCTGCTAGTCAGGTCCTCACTCCTACGTCTGCCAACATCGTTGCCTCCAGCACTGAGACAGATAATAGGATTGCTCCCATTACCTCTCATGATGTCGTCCAGACGGCTAACAATATCCTCCATCCCAGCCCCAGGAAAGCAAACCCTCTGTCTCCTACTCCTATCAATCAAACAGAAAGCCCTATCCATGTACCTAACCTGACTGTCCCCAACAACAACAATGTTTTTACCTTCCTTTGTGTCTTTCGTCGTGACGCTCCCAGAAGTCGACTCACATTCATCGGGTAGCACGGAGAATGGGTTCGATGTTTCCACAACATTCTCCTGAGTCTTCGTTGTTTCTACCTCTCCACCCGTCCTCTTGAGCCTTAACTTTGTCCCATGCGTTTTAGCCACTGTCCAGGTTCCTTTCCTGGCTTGAGGATTCTCAACAGGAGGATTACTACGAATCCTCTTGTTTTCCTCAGTCAGTCGCTGTATCTCAAGCTTAGCTACCCTCATTTGAGGTCATTTGAAAGTGTTGAAACTGGAGACAGCAGATGAGGTAATCAGTCTGACACAGCAACACCATGGAATCTTGGTACAGAGAATACTTTCTTCAATCTCTGGCCCAATTCTAGGGCATGACCTGCTTCCAGGAGTGGGGTCCCGCCCACGGTGACTATGCCTTCAACTGCTGCATCTCATTTGACTCCTACATAAGCAACCACCATCTTGCCTGTGGTTCAGATTCATCAAGACTACGGTGGTAAACAACTTGAGAGACTGATTACCTCATCTACTGTCTCCAGATTAAGCACCTTCAATATGTACTGTATTAATGAAACCACTGGTTGGTGAAACGTCTTCAAAATAAGGATACCTACATGTTGCACATGTGTCAAATTCATCATCTTGCTGGTATTATATACCATTACTGCTACCAAGCCTGAGAGAGCCTGCTAAACAGGCGAAACCTCTCAGTCAAGTTCCTCTTTGCCACCAGTTTTCACTTCTTGTCGGCTCTGCGCCACTTATTTCCAATTACTACATATCAAACCTGAATTTAGACACTCACAAATGGTTTTATTCCAAGTCATGTAGCGACCCTCAAAACCTCAAGTATGAGCAAAGCGTTGTCTTCTTGTTACTTAGGGTTTACTGGGCCACTGACAGCTTAAACCATAATAAGTCCTGAAATGTGGTCCAAATATAGGCTGTGCTAAGTCTGGCACAGTGAGAGAGAGAGAAAGAGAGAGAGAGAGAGAGAGAGAGAGAGAGAGAGAGAGAGAGAGAGAGAGAGAGAGAGAGAGAGAGAGAGAGAGCAGACATCCAAGTAAGAAACAGTACTCTTCCATCTATTCCCCCCCTCTCTCTTTTTTTTCTCTCTCTATCTCTCTCTCTGATTTGATAAAGCTCCCTGTGTGGGCGAAACGTTGTGTCATTATCCATCCATCCATTACCAGAACTCGTCGACACGGCTAAATTATAGGGGCTAATGATAGTCATAATGAGCGTTAATCCAGGAACACAAAAATAGTAGAACGTGGAACAGCTCGATGAATATTGTGGTTCATTCCTGGTTGGTCACCTTCAATGACACTGGATCAGATGCCGAGGTTGCCCCGCAGGCACAGTGCGACATGGACAAATTCTTTTATAACACTCGCTCTAGGCACAAGAGCCAGGTAAAGTGATTACCAGATGTGTCTGACCTTCCAAATGTAACTTAACAAATGTAACCTTCCAAATGTAACTTAACAAATGTAACCTTCCAAATGTAACGTAACAAATGTAACCTTCCAAATGTAACGTAACAAATGTAACCTTCCAAATGTAACGTAACAAATGTAACCTTCCAAATGTAACGTAACAAATGTAACCTTCCAAATATAACGTAACAAATGTAACCTTCCAAATGTAATGTAACAAATGTAACCTTCCAAATGTAACGTAACAAATGTAACCTTCCAAATGTAACGTAACAAATGTAACCTTCCAAATGTAACATAACTTTAACCTATTCTCTTTGCTGATGACACAACTTTTGTCATCTCCCACCCAGCAGGTAATGAAAATATTCTTGTTAGCTTAGTATGACACCCGGATAACTTAGTGTGACTCCCCGAATAACTTAGTGTGACACCTGGATAACTTAGTGTGACACCCGGATAACTTAGTGTAACACCCAGATAACTTAGTATGACACCCGGATAACTTAGTATGACACTCGGATAATTATGTGATGTACCTGGAGCCGGGTGACTGTAGCGCTGGTAGCCGGGTGTACTGACGCTGGTAGCCGGGTGTCACTGTAGCGCTGGTAGCCGGGTGTGACTGTAGCGCTGATAGCCGGGTGTGACTGTAGCGCTGATAGCCGGGTGTGACTGTAGCGCTGATAGCCGGGTGTGACTGTAGCGCTGGTAGCCGGGTGTGACTGTAGCGCTGGTAGCCGGGTGTGACTGTAGCGCTGGTAGCGGGTGTGACTGTAGCGCTGGTAGCCGGGTGTGACTGTAGCGCTGGTAGCCGGGTGTGACTGTAGCGCTGGTAGCCGGGTGTGACTGTAGCGCTGATAGCCGGGTGTGACTGTAGCGCTGGTAGCCGGGTGTGACTGTAGCGCTGGTAGCCGGGTGTGACTGTAGCGCTGGTAGCCGGGTGTGACTGTAGCGCTGGTAGCCGGGTGTGACTGTAGCGCTGGTAGCCGGGTGTGACTGTAGCGCTGGTAGCCGGGTGTGACTGTAGCGCTGGTAGCCGGGTGTGACTGTAGCGCTGGTAGCCGGGTGTGACTGTAGCGCTGATAGCCGGGTGTGACTGTAGCGCTGGTAGCCGGGTGTGACTGTAGCGCTGGTAGCCGGGTGTGACTGTAGCGCTGGTAGCCGGGTGTGACTGTGGCGCTGGTAGCCGGGTGTGACTGTGGCGCTGGTAGCCGGGTGTGACTGTAGCACTGGTAGCCGGGTGTGACTGTAGCGCTGGTAGCCGGGTGTGACTGTAGCGCTGGTAGCCGGTGTGACTGTAGCGCTGGTAGCCGGGTGTGACTGTAGCGCTGATAGCCGGGTGTGACTGTAGCGCTGGTAGCCGGGTGTGACTGTAGCGCTGGTAGCCGGGTGTGACTGTAGCGCTGGTAGCCGGGTGTGACTGTAGCGCTGGTAGCCGGGTGTGACTGTAGCGCTGGTAGCCGGGTGTGACTGTAGCGCTGGTAGCCGGGTGTGACTGTAGCGCTGGTAGCCGGGACTGTAGCGCTGGTAGCCGTGTGACTGTAGCGCTGGTAGCCGGGTTTGACTGTAGCGCTGATAGCCGGGTTTGACTGTAGCGCTGGTAGCCGGTGTGACTGTAGCGCTGATAGCCGGGTGTGACTGTAGCGCTGGTAGCCGGGTGTGACTGTAGCGCTGGTAGCCGGGTGTGACTGTAGCGCTGATAGCCGGGTGTGACTGTAGCGCTGATAGCCGGGTGTGACTGTAGCGCTGGTAGCCGGGTGAGACTAGCGCTGGTAGCCGGGTGTGACTGTAGCGCTGGTAGCCGGATGTGACTGTAGCGCTGGTAGCCGGGTGTGACCGTAGTATTGAGAAGACCCGGGCCAGGACCCGTCCAGGCGAACCTATCTGTACCTGGTAAACCAGACGCCGTGAGCGGTAAACCAAACGCCGTGAGCGGTCATCCTGACCTCATAAGCAGTAAACCAGACCATACGAATGATTTTCCCCGATACGACGAGCGATCTGCCAGACCGCAGCCGCAATAGCGGACGAAAGAACCACGTGTTTCCGGCACGCGTGCTTAAAAAAAATTGCCTTCAGCATAAAATTTCTTGTGGATAACTGAAGCAGAGAGGACCGTGTTAGGTAAATGGAGAAGACTTGTCTACCGGTGTACCGGGAGCAGCTGACCTCTCGTGGCACGACCGGTTTTTCTTGCCTCTAGAATGTAGATTGAGTGGAAGGGTCTGGATGTGAGGTGGTGAGGGTGTGGAGGAAAGTGACGTGTGGTGGTGAGGGTGTGGAGGAAAGTGACGTGTGGTGGTGAGGGTGTGGAAGGGTCTGGATGTGAGGTGGTGGGGGATGGGTGTGGGGTGGTGGGGGTGTGGAAGGGTCTGGATGTGAAGTGGTGGGGTGTGGAGGGAAGTAACGTGAGATGGTGAGGGTGTGGGGGGGCTCTAGATGTGAGGTGGTGAGGGTGTGGAGGAAAGTGACGTGAGGTGGTGAGGGTGTGGAGGAAAGTGACGTGAGGTGGTGAGGGTGTGGAGGAAGTGACGTGAGGTTGTGAGGGTGTGGAGGGGTCTGGATGTGAGGTGATGGGGGTGTGGATGGGTCTGGATGTGAGGTGGTGGGGGTGTGGAGGGGTCTGGACGTGAGGTGGTGAGGGTGTGGAGGGGTCTGGATGTGAGGTGGTGAGGGTGTGGAGGGGTCTGGATGTGAGGTGGTGGAGGTGTGGAGGGGTCTGGATGTTAGGTGGTGGGGGTGTGGAGGGGTCTGGATGTGAGGTGGTGGGGGTGTGGAGGGGTCTGGATGTGAAGTGGTGGGGTGTGGAGGAGTGACGTGAGGCAGTGAGGGTGTGGAGGGGTGACATGAGGCAGTGAGGGTGTGGAGGGGAGTGACATGAGGCAGTGAGGGTGTGGATGCAAGTGACGTGAGGTACTGTGGGTGTGGAGGGAAGTGACGTGAGGTAGTGAGGGTGTGGAGGGGAGTGATGTGAGGGTGTGGAGGGAAGTGATGTGAGGTACTGTGGATGTGGAGGGAATTGATGTGAGGTACTGTGGATGTGGAGGGAAGTGACGTGAGGTAGCGAGGGTGTGGAGGGACAACTGACTTGAGCATCCCCCCGTTAAAAACCGGAGGGGGCTCACCCCCTTAAGAGGGGGCGCGAATCTATAACAAAAATAAGAATTATTTTGTGTATTTGTAATTTCTTCCTATTAGTATTTTGAATATTTAAAACTAATAAAATTAAGAATAAAAACTAGCTTCTCAATGTTCGTATTTAAATAAAGACTATTTTTGTTTACACTTGGAATTTTATATGAAGGAAGGAGGGGGCGTGAAGATTCGGACCACCTGAGATAGACGGCGCCACTCAAAATAGGTTAAGAACAACTAGTGTCCTAGAGTAATCAGGCCACAATATTGAATATAAACAAAAAGTAAACTACGCTAAGAGACAACACAATAAGTGTCAGGGATCCAAGACTGTTCAACTGCCACCCAGCAAACATAAAGGGAATTACCAATAGACTCTTGACTGTTTTTAAGAAGAAGCGGGACAGGCACCTAAAGTCAGTGGGCTGTCGTTTGTATGTCGGTTTGCGTGATCGACTAGCAGTAACAGCCTGGTCGATCAGGCCCTGATCCACCGCAAGGCCAGGTCGGCCTCGCGGGGGAGTTCACTCCCGAAACACCCTCCAGATATACCAATGGAAGGTAAACTATAATTGTTTAGGGCAAACAAATTAAATCTCGAATCAGCCATTGAGGAAAGAGTTCCTCCTAGTGTAGATGGTCTCTTCTTAATGCATCCCCTCGATGTCCTTCCCTTACTCCTCCCATAATAGCCGGGAAGTTGGGATAGTGATGTGGAAGAGCATGCTCCCCAAACATGCTCTTCCACATCACTATCCTAAGCTCTCTCACCCCGCCTTATAAATAAGATAAAGGTTATAATTACAACCTATAAAAGGTGAACTACAGCCGCGAAGGCACTGGGTAATTTTCAAGAGAGATCATGAGGTGAAGCAAGGTCAGGTGGAGGTCAGAGGCTCGTTGAGCAAGAGGTCAGCCTTCACCACTTTATTATAATGCCATTATTGCATTTTGCCTCATTTCTGGTCACTGGTTGTGATGGTGATGGTGAAAAGTTTCTTGATGAGACTCATTTAGGAGCTCTATGATCGGCTGGATCAGGAGAATGATTAAGATATCTGGCGGGTTAGTGAGCGTAACAGAGATGTCTTGGCCAGTGTCTGTTATTATTAATATAATATATATGTCGTGCCGAATAGGGAAAACTTGCGATTTTGGCTTAAATAGCAACGCTGTTCTTGCCGAATAAGGCATGCGAAAATTTGTGTAATAATTTCGCAAAAATCATTCTGAACCTAACGAAAAAAAAATATTTGATTGTGTTTGTTTATTATTAAATTACTGTAAACTTATCTAAAATATATTTAGCTAGATAAGGCTAAATTAAATTGCGCTTGTTATACTAAAATTAGGTAAGTTTTCAAAGGTTCTTTTGGTACAAAATTATTAATTTTTACATTAACATAATTGAAAAAATGTATCTTTAAACGTATAAGAGAAAATTTAAAAAAGGACTTAATTTTAAACGAGTTCTTGCTAACTGACCATTTTTAACTATTTGGAACGAGATATATATATATATATATATATATATATATATATATATATATATATATATATATATATATATATATATATATTACTTACACTTCAAAAAAATAAGCCTGATTAATCAGAAACGAGGGACAGAAGATCGAACCTCCACAAATCCTGGTGCTGACTCACATGGGATTTTCTTTATTTAGAATCACATTAATATTAATAGTTTTACTTATTTCCATTTGGCAAAAACAAGAATTTTAACTGGAAAATTACTGAGACATACTGAGTAATTAAACTAATGAAATATATTGAATAATCATGTTGGTAAATAAGATTTGACTGTCGTTGCTTGACACCGTGTGAGAACAATAAGTCTTTCAGCAAGTGTGAGTCTTTCAGCACGTTAGTCATTCAACAAGTGAGTCATTCAGCAAGTGTGAGTCATTCAACACGCTCAGTCATCCAACACGTGTAAGTCATCAAGCACGTTCAGTCATCCAACACGTGTAAGTCATCCAGGTAAACAATCCATGTATGTATGGTCATCCTTCACCATCACCACCAGCTCATCATTCCCCCCAAAAAAAACATCACAACTACTCCTGTACCACCAGCATTTCTCCACATCATCATCCCCCACATACTCACTGTTATCTCACCCTTGATTCACCATCACAACATTACTGCAGTGTCTAGCACTCGCCTCACCACCATCAGAGTCTCTAATACCACAGCAGCCCATCACCACCAGTTCCTGACCACCATCTCTTACCAACACATTCCCCCCACACATCTAAACTTCACAACCACCTCCACCCACTCCGTTTGAGAATTTCCTTTCTTCATTATCTTCCTCTGTTTATCTTTATTTTTCCTTTATCTCTGCTCATTTTTATTACCCGCAGATTACTTTAATAAAAACAGAATAGAAAACATTCACAATACCGTGGCTAAAAAAAAAATCACCAAAAATCCGCACTTAGGAACCTTATGACAACGTTTCGATCCGTCCTGTACCATTATCAAGTAACTTGACAATGGTCCAGGATCGACCGAAACGTCGTCATAAAGTTCCTCTCCTATGTGTGGGTTTTTGGTGACAAAGAGTTACGGAATGCTTCTTTTTTGTTGTTCAATGTTAGCTGCACAACGTTCTCCATTACTCAACACGCATCCTAAGACATCACCTCCCAAGTAAGAGATAACTTCAACACTGCTCGAACTAAATTGTTATCAAAGCTTTGGTAGCTACTATACAGTGTACGTAATCTCACTACCCTACTTAAAATTATTAGTTGTAGTTGTAGCTGTAGTTGTAGTTTGTTGTTGGTGGCGGCGGCAGCAGCAGCAGCAACATTTACGAAACACTAACCTCGTAGATCATTCACTCAACGCCCTAACAAAATATATTTAACACATAAAATTAACAAACAATAAAAGCAAGGACCGTAAACGCTCAATACAAATAAATTGTATCATACCACGTTAAAACAGTCACCACTGGTTAAAAATCCTATTAAATTGTCAAAAAACTCTCTTATAAAAGTTCCCTGAGGTCCCTACAGGCACTCCAGTAACATTATAAATATGAAGTTGGAAAGGACAGTTTAAATTGGTAATGTGTAATGAGGAAGACAAGGCAGAATTATGTAATCTGCACCTACACCTAATTACTTACTAATCTAGGTATACTCATTGTGAGGTCTAAATTCCTAGAGAATTAAGTTTATTATCAAGTTGTTAAGTATCTTAATAACAATAACAGTTACTAATTAGTTTTCAGATCTACCTTTTTTTTCAAAGTTCTCCCTAACGTCTCCCAGCTCAAACTGACAGATTTTGTTACTTCCTGTATGAACCATAGCCACGTTTCAGAAAAAGCTTTTACTGGGACAATGCATCTCAGGATAAGGCTATGAGAGAACGAAATGGAACTAGATAGGAGTTTACTTAACTGCATCTTTGAACACTTTGTCAGATGTATTAGAACAAATAGCCAACTGAGTAATCCCATTTAGCGCCATACACCAATATTGTGAAACCACAGACCACACTATAGACATGAAATCATTCAATGTGTCGTCCAGTCGATCTAACACCACTGAACTACTGGTATTAGAGACAAGCCTTCCCTGTATAATAATGAAGTCAGTACAGTTACTCTGTTTCTAGCTTTATTTTATTATATTTGTATTCTTTTCTCTTTTTTTTTAACTTACGTTAATTTTCTTTCATTCTGAACAGTGCCTGGTGATGGAGATAGTTAACTCCTAAAGTAGTCGTAAATAAATGTTTAAGTAGCAGTGTTGGTTTTCATCTGCCTTATAAGACTCCGTCTCCAAGAGAGGGAGATTACTTCCCGATAAAAGTAGGTCTTATACAGGGATGTGTGATGTCACCATGGTTGTTTAATATATTTATAGATGGGGTTGTAAAAGAAGTAAATGCTAGAATGTTGGGGAGAGGAGTGGGATTAAATTATGGGGAATCAAGTACAAAATGGGAGCTAACACAGTTACTTTTTGGTGATGATACTGTGCTTATAGGAGATTCTAAAGAAAAGTTGCCAAAGTTAGTGGACGAGTTTGGTAGGGAGTGTAAAGGTAGAAAGTTGAAAGTGAACAAAGATAAGAGTAAGGTGATGAGGGTATCAAACAATTTAGATAAAGAAAAAATGGATATCACAGTGGTGAGAGGGAGTATGGAAGAAGTGAATGTTTTCAGATATTTGGGAGTTGACTTGTCAGCGGATGGGTTTATGAAGGATGAGGTTAACCATAGAATTGATGAAGGAAAAAAAGGTGAGTGGTGCATTGAGGTATCTGTGGAGACAAAAAACGTTATCTATGGAGGCAAAGAAGGTAACGTATGAAAGTATAGTGGTGTGAAGCTTGGGTGTGAAGCTTGGGTGTGAAGCTTGGGTGTGAAGCTTGGGTGTGAAGCTTGGGTGTGAAGCTTGGGTTGTAAATGCTGCGGGGAGGAGGCGACTGGAGGCAGTGTAAATGTTCTGTCTAAGGGCAATGTGTGGTGTAAATATTATGCAGAGAATTCGGAATGTGGAAATTAGGAGGTGTGGAGTTACTAAAAGTATTAGTCAGAGGGCTGAAGAGGGGTTGTTGAGGTGGTTTGGTCATTTAGAGAGAATGGATCAAAGTAGAATGACTTGGAGAGCGTATAAATCTGTAGGGGAAGGAAGGAGGAGTAGGGGTCGTCCTCGAAAAGGTTGGAGGGAGGGGGTAATAGAGGTTTTGTGGGCGATGGGCTTGGACTTCCAGCAAGCGTATGTGTGAGCGTGTTAGATAGGAGTGAATGGAGACGAATAGTTTTTGGGACCTGAAGAGCTGTTGGAGTGTGAGCAGGGTAATATTTAGTGAAGGGATTCGGTGAAACCGGCTATTGATTTGGCCGGACTTGAGTCCTGGAAATTGAAAGTACAATGCCTGCACTTTAAAGGAGGGGTCTAGGATAGTGACAGTTTGGAGGGACTATTCTAAACTGTAGTATCTGAGCTCCTCTGCAAAGACAGTGATTATGTATGAGTGAAGTGAAAGTGTTGAATGATGATGAAAGTATTTTCTTTTTGGGTCACCCTGCCCTGGTGGGAGACGGCCGACTTGCTAAAAAAAAAAAAATTATATAGTGTGTATATATATTATATATATATATATATATATATATATATATACAGTATCAGTTAAAAAACGAAAGCCTCTACGAGGTCACTTTCATACCAGCAACAATAACAACTTCCCAAGATGACGGGTAGAGTTGAAATACTGAGAACCCATCAACTATTATCTTAGTTTTACGCTTGATGGCGTGCGCTGAAGATTCTCAGCCGTATCGAGAGGCTGCAACAGCGTCATTTCATAAGCTCAACGCCCTAATACATGGAGATGAAATAATTACTCCTGTTTTAAATGAGTCTATTCATCATTTATTCGTGATCGATTGCCGCTATCAGTGGGCGACTCGCGGGCGTTGATTAGCTTGTTCGAGATTCGCCTGAGAGCCCAGACAGTTTGCTAAATTGAAAAATACGAAGGTTGATTAAGACAACTGTGAATGTGAGCTAGGCTGCTGCTGCTGCTGCTGCTATTGCTACTGATGGTGCCTCTATTGCTGTTGCTGCTGCTACCGCTATTCATATTGTTCTTGTTATTTCTGCTGCATTTGTAGGTGCAGTATCTACTGCTACTGTTCCTGCTATTGCTGCTGTTATCGCTACTGATACTCTTCTTGCTACGGCTGCTACTTTTACTGGTGCTTCTTGTCTTCTGCTGCTAATAGTCCAGTGAAGATGTTTACAGTAACATTATTAATGTTAAATTTTACTGTTTGTGTTGCTGAAGTTGTTATTAAAAATATTGACACCGCCGCTAATAATATTGCTAACACCATTACTATAACTTCTGTAGATGTTACAGCTGGTCCAGGTCACCTACTTATGCAGATGTTACAGCTGGTCCAGCTCACCTACTTCTGCAGAAGTTACAGCTGGTCCAGGTCACCTACTTCTGCAGATGTTACAGCTGGTCCAGGTCACATACTTCTGCAGATGTTACAGCTGGTCCAGGTCACATACTTCTGTAACTATTACAGTTGATCTACGTCACCTACAGCAATATTCCCCTCTGGTGTCACGTCACCTACTGGTGTTTCTATTACCGCTACAAACTCTACGCCTTTTTTTACTGATGCTCTTCAGCTCCTACTATTCTTGTTATTGTTGTTACTTCTACTGATACTTCCGCTTCTGCTGTTCCTGCTCTTTTTCTACTGCGTTTATTTTAGCTACTGTTGTTTTTACTACTGTCTCTTCAGCTACTACTGCACCCGGTAAAACTGCTTCCAATACTGTTTCTAACACTACTTCATCTATAGAGTTTTCATCAACATGGTGGAGCGCTACAGACGACGTGTCAATACTGTCTGTATTGAAGTGTTGCAGGGCGCGATTTACCCA
The DNA here is from genome assembly GCA_009830355.1 of Cherax destructor. Taxonomy (NCBI): domain Eukaryota; kingdom Metazoa; phylum Arthropoda; class Malacostraca; order Decapoda; family Parastacidae; genus Cherax; species Cherax destructor. The sequence goes on from WNWK01000280.1 coordinate 145,413, forward strand.
AGCAACGCAGATGTTCTCCTCCCAGCTATTTTGAGGGATTCTTTAGGGATATCCATTGAAGAATTATTTGGGATATCTCTCAACGGTTCGTCGAGGATTTTTGTCAAGTTTGCAGTGGCCAGCGCATATGAGCGAGTGGTTGACACGTATCAGGAGAAGAGGATTGTCGTCAACACGGGATTAGAGGTACGGCTTCGAGATGTGTCACAGTACTACACTTATATACGAGTCCGAAACGTGCCGTTCGAAGCGTTGGATGTTGATGTGCGAAACGTCTTCAGTCAATTTGGTGACGTCCATGCAGCCACGGTGGGCCGGTGGGCACAGGGGACTTATGCCGGGCTGCAAGAAGGTTCATTTTCTTTGAAAATGACGCTCAAACGTCAGATACCTTCATACGTCATGATGGAGGAGTTCCGGCAGCAGGTCTATGTGACTTACGCAGGCCAAGTTCGAACGTGTCGCCTGTGTGGATTACCTGGACATGTGGCGGTGGCATGTGATCGTCGGATGGGCCAACAGAGACATGGAGCTGCTGATGGTATGAGGAAGGATGAAGTGGTGGTCGTGGATGCTATGGATGAGTCGCCACGGGAGAATATGAGCGTGGTGCCAAGTGGACAATGGAGTGACATTGTTGATAAGGAGGATGAGCGTGTACTAACGTTGTCACAGGTGACCCAGGATGGCGAGACAGCGGAGACGGAGGAAGTGGCTCTGCCGGAAGGTGTGAACTTGGTTTTGTCTGAGCCGCTTTTGGAGGATTTTCCACTGTTGTTGGACAGTCCTGTGTGTGAGGGCACACAGCATGGTGTGGAGGACTTAGGATCAGAGGTGAGGAGGGACGAGAGTGAGACGAGTGTGATGGGCGTCTCAGAGAGTGGGCCTTGCCTTCAGGTCCAGGAGGTTGGTGTAGAAGTGCACAGGGGAGAGGATTGTGAGGCTATGGAGGCTACAGGGGACTCCAGGAAAAGGCCTAGTGGTCTAGTTGAGGACGATGTCCTAACACCTGGGCAACAGGTGTGCAAGAAGGCCTGGGTGGAGGTGGCAAAAGGGGGACGGGGGAGTGTCAAGGGTAGAGAGGGGATGAGGGACAGGAAAGCAGACAGGCAAGTACTGGGAGTGTCAGTAGAGGAAGAGAGCATTAGTTTAACGATGAATGTAAATGGCCTCCGAGCGGAGGTCAAACGTAAATGGGTAGAGGTGACATTAAGACGTTTAAATGTGGATGTGTGTATATTGCAAGAGCATAATTATAGGATGGGGAGAGATTTGACGTTAAGTGGATTTACAGTTTATGCGGGTAGTGCGGGTAGTTTCAAGGGAGGGGTGGCTATAGGAATACGTGTGACCAGTCCCTTTCGGTTGTTGGCTTGGGAAGAGGGGGTGGGAGGGTGGTAAGGGTTGAGGGTTTATGGGGGAATGTCAGAGTGTGTATAGTGGGAGTTTATATGCCGGCTATAAGTTGTAGAAAAACTAAGGAAGAATTTGTGAGAGAGGAGTTGATATATTTCTTACGTGGGTTGCCGGTTGTGACTATTATCGCAGGGGATTGGAATTGTGTGATTAGGAAGAGGGATGTGGAACCGAGAGGGGCGGGGTGTGAGTTGGGGGTTTTGCGTGATGTTTTGGGTGCGGCAGGAGTCAGAGATGTGGTAGGGGGCGGTGGGTGGCATATAGAACATACGTTCATACGTAGGGGCTATGCTGCAAGACTCGATCGTGTGTATGTGTCAAGGGATGTTATAGTGGAAGGCGTGGATTGCGTTGATGTTGGGTTTTCCGATCACAGGGGTGTGTTGGCAGTGTTGGGATGGGAGGGAGCTGTTAGAACGTATGCTAGTTATTGGAAGCTTAACGTGGGCTTATTGCAGGGGGAACTGTGTAGGAGGAGTTTTGAGGAGTGGTGGGAGGGGATGTGGAATGATGGGAAGGACCGGGAAGATGTGGTGGGTTGGTGGAATGGAGTGGCGAAAGTGGGTATTCAGGATTTTTATAAATGTGAAGGTAGAGAGCAGGCGCGAATGCGTTATGGCCTGCAGAGGTATTTGGAGGGGCAGTTGCGGGATTGTTATTTGGGGGGGCGGGTTACTCGCTGGAGGACATAGAGGTTTTGAGGGGCCAGTTGAAGGATATACAGAATGAGAGATTCCAGGCTATCAGAGTGAGGGCAGGTATTGAGGATGTGCTATGGGGGGACAAACCGTCTTTGACTGTCTTGCTTGGTTTTCGAAAGAGGCAGGGTATGACGATGACGTCATTGAAGGTACACGAGGAGTTGGGTGGGTATATGGAGGGACAGGTACTGAGGTCGACAGAGGGTATGAGCGGGTTTGTGGATGTTTGGTTTCGGCGGTATCTAGACCGTAGGTTGGAGGAGGTGGAGGCGAAAGAGGAAGTTTTGGAGGGTATACAGGTAGGGATTAGTGAGGAGGAGAGGAAAGGGATGGAAGGTAGTATAACTGAGGAGGAAGTGTGGTTCGCAGTGAAGGGGATGCAGATGGGTAAAGCGCCGGGAGTCGATGGCTTACCTAGTGATTTTTATGTTCAACATTGGGGAGTGTTGAAGGAATGTTTGACGAAAGTTTTCAATCGTTTGAAGGAAGTAAGGTATATGGGTGAGGATCAGCGCACTGGAGTTGTGGTTTTAGTGCCTAAGGGGAAATTGGTGGAAACGATTAGGGATTACGGAGCTATAACACTTTTATGTGCAGATTACAAAATCTTTGCAAGGATTTTGGGTAATAGGGTTAAAAAGATTTTGGATTCTATCATAGAACGTGGTCAGTATGGGATACCGGGGAGGTGTATGGGGAATGGGCATGGTAGGATTAGGTCATTCATCGAGGGTCGAGAGGGGGGTGGGGTTTTAGGGCTTGATTGGGAAACGGCTTATGACAGTGTGGATAGGAATATGTTATTTGACATTCTTCGTAAGCAGGGTTTTGGGAATGAAGTAGTGGGTTGGGTGCAAACGTTGTATGAGGGGCTTTGGTGCGGGTTCAATTGAATGGAAGGGTGGGAAACGTGGTGGACATGAAGCGGGGTTTGCGACAGGGTGCCCTTTGTCGCAAATTCTGTTTGCATGCTTACAGGATCCTTTTTATAGGTTAGTATCGAAGGGGTAGGGAGGAGGGTCAGGTACCTGGTTGTGCATCTGGAATAGTGGGTTATGTTGATGACACAACAATTCTCGTAGGTGGGTGGGAGGGGTTAGATGCTATAGGGAGGATTATAAGTGTTTTTGGGGCAGCTACAGGGATGCGGATTAACAGGGTGAAATCTAAATTGTTAGAGGTGGGGACGTGGGTGGGCGGGGACTTGGGGAATAGGTATGGTTGGCATGTTGTTGAGTGCTTGAAAATTTGTGGGATAATTTATTGTAATGATGCGAGTAGGGCGAGGGTTGAAAATTCTTCTAAGGTGGTAACGGCGACAATCGCGCGAATGAGTGGATGGAGACCGGGAGATGTGACGTTAATGCAGAGGGTTATGGTAGTGAATGTTTTACTGTATAGTAAATTGTGGCATGTGGCAAGGGTATACCCACTCGTGGGGAGAGATGTTGAATTATTACAGCGGAGAGTGTTGCGGTATATATGGGGTTTTGGTAGACATTGGCTTAATAAGGAGGTTGTCATGACGCCGGTTAGTAAGGGAGGTTTGGGGTTGATACCCTTACATAGGAGGCTTATAGGGATATATGTAAAGCAGAGATATGTGGAGGAGGGAGGAGTGGGGGGTAAGCGGGTGGGAGTGGTCATGCGTGAGGTACGGAGGTGGTGGAGTGGACGTGACCTGAGTTTATGTGAGGCAATGTTGAGGTTTTACTAGTTGTCAGAGAGCCAAGGGGTTTTCGGGTGGGGGTTTTGGACAAGCTTGGGGAGGCGGGGTATAGTGCAAGGGGTAGCAGAGTACCCAAAGTATAATTGGCGGGCGACTTGGGTAGGTTTCCGGAAGTTGAGGCTGAGGGCGAGGGTTAGGGAGACGGTTTTTCGATTAATACATGGAATCTTGGCTTCTAAAGCGCAATTGTTTTTAATGGGTTTAGCGAGTGAGGGTACTTGTTTGAGATGTGGGCTTTTGGATACGTCGTACCATGCGGTGTATTTTTGTGAAGATTTAGGTGGGGTACGGGAATGGTTTGGACGGGTCATGAGGAGTGTAGGTGGGTGTGGGCTTTCGATGTTAGGGGCTTTAAGCCTGGATATTGGTGGGTTTGAGGGAAATGTACGTAGAAGTTTAATGTACATGGTGGTTGATTTCATATATGTGTCGTGGGGTATGCGCGAGGTAGTGGGTGGGAGGCGGGTTCGTGCCTTGGCGGCACATTTTTACAGGACGAAATGTAGGAATCAGGGTTTGTATGGGAGAACTTGGGTTGAAGCTTTCTCAGAGGGTTATAGAACGATGACGGTGGTGTCCCTTTTAAGGTTTTGGGGATGACGTAGGAACCATTCGAGGGGGACTGGTCGAGTGGGGGGAGGGGGGAGGTTGGGTATATCCGGAAGGGGTTGACTAGGGTATAGTATGGTTGATTGATGTGTGGTTGGTTAGGCGTGGGTATACAGGGTTGAAGCTAGGATGGGTTGGGACGGGGTGGTATCGTGGGTGTCCGAATTTTGGACGTTTCGGGGGTTTTATGGGGTTGTAGGTAAATGTTCAGGTGTGTGTTGACTCAGACTTGGAGTGATGTTGGTTGGGGGGTCATAGGGGTCTTGGACGCATGGGGTTTTCCTCTAGGATGTAGTAGTGTAATCTAAAGTTAAAGTAGTAGGGTTTGTCGGTGGTGATGTGCTGGCGTTTTGCATTTATGTGGCAGGTTGGAGGTTAGGAGGTATTAGGTGTTAGACAACCGACAGTGTGCAGGTGTGCTTGGGTGAAGTTGTCCCAGGTATCTGTGGCAATTCATGTAGGATAAAGTTGATGTTTTGCTATGTTTGTCTTAAGTTTAACGTTTTTAGTATTGTATTCTGTATGTGTTCCCTATCTTTTGTTTGAATTATACATTAGGAGCTGCTTCTGCATATTTTTGGGTTTTTCTAGTGTTTGTATATGTATGCAACACAAATGTGTTTTGTGTGGTCTTATTATCCTGTGTGGGAATGTGACGTTGTGTTGTAGACAGTGTTGTCTACGGTAGTGATGGCTTGATGTTAATGTATTTCTTATTTAAGATGATGATGTGGTGTGACCCTTGTTTCGGGGGTCAGTTGTTTTTGTGTGTTATTGTGCAACACCTGTTTTATAGGCAGAAAGTTTAAGGTTTTATTTTATTTCATGCCTATGTACTGCGTTTTTGTGGTAGGGAAGAAGTAAGATATGTAAACAGCGGTTAAATTTTGTGGTGTTTTTGAGACAATGTATGTTCAGTTTCATTGACAGTGTGTTATGTTATTGTATAGAAAACTTAGCTAGGATTGGGTAGTAGGATGGACATTTTTTGTTTGTGCTTTTGGCACGGGTTCTTATTATAGGATATACAGACTGATGTGTTTATTCCTGTTCTGTTTGCTTGTTTTTGTTTATATGAGCCTGATTTATTTTTGGGCATTTATTGGATTGTTATGTATATATGTGTTTTTAAATAAAAAAAAAAAAAAAAACTTCATCTATTGTTGATCCCGCTGCAGTTTCTAACACTATTGCTACATCTACTATTGATCCTGCTGCTGTTTCTTTTACTTCTGCTACTTCTGTTCCTGCTTCTGTTGATACTACTGTTATTTCAGCTGTTTCTACTGTCACTGCAGCTGCTGCTGGTTCTTGCTTGTGATTCTACCACTGCTTCGTCAGCTACTGTTGTGCCTGCTTCTGTATTCTACTACCAGCTACCGTTGTTTCTGCTCTAACTACAACTACTATTGTATCGCCTACTGTTATTCCAGCTCATGATGTTTGTATTATGGTTACTGCTTTTTTTATTATTCTGCTTCTATAATTCCTAATTCTGTTGCTTCGTCTGTTATTGTTTTCTGTTTCAACTGCCCCCTCTGTCACTGTTGTTTCTGCTGCTCTTTTAATATAAAAGCTGCAACTCTTACTGCTTCCGGTCTTGCTTTAGCTGAAGAGGCTGAAGTAGTAGTAATAGTAGTTGTAGATGCTGTTGTAGATGTTGTTACTGCTAATGCTGCTGTTTCCTACAACGGGGTTTACTGAAAGATACATCTCTTATTACTGTTCTTGCAGGAGTCATTTCGAATACAGCAATCAGGTGTGTCAATCTTGTCAGTAAGCACATCATAGCTATAACAAAACCTATATTATTGAAAAAGTAACTGAAATCCTTAAAACTGTACGAACTGCCGAAACGTTTCACCTACACAGCAGGTTTCTTTAGTCGAATACACCACTGGAGACAGTAGTAGTAGTTTTGAGGTGATCAGTCTTTCAAACCTGAAGTACAGACAAGTGGCCATACCTCATATACTAGAGGTGAGATGAAACAGCTGGAGGTTACGTCACAGGTGAGCGTGGCCCACTAGTGAAAGTAGCTCATGCTAAGCAGTTGTTTAGCGTGACTTAAACAACTGTTTTGATCATGCCTGTATTTGACTGAAGAGCTTGATGTGCAGGTGAAACGTTTCGACAACAGAGATACACAAGTTTTGTACACATGTTTTATTCATCAACTTGTCGGTATTGTACACCATCAATAATATGATATGCACCTGTAAAATACTGGAAGCACACATTCCTTATCTCAAATTGAAATAATTCCAACGAAAGAGGAAGGTAAGGTTGAACAATCAGAAGAGCAGTACACTAGAAGATAATTCAATAAGTATTACTAACTAGTCTTTTCAACATCCTTCATTCAAATATAATAAAAAATAACTAGAGACTCCTGTCTTCATGAAGGAGCTTCGCCAGAGAACCTTATGATACTTTGACTGACCATTAAACTGCATGTAGGTAGTCAACCACTACCACAGCGTACTACTCACTACTAACACTACATTAAAATCCACCATTACTAATATACCAAACTGGTGGTGTTGTGAAGGCGGCTTCTCCGTGTGCTATCTTCACTAATCATGTCCCTTGTATGTTGGGTTTTGCCATGAATACGTTAAGGCGTGTTAGTATACTATTTCCAATGCGTCCTTTACTACTAGGATAATCTATACATTTCAAAAAATAAAACTATTTGGCTATTCAGCGTTTTTTTTTTTTTTACCGAAAGAAAACTTCTATTAAATTGCAGAAAACTGAACACTGCACTTATCAATGAGATGCCCAGTGGCCTGGTGGCTAAAGCTCTCGCTTCACACGGCGAGGGTCTGGGTTCGATTCCCAGCGAGGGAATCTTTACACCCGTTGTTTATGTCCACCCATCACCTGGGAGTTAGTCGACTGGTATGGGTCGCATCCTGGGACAAAGCTGACCTAATTTGCCCGAAATGCTCTGCATAACAAGCGAATTTCTATATAGTAGTATGTCACTGATGTCAGCTAGGCCTGTATACCATGTACATGCACTTGTAATAAATAAAGATATATTATTATTATAACTGTGGCTACGCAAGCCAAGATACAAGGCGAAAAAAATGGTCACATTGTAAACTAACCACGAGTTGGTCCAAGCCAAAGGTTATAGGTCAGAAAATGATGGCGACTGCGACAGCGTCTGAAAGGGAAGGAGGAGGGGGGGGTAAGGGGTTCTGAGAAACAATGATTGGCGTCAAAAGCATCAGCGCTCGTGACGTCATTAACAGCAGCATCTGAAAGAATCAGAGCTAAGGAAGGAGTAGTGGTAATATTAAATAATCACTTATGGGGAAAAAAAAGAAAGAAATATAAGTGTATAAATTAAAGAATTGTGTTTTAAATAAGTGTGGGATGTGGGAAGTGGATAATAGTAAGTTTTTATGGTCACAGACCGGACTGTGCGGGCGTTGATCCACGAAACCCTCTCCTGGTATACTTAAGGTAACTTCTTGTATCACTGCATAAAACCACATTCGTAATCCGATCAAATTCATCTGTGGAAAACAGTATTAAGTTTTGACGAGAGAGAAGACTTCCCCACTTGTTATATATAAAATGAAACATACGCTGAGATGAACATGACACTGACATGTTAGGTAAAAGGACACAAGTGCAACTAATGTGACATTTTATTGTGGCAACGTTTCGCTCTCCAGGAGCTTTATCAAGTCGTTACGGCTAAAGGCTTGATAAAGCTCCTGGAGAGCGAAACGTTGCCACAATAAAATGTCACATTAGTTGCACATGTGTCCTTTTACTTAACATTGACGGTAAATCTACCAATATTAATACATGACACTGACATGGAGGTCATCGTGGTAGTGCCATCCTCGGGAGTTAGTGTCCCGAGGTCATCATCCTCGCTGCTCACTTCAACACCAGCCATAATAAATTGGAAAACCAATATTTTTGCAGGAATATTATCTATTAAAATTTAGAGTTTACTAAATGAAAGTAGAAATTTGACTGATCTGCCTATTTTTCTACATGTTCATGAGACACAAACAAAACAGCAGTCGTGCCAGAATACAAAACTCTTAACAGATTTCCTCTTCGCACCGACATGACTGAAGGGAAGGACCTGCCTCGATGGCTATCAATATTACTGTAATGAATTCACTATTTCTTCTACTACAACCTCCTAATTTTGCTCTTACTGCTAACAGAACTACAACGACAACTACATCCACACCTACGAGACATGATGCAACATATGAAACACGGTGAACGCAGCTCATTCCTGCTCTAAGGACAAAGTAATCACACGAACAACAACCAAATTAAGATGACAATATCCAAAGTGTCAATAGCAACAATAACGAGACAAAAAAAATTACAAAAACAAAAATGAGTCTTACACCACACTAAAAAAATATACATAATGAAGAGCTCCGCTCCTTTCTCTTTTAATTTAGAGTAAAATTAACTCTTCAAAATCGATTAGTCCTTCCTGGGAAGCGCAACTTTACATGTGTTATGGTGTATTATGCACCAGCAGCAGCTATTGCTCGGACATGTGTGCAGCAGCGCCGGCTTTACGAGTCAACCGAGCAAAGTTCCTTTGACTGAGAAGAGGAAGAGGAGTGGGAGAGGAGGAGACAAGGAAGTGGAGGGAAGATTTGAAAGAAAAAGGGAGGGGCAGAGGAGGCGAGCTGAAGTTATATCAAAGTTGTTGTTGAGCGCGCGCGCGAATGTGTGTGGTGTGTATGGTATGGGAGTGTACTCACCTAATTGTGGTTGCAGGGGTCGAGACTCAGCTCCTGGCCCCGCCTCTGCGCTGCCCGCTACTAGGTATCTGCTCTCCCTGCTCCATGAGCTTTATCATACCTCGTCTTAAAACTGTGTATGGTTCCTGCCTCCACTATGTCTTTCTCTAGACTATTCCACTTCCTGACTACTCTGTCGCTGAAGAAATGCTTCCTAACATCCCTTTGACTCATCTGAGTCTTCAGCTTCCAGTTGTGTCCCCTTGTTTCTGTGTTCCCTCTCTGGAACATCCTGTCACTGTCTACCTTGTCGATTCCCCGCAGTATTTTGTATGTCGTTATCATGTCTCCTCTGACCCTTCTTTCCTCCAGTGTTGTTAGTCCTATTTCCCTCAGCCTTTCTTCATAGGACAGACCCCTGAGTTGTGGAACTAACCTTGTCGCAAACCTTTGCACTTTCTCTAGTTTCTTTATGTGCTTGACCAGGTGTGGGTTCCAGACTGGTGCTGCATATTCTAGTATGGGCCTGACGTACACGGTGTACAGTGTCTTAAACGAGTCCTTGTTAAGGTAACGGAACGCTAATCTTAGGTTTGCCAGTCGCCCATATGCTGCCGCAGTTATCTGGTTGATGTGTGCCTCCGGAGACGTGCTTGGCGTTATACTCACCACAAGGTCTTTCTCCTTTTCCGAGGTTTGTAGCCTTTGTCCGCCTAGCCTGTACTCTGTCAGCGGTCTTCTTTGCCCTTCTCCGATCTTCATGACTTTGCATTTGGTGGGATTGAATTCGAGAAGCCATTTGCTAGACCAGATGTCAAGCTTGTCCAGGTCTGTTTGAAGTCCTGCTTGGTCCTCCTCCGATGTGATTCTCCTCATTAATTTCACATCATCTGCGAACAGAGACACTTCTGAGTCTATCCCATCTGTCATGTCATTTACATATACCAAGAATAACACTGGTCCTAGGACTGACCCCTGCGGAACGCCGCTCGTCACAGGTGCCCACTGTGATACCTCATCACGCACCATGACCCGTTGTTGCCTCCCTGTGAGGTATTCCCTGATCCATTTCAGTGCCCGTCCTGTTATACGTGCTTGTTCTTCCAACTTCTTTACTAATCTCATGTGAGGAACTGTGTCGAAGGCCTTCCTGCAGTCCAGGAAAATGCAATCAACCCACCCTTCTCTCTCTTGCCTTACCTCTGTTACTTTATCATAGAACTCCAGGAGGTTTGTTACACAGGATTTGCCTTCCCGGAATCCGTGCTGCCTGGTGTTTATTATCCTGTTCAGCTCGAGGTGCTCCACCATTCTTTTCCTGATGATTTTCTCCAGGACTTTTCACACTATACATGTAAGTGATACCGGTCTATAGTTTAGTGCCTCTTTTCTGTCTCCTTTTTTAAAGATGGGGACTACGTTGGCCTTCTTCCATACCTCAGGTAACTGCCCATTTTCAAGGGATGTGTTGAATATTATGGTAAGTGGCACACTCAGTACCTCAGCTCCTTCCCGAAGAACCCATGGGGAGATGTTGTCAGTTTCGGGTCGGACTTAACTTTCGATGCTATGTCATTTTCGTACTGTTTCTGGGCTTCCCTCCGTACCTGTGCATACTCGTTTCTGGCTCTTCTAATAATCTCTTTGTTTACTTGGGTTCTTTGCCTTCTGTACCTTTTTCATTCTCTGACACTCTTGGTCTTTGCCTCCCTGCACCTTTGGGTAAACCAGGGGCTCTTTCTGGCCTTCCCGTTTAATCCTTTGCCTCTGGGTATAAACCGTTCCTCTGCCTCCTTGCACTTTGTCTGTCCGTCCATTTCCCTTTCCCACTGAACCTCCTGCAGGAAATTCCTCATGCCTGTGTAGTTCCCTCTTTTAAAATCTGGTTTGTCTCTTTCTGTACTTTTTTCCCTCTCCACCTGTAGCTCTACAATGTACTCAAAGCTCAGCACCATATGGTCGCTGGCTCCCAGGGGGCTCTCATGTGTTATGTCTTCAATATCTGAGCTGTTCAGGGTGAATACAAGGTCCAGTCTTGCTGGTTCATTTTCTCCTCTCACTCTGGTCGTGTCCTTGACATGTTGGTGCATCAGGTTTTCCAGTACCGCGTCCATCATCTTGGCTCTCCAAGTTTCTGGACCCCCACGTGGTTCTTGGTTCTCCCAGTCGATCTCCCTGTGGTTGAAATCGCCCATGACCAGTAGCTTCGCTCTGCTCATGTGCGCTTTTCTTGTGTGTGTGTGTGTGTGTGTGTGTTACCATTTTGTCCTAGGCACATGTCGATTAGACACTAGGCTTTTGTATGTGTGTGTGTGTGTATGTATGTAAGGAAACACTTTGAAATGTTTCCGCCCCGCCGGGAATTGAACCCGGGCCCTCCGTGCGTGAAGCGAGAGCTTTAGCCACCAGGCCACCGGTGTGTGTGTGTATGTGAGTTACCATTTTGTCCTAGGCACATGTCGATTAGACACAAGGCCTGTTGTATGTATGTGTGTGTGTGTGTGTGTGTGTGTGTGTGAAGGAAACACTTGAAATGTTTCCGCCCCGCCGGGAATTGAACCCGGGCCCTCCGTGCGTGAAGCGAGAGCTTTAGCCACCAGGCCACCGGGGCTGTGTGTGTGTTAGTTACCATTTTGTCCTAGGCACATGTCGATTAGACACTAGGCCTGTACTCACCTAATTACTCACCTAATTGTGGTTGCAGGGGTCGAGACTCAGCTCCTGGCCCCGCCTCTTCGCTGTCTGCTACTGGGTCTCTGCTCTCCCTGCTCCATGAGCTTTATCATACCTTGTCTTAAAACTATGTATGGTTCCTGCCTCCACTATATCTTTCTCTAGACTATTCCACTTCCTGACTACTCTGTGGCTGAAGAAATGCTTCCTAACATCCCTTTGACTCATCTGAGTCTTCAGCTTCCAGTTGTGTCCCCTTGTTTCTGTGTTCCCTCTCTGGAACATCCTGTGTGTGTGTTTGTGTGTGTGTGTGTGTGTGTGTGTGTGTGTGTGTGCGGTGTGTGGTCTTTGTGTGTGTTACCTATTTGTGGTTGCAGGGGTCGATACATAGCTCCTGGCCCCGCCTCTTCACTGATCGCTACTAGGTCCTTTCTCTCCCTGCTCCATGAGCTTTATCATACCTTGTCTTAAAACTATGTATGATTCCTGCCTCCACTACGTCACTTGCGACAACTCTGAGTGAAAAAATACTTCCTAACATCTCTTTGACTCATCTGAGTCTTCAACTTCCAATTGTGACCCCTTGTTTCTGCGTCCCATCTCTGGAACATTCTCTCTCTGTCCATCTTTTCAATTCCTCGCAGTATTTTGTATGTCGTTATTATGTCTCCCCTAACCCTCCTGTCCTCCAGTGTCGTCAGGCCGATTTCCCTTAACCTTTCTTCGTTGGACATTCCCCTTAGCTCTAGAACTAGCCTTGTTGCGAACCTTTGCACCCTCTCTAATTTCTTGATGTGCTTGACCAAGTGTGGGTTCCAAACTGGTGCTGCATACTTCAGTATGGGCCTGACGTACACGGTGTACAGTTTTGAACGATTTCTTACTGAGGTATCGGAACGCTATTCTCAGGTTTGCCAGGCACCCATATGCTGCAGCAGTTATCTAGTTGATGTGCGCCTCAGGAGATGTGCTCGGTATTATACTCACCCCAAGATTCCTTTTTACCTACTGCAAATGTGCCTGCAGGAATCGAGTCTTGGCTCCTGGCACCCCTTCGCAACTTGCTGCTTTCCACGTTCACTCCTAGTCTCATGGGCCCTATCCTAACCGCTCTTAAAACTATGTATGGACCCTGCAGGCACATCTTCATTAAGGTGTGTGTGTGACTTGGACTTGCCTAGCATGGACCAATAGGCCTGGTGCAGTGTTCCTTCTTTGTTATGTTCTTACGTAAAATCATTCCATTTCCAGATCACCATGAGACTGAAAAAAATTATGTTTATATTCTTGTGGCTTGTATGTGTCTACGTTTCAGCTGTGCCCAAGAGCACCTGTTTTTCGCCTCTAGAACAGCGTATCCCTGCCTATCCTATCAGTTCCTCTTGAGTATTTAGTACGAGGTGAGGTGGATTGAGAATTGTAATATTCAATCATAAAATCTTTCCCTGGTAAAAGCTGAGTAACGTACAACCTAAGTTTTGTCTAACGTGTTCCAAAATTAGACAAACATTTATTGTAGACCATATACCTGGCGCTCTATGTCTCAACTAGAGATTATGTGAAATATTTCCAAAACTGCACACGATGTACCAGCAATTCCCACAGGGTATGATATTATTACATTTATGGGAAAAATGGCAAACCCATAGGGTAATCATACTTGATCCAAGGAAAAGGTAGCTTATATTTCCTGGATCAAGAGCCCTTCACCAGATGGTGAGGTTCACAGGTGTGGGTCGTGAAACAACTGTGCCAAGTCTCACATTCACTTCAGTGATTCTTACTTTGTGTTCCTCAATATCAACACCAAATTCTGATTAAAACGATTGTAATTTTAATATCTGTCTTCAACGTGTACAGCATACCCAGGTATAACAGACGTAGGCTACTTTCTAAATACACCTCTCTAGAGTTAGAGAAAATATATAAATGTTTATTGAAATTGGGGCCGTACAGTACAAGTCTTAACTGATGCATCTCAGGAACAAGAAGAAACTTCCACGATGAAATGTAAATACAGATAGGTATCTCTAAATTTATTTATCTGGTGGAAATATGGCAGGGTTGTGAGAGCGAAGATTAAACTAGTTTCTCTTCAATATTTTCTGCCTAATTGCCTGGTTTTTGCGCTTCCACGATGGGAAGGGTTGGCCAGATGAGCGACTCCACTCTCTTAGAGATCTGTAACTAAGCCAAAAACACCTCTTTAATGCTAGTGTTTCACATTATCAGCCTCTAAAACCACTGACATACGCAGTAATGAGTATCATGGCATTACAATTGACTTACCAGTGTTCAGAGCTTAATTAAGCTTCTTCAACCTCCTAGATACCATCAAGCTACGATCAAACACACCCTTTTAAACCCTCAATATATTACGAAAATAATAGACATTCCTTCTTTTTTTAACATATCACAGATATGCTTTAACTAGCGCACTGTAATCCTCCTTTAAATCTTTCGTTTCTGAGCTGGAAAAAAATCAGCAAAGGAGATAGATGTAATCTGGCAACGCTTGCGTATCGTGCCATTCTCAGCGTACATTTCCTGACAAACTGTTAGAGGAGGGATTGTATCAACAGACTGGAAAAAAAAAGAGAACCAGAACTAAGGTTCACATCCACCAAGCACCAACCACCAGACATAAGGGTCACACTCACCAAGCACCAACCACAGTACAAATACCAAAATAAACAGCTAACAAAATCGTCAGTATCGGCTGTAACAATTACTGTGCCCTCATAACTGACAAATGTCTAAAAACAAGCTTTTACTGGGACAACAGCACCAATGTAAAAATCATCAACAACAACAACAGTAACATTGGCATTAACAACTGCAACTACCAACAGTATTAACAAAAAGAACAGCACAAAAATAACAAAACTTTTATCATTAACGTTAAGAACACCATTATCAATAACAACAGAAGCAGAACAATATTCAAGAAAAGCTTCAGTGTTGACAGCATTAACAGTATCACCTCTCAACACTCACAAGCAACAGTTGCAGTACCGCCAATAACAACAGCATCCCTACCCTTATCGTTATTAACAGGATCCGTAAGTGCATTCTTACACTGTTAACATCACTATCATAATTGTTAGCAAGATCAGCCGTAACATTACCGTTGGTAAGGGCATCCGTACCCTGGCTGTTAGTAACAGCAACAGTGCCAGAAGCAATGACAGCCCCAAGACCTGTCGTCCATCACTAAGGGTCATGTTGCTGAGCGGTAGTAATGACAACTGATTTACTGATGTTGTTTATAATGTGACTGAGTACACACTAAGGCACCTGGGGCCGTGTACACACACTAAGGCACCTGGGGCCGTGTGTACACACTGAGGCACCTGGGGCCGTGTGTACACACTGAGGCACCTGGGGCCGTGTGTACACACTGAGGCACCTGGGGCCGTGTGTACACACTGAGGCATCTGGGGCCGTGTGTACACACTGAGGCATCTGGGGCCGTGTGTACACACTGAGGCACCTGGGGCCGTGTACACACTGAGGCACCTGGGGCCGTGTGTACACACTGAGGCACCTGGGGCCGTGTACACACTGAGGTACCTGGGGCCGTGTGTACACACTGAGGCACCTGGGGCCGTGTACACACTGAGGCACCTGGGGCCGTGTGTACACACTGAAACACCTGGGGCCGTGTGTACACACTGAAACACCTGGTGCTGTGTGTACACACAAACACCTGGGGCTGTGTACACAATGAAACACCTGGGGCTGTGTGTACACAGTGACTGAAACACCTGGGGCCGTGTGTACACACTGAAACACCTGGGGCCGTGTGTACACACTGAAACACCTGGGGAATTGTGTACACACTGAAACACCTGGGAATGATAAATATTTCTTCCACCTGGAGGAATCAATAATTCGTCAACATAAATACAAAGTGAAAACTGCCAGCTGGTGCACCGCAACACTGTTGCCAGAGTGAGCAGACCTTGTTCACGCAACACTTGCCAGAGTGAGCAGACCTTGTTCCCGCAACAGTTGCCAGAGTGAGCAGACCTTGTTCCCGCAACACTGTTGCCAGAGTGAGCAGACCTTGTTCCCGCAACACTGTTGCCAGAGTGAGCAGACCTTGTTCCGCAACACTGTTGCCAGAGTGAGCAGACCTTGTTCCCGCAACACTTGCCAGAGTGAGCAGACCTTGTTCCCGCAACACTTGCCAGAGTGAGCAGACCTTGTTCCCGCAACACTTGCCAGAGTGAGCAGACCTTGTTCCCGCAACACTTGCCAGAGTGAGCAGACCTTGTTCCGCAACACTGTTGCCAGAGTGAGCAGACCTTGTTCCCGCAACACTGTTGCCAGAGTGAGCAGACCTTGTTCCCGCAACACTGTTGCCAGAGTGAGCAGACCTTGTTCCCGCAACACTGTTGCCAGAGTGAGCAGACCTTGTTCCCGCAACACTGTTGCCAGAGTGAGCAGACCTTGTTCCCGCAACACTGTTGCCAGTGAGAGCAGACCTTGCTCCCGCAACACTGTTGCCAGTGAGAGCAGACCTTGCTCCCGCAACACTGTTGCCAGAGTGAGCAGACCTTGCTCCCGCAACACTGTTGCCAGAGTGAGCAGACCTTGTTCACACAACACTTGCCAGTGAGCAGACCTTGTTCACACAACACTTGCCAGTGAGCAGACCTTGTTCACACAACACTGTTGCCAGAGTGAGCATATCTTGTTCACACAACACTGTTGCCAGATTGAGCAGACCTTGTTCCCAACACTGTTGCCAAGTGAGCAGACCTTGTTAGACAAACTAGAGTGAGCAGACCTTGTTCACACAACACTGTTATGCCAAGTGAGCAGACCTTGTTCACCAACACTTGCTATTTGCCTAGATGAGCAACCTATTTCAACAACACTGTTGCCAGTGAGCAGACCTTGTTCACACAACACTGTTGCCAGTGAGCAGACCTTGTTCACACAACACTGTTGCCAGTGAGCAGACCTTCACACAACACTGTTGCCAGTGAGCAGACCTTGTTCATACAACACTGTTGCCAGTGAGCAGACCTTGTTCACGCAACACTGTTGCCAGAGTGAGCAGACCTTGTTCACGCAACACTGTTGCCAGAGTGAGCAGACCTTGTTCACTCAACACTGTTGCCAGAGTGAGCAGACCTTGTTCACTCAACACTGTTGCCAGAATAAGCAGACCTTGTTTACAGACATCAGACACTGGTAGCTTAGCAACTTTATGCAGTTGCCAAGGAAAAGTTCAGAGCTTTAAAAAGCAACCAACCCTCACACCCAGACTGATACTCGTGGTGATTTGTACGTTACTATGAATTTCCTAGCCACACCACGCTGCCAGACCGGTTTCGGAAGTTTCGTAATAAATTTCTTAATTGTTCTATAATTTTTTTAACGGTTTATGTAATTTTCCCTTACTTAAAATATATAAAATAGCTTTTATTACAAAGAAAGTTCAGAAAAATCACGCTGGAATGTCGTAAGATAACGAACCGAGTAAAAGTGGATACTTTGACGGGTACAAAGTCAGTCTTTGTGTCGTCCTTTCAGAAACTCATTCTGTTACAGCATTCATGAAGGAGCTTGTAATACTTCTAGATATTATCTCTAGTTTAAGACTTATCGACTATACCATGTTTATTAGTTAACAATTCACCTAGATAATAGGAGCAAATTTCACCCCCTTACTGTAGAAATTTAAGTATATACAAAGCGTATCAGTGGAATTCCTTGAATGGGAATCTCGAGTAAATTAACTTACTAGAGGTAATTCAGGACGGTATTTTTAAAACAATTTGCTACAAAACCAATTAGGGAAAATATCTTCCTTGATTTGGTTCTGACCAATAAGAAGATTATGGAGGAATTTGGCACGAGCGACCACAAATCGATTGCATTTAATATTGAATGGAAGTATCTAGCAATAATTCAGTAAGGATCCCAGATTTTCCTTAAGCAAATGACAATGAGCTTAAAGAATCACTATCATGTGCAGAGGGAGGTCACGAAGAAAAACTATCAATTTGACAATTTTCTAAACACTATACAAACTGCCCAAAGAACATTTATTCTCTGTAAAGAAAAGACTCAAACATATTTTAGGAGAAGAAAGGAATTTATAAACATATCAACAGAATGAATCAATATAATATTCACTTTAAAAGAGAGGTTAAAAAGAGGGATAAGAAACACTAAACGAGACTAGGAAACTAAAGTTGCTAAGGATTCGCAAAGTACTCTGAAAGTTTTTTTTAAGTGTACAAAACAAGGATTACAGAAAAGTTTGATCCACTTAAAACTAACTCTAGACAGCTTACTAACATGTGAAATAAACAGAAATAACTACGAAGACTTAGCAAGAGACCAGCAACCATGGCCAGAAATACTCTTGCAAACCACCACGGCAACTGCTCTTCACCCCCCACCACCACCCCTACCACTGCACTCCGCCAGTGGGTGGTGGAAGGCATCAAGTAACTAAGTTGATGGGTAACAGCGTCGCCACTGACACCAGCAAGTTGAGAACCCCACCAGCCACCTTGTTAAGTGGTGATGGAGCCTCAAGCAGGGCAGGCAGGGAGGGAGGTAGGGTGATGGAGGCCCATGAGTGATGGAGAAGCTTGCTGTGGCTGTGATGAAGCTTGCTGTGGCTGTGATGAAGCTTGCTGTGGCTGTGAGGGAGAAACTTGCTGTGGCTGTGATGGAGATGCTTGCTGAGATGGATAAGATTGCTGTGGTTGTGATGAAGGAGCTTCCTGTGGTTGTGATGAAGGAGCTTCCTGTGGTTGTGATGAAGGAGCTTCCTGTGGTTGTGATGAAGGAGCTTCCTGTGGTTGTGATGAAGGAGCTTCCTGTGGTTGTGATGAAGGAGCTTCCTGTGGTTGTGATGAAGGAGCTTCCTGTGGTTGTGATGAAGGAGCTTCCTGTGGTTGTGATGAAGGAGCTCGTTGTGATGAAGGGCTTCCTGTGGTTGTGATGAAGGAGCTTCCTGTGGTTGTGATGAAGGAGCTTCCTGTGGTTGTGATGAAGGAGCTTCCTGTGGTTGTGATGAAGGAGCTTCCTGTGGTTGTGATGAAGGAGCTTCCTGTGGTTGTGATGAAGGAGCTTCCTGTGGTTGTGATGAAGGAGCTTCCTGTGGTTGTGATGAAGGAGCTTCCTGTGGTTGTGATGAAGGAGCTTCCTGTGGTTGTGATGAAGGAGCTTCCTGTGGTTGTGATGGAGATGCTTGCTGTGATTGGAATGGATATGCTTGCTGTGGCTGTGATGAAGGAGCTTCCTGTGGTTGTGATGAAGGAGCTTCCTGTGGTTGTGATGAAGGAGCTTCCTGTGGTTGTGATGGAGATGCTTGCTGTGATTGGAATGGATATGCTTGCTGTGGTTGTGATGAAGGAGCTTCCTGTGGTTGTGATGAAGGAGCTTCCTGTGGTTGTGATGAAGGAGCTTCCTGTGGTTGTGATGGAGATGCTTGCTGTGATTGGAATGGATATGCTTGCTGTGGTTGTGATGAAGGAGCTTCCTGTGGTTGTGATGAAGGAGCTTCCTGTGGTTGTGATGAAGGAGCTTCCTGTGGTTGTGATGGAGATGCTTCCTGTGATTGGAATGGATATGCTTGCTGTGGCTGTGATGGAGAAAATGGTTGTGATGGAAATGCTTGCTGTGGCTGTGATGGAAGAGCTTGCTTTTGGTTGTGATGGGAATGCTTGCTGTGGCTGTGATGGGGAAGCTTGCTGTGGCTGTGATGGATAAAGAGAGAGAGAGAGAGAGAGAGAGAGAGAGAGAGAGAGAGAGAGAGAGAGAGAGAGAGAGAAAAATAAGAGACTTAAATTGGTGTAGGCAGAAAAAAAAATTCCCTCTCACCTCGTACCAATGTTTCCAAAACTTTGCTCTAAGAAAACTAACGCAAATTCGCTAAGGCAGATAACGTGTCATTGGTGTTGTTTGCGCGAGTTAAGCGTTAGTGTTGGTGGCGGCAGGTGGGTATTACAGTGTTCTCACACTAGGAATTACCTCAGCCACTCTCACTCTTGTTATGCTCTCTAATCAAGGCGATACGCAGCTACAATCCCATCCGAGACTTACTTTATCTACCAGCGATACTCAGTCACTGTCTCTAATTGTGATTAAGGTCTTTATCTGTGATTGTATTCCCCAAACTGCTCATTAGGCACTTGGGCTGTGATTTAATTCTCCAATTAGCTTGGTTTCTGCATCTGGCAGCCCTAAATTCACTGCTCCTCAAGGAGCGCCCTCCGACTACACTGACCCAAAATTTCTCAAGTTACTTAAATATCCCATTATTAACCACAATCTTTCCCTTTCTCTTTATAACTACTCGCATACTTTATATAGGGAAGTTGACGATGGCTCCAATTTATCTGCAAATGATAGAAATGGTAGATGGTCGTTCATAAGCGACCATCTGCCTATGTTTCAGATTCATCAAAACTATGGTGGTCAACTCCTTCATCTAGACAGGGGGACTGATTACCTCGTCTTCTACTGTCTCCACTTGAAACACCTTCAATTATACACTGCACTGAATTAATAAAGCCACCTGTTGGGGAAATGTCTTCAGAATAAAGATACCCAGGTGTTGAACATGTCTCTTATTCATCAAAACAACCACAATACCACTAGCACCTACCACTACCAAGGAACTTACATATGACCGCATTTCCAGTATTTCACTCGACATGGCACAGGAACCTCCCCTTTTTTCAAAAATTAGCATTATATTGTAAACCATAATAGCACTATTGCCTACCACAACCAAGGCACTGCCACACTGCTAACAACACAACCACCATATAAGAAGACAGATGCAAGCCTTATCACATCCAGCATCTGATCCAAGCTGAAGGGTTTAAGTTAATAAACGATGGTGTTAGCGGCGTCAGCAGCAAAGGGTGAGAAAGGCGGTGTTGGCGGCTGCAGCACGACAGCATTACATATAGTATAACAGTTCCAGTCATATCCAAAAGACATTCCAGGTGAGAGACCATGAGTGGGCGTGAGCAGCGGTGTCCTCAGTCCATGAATTGAACAAATGATATCTTTCATCAGTTCCAAGTCTGCGGTAATTAATACTGTAATCAAAGACAGGTGCCAAAGCCATACTGTACCGGGGCAAAGGGAGGTAATCACGCTTCATCCAAGAGAGAGGCAACTCTAATTTCTTGGATTAAAAGGCAAGGTGACTATCTACAGCAAATTTTGAAGGGAAGCAGAACAAAAAGGCACAATACAAATAACCAGCACATGGGAGAGAGAGAAGCTTATAACGACGTTTCGCTCCGTCTTGGACCATTTACAAAGTCGTCGTGAGCTTCTCTCTTCCATGTGCGGGTTATTTGTGTGGTGTGTTTCGAAGCGAAAAATTCTTAAGTAAAAAAAAAAAAAAAAAAAGGGTGGGGGAACGTTGGGCTCTGAGGCAAAGTTATTGAACCAGCGCTAGTACGGAATGGTGACCCACCTTTCGGGAAAGGAGGAGAGGGAGGAGTGGAGACACGATTCCGAAGTATAAAATCTTAAAAAGTATCGACTTACCAACAGCCCGTGTTGTTAATAACAGACAGTATTTCACTCTTGTTAAGACAGTCAAATGAGTTACTGTTTAACGAGTCTTAAGCAGCTATTACCTAGTACACGTATGTTTCTACAGCATTCCGAGCGTTCCCGTTTTCTGTTCGCGAGTCGCTATTTTTTTAATCGCCTTAATCTTGTGTTTCATTAAACCCTCGAGGTATACCAGGAGAGGGCTTCAGGGGTCAACGACCCCGCGGCCCGATCTGTGACCAGGCCTCGCGGTGGATCAGGGCCTGAACAACCAGGCTGTTACTGTATCAGTAGTGTCACTGAATACTTGTGTAGTATACTCAGATAAGTACCCACCCGACAACTGCTGGCCGCACGCAGACCATTTAAGACTGCTGGCTTTCTCGTCACTTAAGACTGCTGGCTTTCTCGTCACTTAAGACTGCTGGCTTTCTCGTCACTTAAGACTGCTGGCTTTCTCGTCACTTAAGACTGCTGGCTTTCTCGTCACTTAAGACTGCTGGCTTTCTCGTCACTTAAGACTGCTGGCTTTCTCGTCACTTAAGACTGCTGGCTTTTCCCGTCACTTAAGACTGCTGGCTTCTCGTCACTTAAGACTGCTGGCTTCTCGTCACTTAGACTGCTGGCTTTCTCGTCACTTAAGACTGCTGGCTTCTCGTCACTTAAGACTGCTGGCTTTCTCGTCACTTAAGACTGCTGGCTTTCTCGTCACTTAAGACTGCTGACTTCCTGCTCACATAAGACTGCTGACTTCCTGCTCACTTAAGACTGCTGACTTCCTGCTCACTTAAGACTGCTGACTTCCTGCTCACTTAAGACTGCTGACTTCCTGCTCACTTAAGACTGCTGACTTCCTGCTCACTTAAGACTGCTGACTTCCTGCTCACTTAAGACTGCTGACTTCCTGCTCACTTAAGACTGCTGACTTCCTGCTCACTTAAGACTGCTGACTTCCTGCTCACTTAAGACTGCTGACTTCCTGCTCACTTAAGACTGCTGACTTCCTGCTCACTTAAGACTGCTGACTTCCTGCTCACTTAAGACTGCTGACTTCCTGCTCACTTAAGACTGCTGACTTCCTGCTCACTTAAGACTGCTGACTTCCTGCTCACTTAAGACTGCTGACTTCCTGCTCACTTAAGACTGCTGACTTCCTGCTCACTTAAGACTGCTGACTTCCTGCTCACTTAAGACTGCTGACTTCCTGCTCACTTAAGACTGCTGACTTCCTGCTCAGTAAGACTGCTGACTTCCTGCTCACTTAAGACTGCTGACTTCCTGCTCAGTAAGACTGCTGACTTCCTGCTCAGTAAGACTGCTGACTTCCTGCTCAGTAAGACTGCTGACTTCCTGCTCAGTAAGACTGCTGACTTCCTAGTCATTAAGAATGCTGGCTTTCTGGTCATTCAGACTGATGGATTCACGTCCCCCAGGACCGCAAGATTCAATGTCATTAAGACCGCAAGATTCAATGTCATTAAGACCGCAAGATTCAATGTCATTAAGACCGCTGGGTTAATGGTCTAATGCCCATCGCTGGCTTTATTTCAACCAAACTGTTAACAAGCAGCTACTTAAACATCCAACCAGTTGGTGTAATGTTCTCTGGGTTAGCCTCAAGCTCATAAAGCCAGATTCACACACTCCACTCAAGCCACAAGTGAACCAAGCTATAGCGTTGACTGGACATGGTAAATGACACCACACATACTGCTTGGCTGTCCCAATGATTAACGTTTCCTGATTTCCAGCCCTGTAGACTGATTACCAATGAGTGCTTCCGCAATATGAGATTCCAGCAGCTGGGTTAAGCCCTGCCTCGTTTATTCCCATCCCCCTAGTTATGCTCCTCTAACAAAACATTCTTTTTAATCAATACCAAACTGAACCCCACAAAACTGGGTCTTTTCTTTATATAAAAACAAGCAAGCAATACGAGATCAAATTTCAAGAAGATAATATTATGAGTGTTCGTACCCATCGCGTGTTGATGTAGAATGTAAACCTTTGTTTCTAGATTAGAGAACGCAATTGCCAACAAAGGCAAAAAAAAAAAAAATTCCCATCACAACCTCCTTAAAGATATCTTCCTCCTATTTTGTTTCTTTTCTTCCCACTCAAAACCTTCTCCGTTCTACTTTTTCTTCTTCCTTCCTATGCCCTTCCATCCCCCCTACAGGTCTATGATTGTCTGCCAAAATGTGCATTTCCTTCCTTCGCTTCAGAACACTGCAGCCTATATATCGTTCCCACTCTTTCTCTTCTTAAGCTCATCCTATCTCATTCTTAGTTTCCAAAGACCACCCTGCAACATACTCACAATTACACTTGCTTCTGAAGACCAACCCACATTTCCACCTTCTTGCTTTCTAAGATTGCCTCACCAAGTTACCAGCCTTTCTCTCGCTCACAAGGACCTCGTATCTTAGCTTCTGAAGTGGTTTTCGAGGTGCTATGCCAAACAATTTGTGATACCTCTGCGCTGATGAACAGCCAGTGTTTATATCGGGAAAAAGCCCACCTAAGTATACCTGCAGGTTCTCACATGCAGCTAACAATCCAGGCTCATGATTGCGATCAATTACTTGTCTTAACAGTCATAAGCCAGCGGTAATAGTGATGGTGTACGGCCGAGTCGTGCTCTCTAATAGCAATCTTCGAAGAAAGCCCTGATGAGACTGACTTATGATTACGAGGTCTGGTTGTACTCAGATTAGACATAAACGGTACACACAGTTTATCATTTTAATACACCCCAGAGTGTGTTTATGTAGTTGATGTTTAAAAAAGAACTTGTAATTACACTAATATGTTGAATTTAAGAATTGGAGTAAGGATATTCAATATGATATTCAATGCTTGTCGTCGTAGCGTGAATAGCATCAGTTAGTAAGAGAACTGAATTAACACCAGCTGACTTTAAGAAGATCTTACTTCATGAGTGATGGTTGTGAAGTCAATAACATGGCACTTTGCCATAGTTTTTGTTGCAAAAGACGGTGGAGTTGCAATTATCCAATTTGATAATGGTGAATCAGGTAGGAGGACGGGTTTTATGAAACTGGTGGGTTAAGTAGAGAAACAGTATCTACTTATCGAGTTTTTTTTAAGCGCTTACACCATGAAAGAGAAATATAAACAAACAGAAATAAGGCAGATATTCACACCACAGGGAATGTAGAAATATATTATTAAGGCTGTATTGTCTAAACAAAAAATTTAAGTATTTTCACCTGCAAAATATCTATGAAGATAATATGTTACGACCTAAACCTGTCAAAGGATTCACGTCAAAGGAACATAAATTCTTAAATTGCATATCGAGAAAGTGACACACTGAAAACATGAATAGTTGTCAGATATAAATTATAAGGGACAAAAATGGCAAGCACGAAAAAAACAGCAGGTGATATAAAACAAGTAAAAATTAGTGAGACATGAAAATAATATTCTGACAGTAGGATCAAATGTGCAACAGACCCCCCCCCAAAAAAAAAAAAAAAAAAAACTGTACATGATGGGACTGATTATAAACCAAATGTTGCAAGACGGATTAATAACACTGGCATTAAAGAAACCCAGGCTTTGGGATTCTAACTGGTTGAACTTAAACCAACGAAACAAAATTTGAGATCTTTAATAACAAAGTTGTCTAGGTTGACAATATCAAAGTAAATAAGTTAGATATAAGTTAGGATATAAGCTCCTACACTTCTCTTGTAGTTCAATATTAAATTGTATATATAGTAGTATAGTGCTGAGGGCACATTTCGTAATAGTACGACTCACAAGTACCGTCTGGTACGTTGATATCAAGTATAAGAATAATAGTAGTATATACAAGTGTGTGTAAGTGCTCAAAGTGCTCGTTATGTCTTAGTGGGACTCTACTCAACAGTGACTGACAAGTCCACAAATCTATCTTCTCGACCATCAAGGCAATCAAACAGCTTGCTTGAACAATATGACGAACCACTTGCCAAACAGCAATAATGTACCAAGCAGCAGCACAGCGTCAGGAACAAGGAGACAAAATAACGATCCTAACTGGGGACCATCAGCAGATCCTCCATAAAAGGCATAAAACTCCCTTAATACTGAATCTAAGTTCAGCATAACCAAATCCCCGACTACGACAGTGAGTAGATGCCAAAACAAAGTAGGTCAGATGCTTTACCTTGGGACCAGGGTTGAACAGGGTGTCTCCACATGACACAACCTCTGCAAGACGTCAAAAGTCACTAAGTCTAAACAATGCTCTGTGAACAGAGTTAAACAGGTACAAGAAGTATGTTTTGGCTCTCCAACGAAATCATACTCTACCAAAAACAGCGTCTAAATCACGAACGAACAGCCAGAGAGACGAGAGAGAAGGGAGATGCTTCTAGGACAAGAAACATATCGAAAGAGAGGTGCTTCTCTGGCAAGAAGCAGATCTAGAGAGATAGGTAGGGAGGGCAGCTCCAACTTCAGGTGCGATTACATGACTAGCCAGTGCTACTGGCTAGTCACTGCTACTAGGCAGTTTGCAAGAGCGGACAGCCAGTCACAACTCTCCAACAGCGAACACAGTGAAGTGTGTAACATCCTACCTACAGACATAACTAATATAAGAAGTCAAATAATTAAATAAAGAAAAATATTTTCATTTTAGCCATTAATGAAAATATCGGCAATATAAAATTATATGAAAGATAATATATACATTGGGTCTCATTCAGCTGGCGCAACAAACAGGAAAGACAGGAAAAATAGATATTTAAGTTTCTAAAAAAAACAAAACACAAAGGATGGTAATATATCAAGCAAAAATCAAGTCTTGTCAAAGAAAAAACTTCAGTACTGCAAGTGACAGTCCTGGCATCTCCACTTTCTCATCTTTATAACAGACGGATAAAGATACTAAGGTTCTACAGCATCGCATCACCTTTCGCAGATTATACCAATATAAACAAAGGTTGCCGCAGTAGAAAGACAAATTAATAAACAGATATCAACAAAGTCTTCCAGTACGCAAAGAAAAATAACATGAACGGTTACAAATTCTAACCCCTTAAATATGAAAAAAAAAAAAAAACGAAGATCTAATAAAAAATGAGCAATGGATACACAATCAGGCAGAAAGAAACGCGTGAAAGTCCTAGAAAAATTAGATGAGATATCGACTAGAACAAAATAAGGAAAACACTTCAAAGAGCAGGAAAATGACAGGTTGGAAAATAAATATTCAAAACAAGAGAAGTTACTTTAATGTCTTTGCCGGTTATTTTATAGACCCTTATGTTTCCTCATTATCTTTCTAATTACATGTGCTCTCGTCTGTACTCTGTTCTCAGATCCTATCAAGGAAGAAGAAATACCAGACCTGGAAAATGTATGGATATCGTTTACTGCCCGCATAGTCGATAAAACTTTCTACCTACTGTAACACACCTAATGATATATACATTGAAATTACGTGAGGGTTAGATCACAAGTATTCACACTACCATAACTTAAAGGAGTAAGAGATATGAAAGGAAGTGTAGACTAAATCTAGGAAGCAGTTCGGGTACCATAGGCACAATTAGCTGTCAGCATCCCTTCAAGTGGCACGGTTTTCAAGTCTTCGATTACAACATTCTACGAGGAGATAATAAATTTAGCCGGAAAATAATGATTCATAAGAAGAAACCGGACAACTTCTTGAAACATATGGCAGATCATTCAGGCTGTGATGACTATGAAGGCCAGAGGGCCACTGGCAACAACAGC
The DNA here is from genome assembly GCA_009830355.1 of Cherax destructor. Taxonomy (NCBI): domain Eukaryota; kingdom Metazoa; phylum Arthropoda; class Malacostraca; order Decapoda; family Parastacidae; genus Cherax; species Cherax destructor. The sequence continues at coordinate 172,589 of WNWK01000280.1, forward strand.
TTGGTTGATCTCTCGAAACCGGTCACAAGGTATGTAGGGTTAGGTAGGTGTTCCACTGACACGGATTTTTCAATGACAGCTACCTTCAATACTTTATTTACATAAAATTTTCCGTTTTATTTATAGTTTTCCTTATGTAAGTTGTGACCTTTCATATTCTACTGTTTTATTTTTATCTGACCAGCGGATCACTGCTTCACCATACAAGTCAAATCAAAGAGTAAAAAAAAAAATACATATTCCTGATAAGTCTTCCGATTTACAGAAATTCTCAATAGAAAGAGAACAGTTGCTTCTTGGTAATATTATTGGTTCTAGGAAAATGTGTCAAGAGCCCCACGTCATTTTTAACTGTGAAAATACGAGTTTCTTGCTGAATGTAATCGTTCTCATCCTGTTTCGTAAGAGTAGTAACGTTAATAAGGGCCATTTATTAACGCAAGTAAGTTTCAACTACACCACAAACACTTCAAATATTTGTTTACCAATCAGAACATATTAACGTTCCTGAGCAGTATAAAACAAGAGAGATTCGACACGGAATACGACAGGTACAAAACAATTAGCAGGTGTTCTCCTCCTCCTTGCACTGATTACATGGGAGCGATAATGACAAGCAGAGATTTACGAGAAGCGTGGCTTGCCAGGGTCTGTTGGTGGCCTGCCAGAGTCTACCGGTGGCTTGCCAGGGTCTGTTGGTGGCCTGCCAGAGTCTACCGGTGGCTTGCCAGGGTCTGTTGGTGGCCTGCCAGAGTCTACCGGTGGCTTGCCAGGGTCTGTTGGTGGCCTGCCAGATTCTACCGGTGGCTTGCCAGGGTCTGTTGGTGGCCTGCCAGGTCTACCGGTGGCTTGCCAGGGTCTGTTGGTGGCCTGCCAGAGTCTACCGGTGGCTTGCCAGGGTCTGTTGGTGGCCTGCCAGAGTCTACCGGTGGCTTGCCAGGGTCTGTTGGTGGCCTGCAGAGTCTACCGGTGGCTTGCCAGGGTCTGTTGGTGGCCTGCCAGAGTCTACCGGTGGCTTGCCAGGGTCTGTTGGTGGCCTGCCAGAGTCTACCGGTGGCTTGCCAGGGTCTGTTGGTGGCCTGCCAGAGTCTACCGGTGGCTTGCCAGGGTCTGTTGGTGGCCTGCCAGAGTCTACCGGTGGCTTGCCAGGGTCTGTTGGTGGCCTGCCAGAGTCTACCGGTGGCTTGCCAGGGTCTGTTGGTGGCCTGCCAGGGTCTACCGGTGGCTTGCCAGGGTCTGTTGGTGGCCTGCCAGAGTCTACCGGTGGCTTGCCAGGGTCTGTTGGTGGCCTGCCAGAGTCTACCGGTGGCTTGCCAGGGTCTGTTGGTGGCCTGCCAGAGTCTACCGGTGGCTTGCCAGGGTCTGTTGGTGGCCTGCCAGAGTCTACCGGTGGCTTGCCAGGGTCTGTTGGTGGCCTGCCAGAGTCTACCGGTGGCTTGCCAGGGTCTGTTGGTGGCCTGCCAGAGTCTACCGGTGGCTTGCCAGGGTCTGTTGGTGGCCTGTCAGGGTCTGATGGTGGACTGTCAGGTTTTGCCGGTGGCCTGCCAAGTTCTGCCGGTGGCCTGCCAGGGTCTGTCGGTGGCCTGTCAGGGTCTGCCGGTGGACTGTCAGGTTCTGCCAGTGGGCTGCTAGGGTCTGCTGGCGGGCTGCCAGGATCTGTTGGCGGGCTGGCCAGCCAGTGACCTGCCATGGCTTACCAGTGACCTGCCAGGGCATACCAGTGACCTGCCAAGGCATACCAATAACTTGCCAGGGCATATCAGGGCCTACCGATGACCTACCAGGGCATACCAGGATTTTCCAGTGGCCTACCATGGCATACAAAACCTACCGGTGACCTGCCAGGGCATACCAGGGCCTACCAGTGACCTGTCAGAGCATACCAGGGCCTACTGGTGACCTGCCAGAGCATACCAGGGGCTACCGGTGACCTGCCAGGGCATACCAAGGCCGGGCTACTGGTGACCTGCCAGAGCATACCAGGGGCTACCGGTGACCTGCCAGGGCATACCAGGGCCAGCCTACCGGTGACCTGCCAGGGCATACCATGGCCTACTGGTAACCTGCCAGTGCATACCAGGGCCTACCGGTGACCTGCCAGAGCATACTAGGGCCTACCAGTGACCTGCCAGAGCATACTAGGGCCTACCAGTGACCTGCCAGAGCATACTAGGGCCTACCAGTGACCTGCCAGAGCATACTAGGGCCTACCAGTGACCTGCCAGAGCATACTAGGGCCTACCAGTGACCTGCCAGAGCATACTAGGGCCTACCAGTGACCTGCCAGAGCATACTATGGCCTACCAGTGACCTGCCAGAGTATACTAGGGCCTACCAGTGACCTGCCAGAGCATACTAGGGCCTCCCAGTGACCTGCCAGAGCATACTATGGCCTACCAGTGACCTGCCAAGAGCATACTAGGGCCTACCAGTGACCTGCCAGAGCATACTAGGGCCAACCAGTGACCTGCCCGAGGATACCAGTACCTACCAGCGACCTGCCAGAGGATACCAGTACCTACCAGCGACCTGCCAGGGCATACCAGTGACCTGCCAGAGGATACCAGGACCTACCAGTGACCTGCCAGGCACTAGGGCCTACCAGTGACCTGCTAGAGCATACTAAAGCCTACCAGTGACCTGCCAGGGCCTACCAGGACCTGCCAGTGACCTGCATTTTTTACCAGTCTCCTCAAGACGCACTAAAGGCCAAAACCATCATACAGAATTGTTTGTGGCTTCGTCAATTCAAGGCAATGAAGATAATTATCTGGTGGGAGCCCCTGGTAAGCCATCAAGCACCTCCATCCAACACACTGGAGGAGACCTCATATTTATGATTATTAAGAAAATAATTAAAAAAGCAATAACCTCTAATGATAGTTAACAAAAAAAAACATGTTTTAGAACAGGCTTTTAATGTCTCAACGTTTCGCTCCGTGTAGAACTTGATCATGTCGTGACTTGATACAGCTCTAAACAGAGCGAAACGTGTTCACAATAGAAGCTCGCTCTGCAACGCGTTTCTTTTCTTTGCAATTATCGCTTGTATGCTATTTCGATCCATCCGTAATGGTGTACACTATTTCTGTAAATGTCGTACATTATTTACACTACTGCAGGGCCTGGGTGCGCCACCATCTGCAAGAACCAACTGAAGACAAGAACTGAATAAAGGAGTGATGCGACACTTCATACGTATGGAACCAATCTCGTGAAACACAGATCAGTAAGGTGATCGTCAGACCACAGGGAAAAATCTTCCCGGTAAGATTGGAAAGGGGTAGGGAAGGTCAACCCTCGTCACCATAGTAACATGATGCTGCAGCAAACACACAAACCGGAACTCAGAGTCTTTTTTGAGTCCCACTTGAACATGATATTTGTCCTGCACATTCGTACTCTCAAAACAAAAGGATGAAAAGTCTGGCGTGGTGTGGTGGGGAAGGATGGGTAGTGAGGGGAGGGAGTAACAGCAGATATACAAGTTAGAGTATGTAGGGTATTGTAGTTACATTAAAAAAGCGCTAAACCCGTATGGGTGATAAAGCACTGATGCCTTTCCCGGGAAAGGCTAGGTTTGTTGGGGGGAAATGTAAACGGAGACAAAAAGGTCCAAGGACAGGTCTCTAATCTGCACATTAAAACAGTTTAATGGAGTGAGAGTTACGGACGTTAGGGCAGAATACAGCCAGTGAAAGTATCAGGAAGTGCCTGATCAATCAAGTTATGACTATGTGGCCTCTCAAAGATTTCTAAAGGCCGGCGAAGGGCTTTTGATGCAAGGAACGGGACCTGTTCTCCCCTTTTCTTGCATCTAGCCTGACTGCCTCTTATTTCCCCAGGCGCTATACGACCCCCTACTGGCTTAGTGCTTCCTCTAAAATATAGTATTATTAATATGACTATATGAGCTAGCGGGCCACAGTGGCCAATATCCTGGCTGGCCAGGCGGTTACCAGGAAAGCCTGGCCTAAGGCCAAGCTGCAGAGCAGAAAATCTCTAAACCGGTCACAGGTATAACGGGTGGAGAGAGGTGAAAGCGGGTGAGAAAACCAACTATACATGATAATCTTAATTGGTCAACATATATTACTGTAACTTGGAGTGACTGCAATATTTAACTCAAGATGACTGCTTCAAAGGCACGTTTTCTGATTCGTATACATAGTGTGTATTCTAAATGACTTTGGTTAATTACGTAGGTATGTGCATACTGGGTACACGGTGTACACTAGGCGTCTAAATGGATTAAACTGAACTTGTGTATATTGCTTGATGGAGAGCACAGTGGGAGAGTGCAGTAAGTGTATACTGCTTGATGAACGAGGAGAGAACAGTGGGAATGAAGGTGCAGTAAGTCTATAAAGCTTCATGAAAACAGAACAGTGAGAATTTTTCTAGTACAGTACAATCAATGCATTTTTTCTGAAGAATAATTTTTTTTTCTATAATTAAATAGTATCGATAGGTAAGATCAGAAAAACTTGACGGGGTTGAGTCAAACACTGCAGGGTATCAAGCAGGCGTGCTTAAGAGGGGCCTCAGTTTCCCTCTCTCCTAATATTATGTTTATTTTTTCCCTATAATCTTCTTTGTCCATAATTACTATCGCATTTGCTTTGTCTACTTTCGTGAGGTGAAATCTATAATCTTTCCTTAATTCATGATATAAGTTTACAAATCTCTGAGGACAATTGTGTTACAGAGGTCTGAGCTTTCTAAAATTTTCTCTTATACGTTTAAAGATATATATATATTTTTTTTCATTTATGTTAATGTAAAAATTAACAATTTTGTACCAAAAGAACCTTAGAAAACTTACCCAACCTTATTATAACAAGCACAATTTAATTGAGCCTAATCCAACTAAATATATTTTAGATAAGTTTACAATAATTTAATAAACAAACACAATGAAATATTTTTTTCGTTAGGTTCAGAATTATTTTTGCGAAATCATTGCATACATAAACTTTAGCTTGCCTTATTTGGCAAGAAGAGTGTTGCTATTTAAACCAAAATCGCAAGTTTTACCTATTCGGCACGACATATATATCATGCCGATTAAGCCCAACCGGGGTTCCTTGCCGAATTAACAGAAAAAAATTGTTTTTGCCCTAATTCAGCGAAATTTAAACTGAACATATCGAAAAAATATATCATTGATTTCGAGCAATATTAAATAAATTTAAGGTATGAAATTTTCGTAATAGAGCACCACAAGGTGGGCACTATAAAGGTAGCACTGAATCACTGTGAACCAGGAATTCAGCAGAGGTACATAGTGGAAGATTCAAAGGCGAGTGATTCAGCTGGTGTACATAGTGGTAGTAGCAACAGCAGCAGTAGTAGTAGATGTAAAAACGAGTGATTCAGTGATTCATCTGGTATACATAGTAGAAGTAATAGGAGGAGAGAGAGAGAGAATGGTAGGGAGCTCATGCTGTAGGGAGTTGAGGATGGAACGACACAGAGTGATGGATGAGAGACCAAGAATGGACTGATGGGGACGGATGGGGATAGATTGGAATAAAAAGGGCCCGGTAAGAAGCATCTGAGAAAGGTGACAAATGAGAAAAGGTGAAGATGAAGAGGAATGGGTGAAGATGAATAAGAGCGCGTGAGGATGAATAGTAACTGTGAAGATGAACAGGAAATGTGAAGATGAACAGGAAATGTGAAGATGAACAGGAAATGTGAAGATGAACAGGAAATGTGAAGATGAACAGGAAATGTGAAGATGAACAGGAAATGTGAAGATGAACAGGAACGGTGAAGATTAATAGGACCTGCTGAAGATGAGTAGGAAGAGGTGAGAGTGAACAGGAATAAATGAAGATGAACGAGTGTGGATGAAGAACGGATCAGGGTAAAAAGTAAGTGAGGATGTATAGGAACAAATAAAAATAAATAGGAACGGATGAAATGAACTGGAACGGATATGTAGGAACTGAGGATGAATATGAACAGGAACGAGTGAAGATGAACTGGAACTGATGAAATGAATAGGAAGGTGTGAAGATGGATAGGAACGAATGAAGTGAGAGAGAGAGAGAGAGAGAGAGAGAGAGAGAGAGAGAGAGAGAGGAGAGGAGAGAGAGAGGAGAGAGGAGAGAGAGGAGAGAGAGGAGAGAGAGAGAGAGAGAGGAGAGAGAGAGGGAGAGAGAGAGAGGAGAGAGAGAGAGAGAGAGAGAGAGAGAGAGAGAGAGAGAGAGAGAGAGAGAGAGAGAGAGAGAGAGGTAGACAGACCTGGGAGGAAGATCAGGTGTACAAGAAAAAAATGAGTAATAAAGTAGGCCTACCGGCAAGAGTATAATAGATGAGGAGCACTGCTGTAGGCATACACCATGACTGCATCCGTCAGCGTGCACGTCCACTTCTCTGCTACACTCACCCAAGGGGTATGGATAGATTTTTTTTAACAAAACTGGATAAATCAACAATGTAGAAAGAGAGCTGGTCAAACAGTCCACTAGGGTAAGGATGGGGAAGAGATGGTCATGGATGAGTAAGGGTTGGCCAGGACAGGTGGGGAGAGTAAGGGTTGGCCAGAACAGGTGGGGAGAGTAAGGGTTGGCCAGGACAGGTGGGGAGAGTAAGGGTTGGCCAAAACAGGTGGGGAGAGTAAGGGTTGGCCAGAACATGTGGGGAGAGTAAGGGTTGGCCAGAACAGGTGGGGACAGTAAGGGTTGGCCAAAACAGGTGGGGAGAGTAAGGGTTGGCCAAAACAGGTGGGGAGAGTAAGGGTTAGCTAGAACATGTGGGGAGAGTAAGGGTTGGCCAGGACAGGTGGGGAGAGTAAGGGTTGGCCAGAACAGGTGGGGAGAGTAAGGGTTGGCCAGAACATTTAGGGAGAGTAAGGGTTGGCCAGAACATGTGGGGAGAGTAAGGGCTGGCCAGAACAGGGGGGGAGAGTAAGGGTTGGCCAGGACAGGTGGGGAGAGTAAGGGTTGGCCAGGACAGGTGGGGAGAGTAAGGGTTGGCTAGAACAGGTGGGGAGTAAGGGTTGACCAGAACATGTGGGGAGAGTAAGGGCTGGCAAAGGACAGGTGGGGAGAGTAACGGTGAGGCAGCCACGTCCTAATTGGGGTAACACAACTTGCCTTGCATCTGCTAGAATAAATAGATGGTACCTGAACCTGGGCAGGTTGTGGGGGGGGCCTACCATCAACACCACCACCTGATAAATACCCCCACACTTCATTACCACCACCACCACCTGATAAATACCCCCCACACTTCATCACCACCACCACAGCTCACACTATCAAAATTCCCACCACATCCTCACACCATCAACAACCTCCTACGAGTACCACCACACCCTCAAACCATCAGTACACTTGTACGTGCACCCCAAACACACCTATGCGTGCGTGCGTACAGGCACGCATGCACCAACACCACGCCTCTACGTCCCTACACACCTCTATGCCCCAACATCAATAACGAGTGCTAGTTAGGCGTGGTATCAGACAGGATTGCAAGGGTATATATGCATGCATCATCGTGCACAGCTGCCGTAGCTTGACAGTGACAGCACCGATGTAAGCTCCACAGTGGTAAGTGAAACATTATCTGGTTCGTCTACGCAAACGGTGAAGTCTAAAACAGTAGATTCCCGAAGGGGTTTAGACTGAAGAAGTCAGTCAGTAGATGTGGACCACGGGAAATTTGGGCAAAATGATAAATTATTGCCACTTCAACTAAATCCGATAATTTCACACCAGCGATGTTAAGGACTAGAGTTGCTACATTAGAGTACTTGCCTGCTAATTTTCGCACTATTTTCATTCTACACTTACATGAGGACGTTTTTCAATTGGAAATGTCATCACACCAACAAGCACACGTATGACACGTCGGGCATGTGTTCTACCTTGTTTGAAATCTAAATAGCTGGCAGTGCTGTGATAATACTGACACCAGCCCCACGCGGTATGTTTGAGTCGGATGGCCCCAGCACCATCTCCTGGCCACCAAGGTAAGCAGATATTAAAATGTTTCCCTGAGGTTCAAGGGTTAGCAATTTTACTAGTGGATAAAGTCTAGCCTCACCGACGCTGAGAAAAAAAAGAGCTCAATACTCGAAGTAATGAAGGATCTTATGATTCAGACATCCAAGATCTTTCAACAGACTATTTGCCGTGCTAACCTGAACTGTAGGGGTGTCAACGTAGATCAGAGGAAAGCAGGAATGACGAATAAAACACACCTCTACTTGTCTGGCTTTAGGAAAGCGAGTTTTTGTCTTGCGATATTCCCTAGGACTAAATCATCGTCCGTGAGTTGAAGCTGAAATTTCTGAAAGAAACTGAAGATAACTCGGAGCCATATTTATCATCAAGTGCATCACACTTCAAATATCTGAGCATGAATGTTAAAACTCACTCGCCATGGGTTCAAACCCCACCCGTTCCGTCTTTTATCTGCGCATAAACTTCATGAGGGTTTGACACAATGTTGTGGAGAAGACGTATTATGGGTGTACTCCTTTGGAATAAAGTGAGAAACTCCTCAAGGATGAGAATGGTAATTTTTCAGAATTAAGCTGAATTTTAGCTGCACATTAAGACTTACAGTTTCGATAAACATGTCTGCAATATCGATTATTATTTTAAGCCTCAGAGTGAAGATCACATGAATATTATGAAAGCATCAAAGTACAACAAGCTAGACAGCAACGCAGAGTTTTACCAACAACTGGCAGACATGTGGCTAGAATGGACATTCAATTTAAATTACAGTTTTATGTACAATGGCACTGTGCTCTTACAGAAGAGTAATGGGTTATGTGAAGACTATTACACAGTGGACATGATATACACATACGTACTAATTAAATAGGAATAAATAGCAGTTTAGAAAAATTACAGGACAATATAGGAGTGGTCTTAATAAAAAGGAAAAAAATAACCTTGGCACATTTCGTGTCCGCTATAAGTAGCAACAAGCGATATATATATATATATCATTAATGTAGTTTTCATAGTTATTAAATCCCACTGTATGTACAGGTTAGCTGTAGCTGCTTCAGACGGCTCGATCTCAGACCAGGCGGTCTGGTTGTTGGCCTGATCGATCAGCCTGTGGATGCCTATCATATACATCGAAAAAATATTGCCCTCACTGGGAATGTGTACGACACATGATTACTTGTTCCACATGCGCTCAGGTGCGAAGCTTAGAGGGAACACAGCCTGGTTGATCAGACCCTGATCCACCACGAGGTCTGGTCTCAGACCCCGAAACCCTCTTCAGGAATACTCCAGATATTCCCATCCCTCCATCACCCCACACGCCAGTCAACTCCCACCGAAGATGGAATCTACCCAGGTGGTCTAAAGCTACGAAGTCTTCCCTGGGTGTTCAGACATGGTTCGTCTCAGACGTTAACGTCTTACTTTATACCAACATGAATTAATGGATCATGAACACCCAGTCTGGAAAAGATTGTCTTAGGAAAGCAGGTTTGATAAGACCACCTAGTCCACCTCCTTCCATACCAATAACTTCCCAAACTCCCCCAGATCTCACATCCATCCAACTTTAGTGTGATGGAAAAGTTCCTATTTATTATATTAATGTCTATATTAGGAGGCATACGTGTGGTTTTGGGCTTTGTTGTCTCGATGAACCTGGTACTTAAATCAAGTTACTTGTGTATAGGTACTTAAATCACTGGGGTGGTTCTGATATGCAGCTTTTACTTTCTCTTCTTTTCTACTTCCTTTTACATGTGGACCTTGTTTTAGGCCTGTCCTCAACCCCCCACCCCATCCCTCCACTTCTGATAACTTGTGCCTTTTGGATACTCAACTTCAACAGACCGCCTCCCTCTGTTAATCCGTTAAATCCGGTAAGCCATCGATGTAACGGACTAGTATGGAGGCTCGTAATGGTGACTGTTGAACATTGATCGTAACAATAACGGACATATCTGTTCATTATTGTTGCGATCATAACATTTGTTACGATAACGATCGTAACAATAATGGACAATTCTATCATTGTTACGAATCAACTGACCTAGCTAATTTTGTCCCGTATTTCCGAAGCCTGTTATATTGTTGCGATAGATTATATATGTGGTTACCAGTACTGTTTTCACTATTGTTTACTTTGGTCTGTTGTTCACCCACTTTCTCTTACGGTCTATAATTTTGTACCGAAATGTCTTTCTGGTGATCTACCTATTTCTTTCTCTAGCGGGTAGGTTTGATTTAGGTCAACCAACCATCAAGGCTTAGTACACAAACAACCAGCACATAGTTGAAAAACTTAATAATAATAATAATAATAATAATAAATAATAATAATAATAATAAATCTATTTCTACAAGTATATGAACAACGTATACAGGCAAAGCTGATATCAATGACATACAACTATATAGAAAGCCCCTTGTTATGCATTTCGGGCAAATTAGGTCAACTGTGTCCCCGGGACGCGACCCACACCAGTTGACTAACACCCAGGTGCCTATTTTACTGATAGGTGAACATGGACAGCAGGTGTCTTAAGGAAACGTGTCCTAATGTTCACCCGTACTGGAGATCGAACCACAGGCTTCAGTGAGTGAGCTGAGTGCGCTAGCAAGCGAGCTACGAGACACCGAGACGAGGTTTCGGTCAGACTTGGACCATTAACAATAAAGGCTCCACTTTCCTATGTGCGGGTTATTTGTTTACTATTCCAGTCACGGTATTGAGCCTTTTTAGTTTTTATGAACGGCTAGGAATTAGCTGACTTAACATCTACTTGTATATGAGGTGACTCATCACCAAGTATGTTCTGACGAGTGATCGCTTCAGTCTACACTATAAGTCAAGCTATCCCGAGTACCATAATCACTGGTGAACCTCTATATTAATTCCATAATCTCTATTACCATTCAACTGATACTTGAAAGTAAATCCATCTTAAGCTCTACCTACTTCAGTCTACAGACTGCCTCACTGATGATAAAGTTTTAAGAAGCTGCACCATCTTGCATCTGTATAATGCCATATTTAGTGAGTGTGTGTACTCACCTAGCTGTGGTTGCAGGGGTAGAGTCATAGCTCCTGGCCCCAGTGTGTGTGTGTGTGCGCGCGCGCACGCGCGCGCGCGCTTTACCTTTTTACCCTTACTGATTTTAACACAGCTACAGAATTATATTTTATTTATTTTCATAAAGAAAGGATAACTCGAACATTTACAGCCAGGAAGTCTACGCTGCCCTTACCTGTGGCGCCTTTCCCAGGATGGGACGAACCACCATTATATAGCCAACCAGCTTATTCCATCTCTCGGTATAGTAGTTAAGACTTTCACTCTTGTCACCAAAATAACAAGGCGAGTTTATCTTAACTTCAAAGGTATTTATCCTCGTATTGGTAGTGAATTCATTACAAGTAACCATTCATATTTTATATTCCTCTAACTTCATCGTTTGACTTTAAAATGTGTCTAGGTGTCTACCTTCTGTGGAGTCGGATGACACCATTTATAACCCATTTCACAAATAATCCACTTACGGAAAGTCAAGACGACGTTTCGGTCCATCCTGGAACACTGTTAAGTCATAATAAAGAGAGAGAAAAAACAGCAGTAATTTGGCAGTGGTCCACGACGGATCCAAGCGTCGCTTTAACTTTTTTTTCGTAAATGCGAGTTATTTGTAATTTGTTCTAGTCAAATTACTGTGACTTTTATTCTTGATAACCCCCATCCCATCCCACAAATGAACATGCACCATGCTATAAGATCCTCGCAACATGGGACAAGTGTGCATTTAAGTTTCTGAAGAAATTTGATAAACTCATCAGGTAAACTAAGGTACCCATCCATTATGCTACCATATCAGTCAACTAACAATTGAGTACCCATCCATTATGCTACCATATCAGTCAACTAACACTCGGATACCCATTCACTGCTAACCGAAAACGAGCAGATGCAAGTAAACAATCATACGTTTCGCCCTTCTTGGACATCGAACCCGCATCTTTTCGGTTGTTCGCCGACTGCTCCAACCACTGTACTACCCAACTGCTCTCAACACCCAAAATTAGTCCACTAATACTGCTCAATACAAATCAGTCAGGAAGTTAAAAGACATCCGTACACAATTTCCTTCTGATAAAGATCAAATTTGCCAGTCAGACCTCTGAGAGTAAAATGGTAAACTCTTGAAGCTGTCACGAAATCTTGTGTTTATTTTTTGTCTGTCTCTAATAGCCTCCGTCGTCAGTTAATATATATTTTCAATCATATGGACCTTTTCGGATATCAATAATCTGCAGAGTCACCTACATGCACAATAAAAATATCTACCAAGTGATCTCGATATGAAATTTAAAAATACGGAAGAAATATCCCCGGAGACATTTCACATTTCAAAAAGCTTTGGAGTACGAGCTAAAGGAAAGCAAACACAAGACATCTTTAAAACAGCGTCGGGCGCAGATTTTTGATAAGGGAGTCAAGTAGTGAGGAGTGGCGCCCCTTCGTCACTCTGCTAGACGTTACCTGTCAACACCAACCCTCCCACACCTGCCAACCTCCACTACCTACACACACATGCCCTTCCGAGCACGTACGGAGGAGCCTACATATTACCTCTCCTCCCTCCCTCCCCCCCCTCCCTCCCTCCCTCCTCTCTCCTCCTCTCTCTCTCACTCTCACTCTCTCTCTCTCTCTCTCTCTCTCTCTCTCTCTCTCTCTACACACACACACACGGACTAGGGCTGATATAATAAAGTACAAAAAACTGAGAGGAATTAATAGGGTGAAGAGGGACTGGAAACAGGAACAGGAAGTGTAATGATCTGGATAGTGGAGTGGCAGAGGCAGCATCTATACACAGCTTCAAGAACCCACACCTGGTCAAGCACGTCAAGAAATTAGAGAAAGTGAAAGGGTTTGCAACAAGACTAGTCCCAATGCTAAGGGGTATGTCCTACGAGGAAAGGTTCAACCTGACGACACTGGAGGACAGGAGGGGATAGCGCCGACATGATAACGATATATAAAATCAAATACTGACAGGAATTGACAAAGTGGATAGGGACAGAATGTTTCTGAGATAGGACACGGCAACATCCCTGTAACATCACACCTGGAAGTTGTAATGTTACAGGGATGTTGCGAAGCATTTCTTCAGTCACACAGTTGTGGTTTTCATTTTCCTTCAGCATGGTTTGCCTTGGTTTTCATTTCCCCTCGAACAATATTTGCTCTGGTTTTCATTTCTGGCGAGACTGATATTCAACAAAGTTAATATCGATTAACCTTTTAAGAGCAAGTAAACTCTGTGTCGATTAAGTAAACAAACAAAAAATGAGAAGCTGGAAAATTGCACTGAAAGAAAAACAATGCCGTGCAACAGTGTAACAAATTGAGGACAATCCACCTACAAAAAAAATAAAATAAAGCAGCAGTGCAGAAAGGCGACAAAGAAATCCGCACCAATTCACAGGGAAACCTGATAAGAAACACTGGGTGAAACCATGGCTTAGCTATTGTTACAAGGAGACAAAAAAAAAATGAAACAAGAGAATGGATCATGCCAAAAACCCGACGCCAGATAACTAGCAAAAATCTTCTTCTTTCAACAAACAGGCTGTATCCCACCGAAGCAGGGTGGCCCAAAAAGAAAAAGAAAAGTTTCTCTTTTTAACTTCAGTAATGTATACAGGAGAAGGGGTTACTAGCCCCTTGCTCCCCGCATTTTAGTCGCCTCTTATGACACGCATATCTTACGGATGAAGAATTCTGTTCCACTTCCCCATGGAGATAAGATGAAATAAACAAAAACAAGAACTAGTAAGAAAATAGAAGAAAACCCAGAGGGGTGTGTATATATATGCTTGTACATGAATGTGTAATGTGACCTATGTGTAAGTAGCAAGATGTACCTGAAATCGTGCATGTTTATGAGACAAAAAAAAGACACCAGCAATCCTACCATCATGTAAAACAATTACAGGCTTTCGTTTTACACTCACTTGGCAGGACGGTAGTACCTCCCTGGGCGGTTGCTGTCTACCAAAAAAATATTGTTTTTGGTTGTAAAGGGTAAACAAAACAAATATGTAAATGAGACAAAGGAGTCATGACAAAGACAAAAAAAAAGCTAGTTCACTGACACACCAGAAGAAACATTACAATAAAGGATCAAGTGAAAAACACAGAAAAAGGAAAGGCCAAAACTTAAAGGAATAACAGAAAATACGTGAAATACGACGCATGTGCAGAGTTACGATATGGTATGGAGGAAAGTTTTCACCGCAAATGGCTTCTTCAGTGCTGACGAAGAATTCATTGGTAATAGTCAAAGTTTCTTCACTGAAATATTCTAACACTGCGCATGTGTCTTACTTCACATTTGTCGGTATTTTACACCAACTCTTCAACAGAAATATTCAAAGAGGCCAACAGATGACCCCACTGTGTGTTAACACATGATCAAAAGCCATTACCAGGAGATGTAAGGGAGGATATACTACAGGGTTCAAGCAAGTGTTGCAAGGACAAATAGACCCTTTATCCGATGCCTAGTAGGTGTTTCTCTTGCAGGTAATTCATCGTCGTCAGTCACCTCTATCCCTCGTCCATTCTCATTACTTTGCACTTACTGCAGTGAAGTTAACAACCACTAATAAATTATAATACAGGTACACAATACCCTAAGTATATGAGTAAGACACATGGCTGATAGACTGATCATATCTTAACCTCTCACTGCTTTTGCTGTCTTCATATTTACTCACCTCTGTATTTGAAGAATTAAGACACTTGTGCAACATTTGGGAATCTTTATTGAGGAAACGTTTCGCCACACAGTGGCTTCATCAGTCCAATACAAAGAAGAAAGGTGGCAGATGAGGCGTTTGAGGTAATCAGTCCTTCATCCTGGAATCGATGTGTTCAGTCCATCAATCTTAAAGACTGATGGACCAAATAAATCGATGCCAGGATGAGGGACTGATTATCTCAAACTCTTCATCTTCCACCGTTCTTCTTTGTATTGGACTGATGAAGCCACTGTGTGGCGAAGCGTTTCCTCAATAAAGATTCCCAAATGTTGCACAAGTATAGCATTCTTCAACTTGTCAGTTTTCTAAATTATTCAATCACTTATGTGTTTACTGAACACTAGCTAATCGATTGGTAAATAAGGAAACCCAAACTGTTGCACGCATGTCTCACTCATCCACTAGTTGAGGCATTCCCAGTCTTTTCAAGTCTTCTTGTAGTTTCTTTGTCATCACATTCTGCGTCTCATCACCGACGCATCATCTTAAAATGTACTGATGATTCTTTCTGGCTGGATGTTGACGAGTATCACTACGAGATATTCCAGGACTGACTGATTCTTTCTTGTTGATGAGTATCAGCACTACGAGACATTCCAGGACCGATTCTTTATAGACTGTGCTTTTGTTCTTGCTAGGTCTGATGCTTCACCACGAACGTGCACTATTTCTCTGGGCCTCCCTGAATCACTGAAACACCCTTAACGTTCAGGATAATGAGAAGGCGGTGGCGGAGGTTGTGTAGTGGAGGAGGTACAGTAAGAACAATGGAGGTATAGTGAGAACAGGGAAGATACAATGAGAACTAGGGAGGTATAGCGAAAACATAGTGAGAACAAGGGAGGTATAGCGAAAACATAGTGAGAACAAGGGAGGTATAAGGACAGGGAGGTATGGTGGGGGGCAGAGGATGTAGTGAAGGAAATGTGGTGGCGAATAGGAGCTGGTGGCGAAAGGGAAGGTAGTGGGGAAAGGGGATGTAGCAGGGAACGGGGAGGTAAGGGAAAGAGAAGGTAATAGAGAAAGGGGAGGTAGAAAGAGAAAGTGGAGAAAGGGGAGGTAGAAAGAGAAAGTGGAGAAAGGGGAGGTAGAAGAGAAGGGGGAAGTAGGAGAGAAAGGCAAGGTAGTTAAGAAAGGGAAAGTAGTGGGGATAGAGGAGGTAGTGGGCATAGAGGAGGAAGGGGGATAGATGAGGAAGTGGGCATAGAGGAAGGGGGATAGACGAGGTAGAGGGGACAAGGGAGGTGGTGAGGAGCATCGGGGGGAGGGGGGTTTAGCGGGGGAGTAGCACCTGTTGTGGAGGGGGGTCACCTGTACCTGTTTTAAGGCGTGGCGCTGACCTGGCCACTCATTCTCTGCTGACTGTGGGGCCAACACAGTGCTAACCTCCACGCTACCTTCAAACCCATAATCCCCTCTACAGAAACATTATTATAACCTTTCTAGCCTGTGAAGCAGAGGCCGCCCTGGGCCTCGGATTCACATTTTACTATTCTGACTACCTGTTCTGTAAGTTATGATCCCAGGGGAATAATGTTTAATTAACAAGGCATTCTCCATTGATTATAAGAAAGCTCGCTTAAGTGACGTCTACCTATTAATCGAGACTATGATTGCAGTGGACAGCAACTTAGGTAGATGGCGTTTACGTGCGGACAAGATGTTGTTGTTGTGACGGGACTGACACTGCAGGAGACCACAGCTAAACAATCTTTAATAACGATGGGTTAAATTATGTGGAGAATATTGCCTACCCCCCTCTCTCTCTCACCATTTTCATATATACACACACACGAGGGGGTCTTAAAGACATGGTTACGACGTTCAAAGATGCTTCAGAAAATTTGGCAAGGTGTATTAAGAGGTAATACATGCTATGTAAAGTTCGCAAAGCTACATTACTATACACCGTACCGAATATTGTATACCCAGAGCAAAGTAGTCACTGTGCTAGAGAGAAACTGGATGCAACCACTACTAAACCTCTCCTCCCCTTCAAGAACCTCAAGTATAATTCGTTATACATCCTCCCTAAACTTCGGCTCTCAGTACTGACAAAGAGACCCTAACGGGTGAATAATACATGTCCTAATACGGCATATATGTCTTACCATCACCATTTACCATCTTACATACATCGGGGAGCGCTAAACCCATAGAGGCCATACAACACATGGGGGCGGGCGGAATGGAAGGCGTTCAGTCTTGATTCGAGGAATTGAAGCAGTGGTCTAATTCCTTAGATCAAAAGCCCCTCATGAGCATCAAGGAACTTCTTTTGAGGGGATTTACATTGTTGGAAATGTCTCTTACTGTACCAGATATATTCATGACTCCGCATGTATAATTATTATTATTTAGATACCCATGGAGTGGCGGTTACTGTGGGTATTGTGTTGCCTGCGAGCTCCTGCCCTCCACGCCCCCAGGCTGACTGACGAGGCTGGGCAGAGCACGGAGAATAGGGCAAGAGCATTGGAGGGGGTGACTACAGCAATTCAGCTGCAACCGTGAGAATACGTTTTCACAAACTTAAGTAAGTTTATTTATTTAAAGGTGTGCATAAGTACAGTTATAAAAACTTAGGTGATTACAGTTATGCGTAGTTATACATATGTGTAAATTACCCAGGATAACTCAAAAAGTCAGACGAAGTGACTTATTTCCACTGGGCTCCTTGTAATATCTTAAGTTTATATAGGTACTGGTACACATAAGTACAATACATAGTAATTTGTGTAAATTACTTAGGATAGCCCAAAAAAGTCAGTAACATGTGTAAATTACTTAGGATAACCCAAGAAAATAAGACAAAGGACTTACTTCCATTGGGATCCTTGTATAAATATTTAAACAATACAGAATATCTGTGTTCACAAGGGAGTGTTGGCTGTATATTTGAAAAATACAATTTATATTTGTTAATCGCCCATCATTTCTCATACCAAGGACCCTAGTGGAAATAAGTCAATTTGTTTAACTTTCTGGGTTATCCTAGGTAATTTATACACGTTATTACATAAGGCAATTGTAATCCGTCTAAAATTGTATAATATACCTAAATAAACTTATTTACGGAAAAGGTAATTTATCGTAAAGCTTGTAGATCCTTGTTGATAAATTTGTTACCTCAAACTAAGAGAAAACGGGAAGAACAGTTAATGGAAGATCTCTTTTCTGTCTATATTGTGACTGGGATTTAAGAAAAAAAATAGTCCCTGGAAAGACTGAAGATCCTCTTAGCAGGAAGCTCTCTTCTCACTCTCCCACAAGCTGACACCTATGATTGCAAGATGTCAGAAAAAAAAATGCAGTTTGAAAACCTTAATGGAAATTTGGTAAGGATTAATAATGAAACGAATTTAGTGTCACTACTAGCTTGTTAGCTCCTTATACTCCTCTTATTTTTCCCCCTTGCTCTGACATGCCACATATTCGTACACAGTAAATATTAATCCTCACTGTTCCCGATTATTTCTGAGAATCATCTGAGAGTTGTTAAACATTACTCACATAAGCGAGAGCTGTGTATCATTCAGTATAAATATGCACTTAAGAAATTTACTTGGCACCTTATCTTAGGGCTGAGAGTATCCTTGATGTTAAATGTCTAGGTTTATTGCAGTTTTAATGACCTCGTGCAGTCGATTGATCTTTAACACTGAAAAAAAAAAACTTTCAGGCAGTTATGTCTGTAGTACTCTCATCCATTCTGGCTTTGGTTGCTTTCAAAACTTGAAACATTCCAATGTAGTTAATATCTTAGGACAAATTATTATATATTTGAATTTCTATAACATTTAACTTATTGTTAACGCCTGGAAGCAAATATCTTACCGCTGACAATAGAAAAGACTAATTAACGCTGATGACCATGTTTCTATTAGAACAACGTTTCGCTCAATTATACTCCTCTCAGAAGTATATAGATGCGTATATTTCATATATTTTCAATGACTTGATGAAGCTCTACACGGAGCCAAACATTGCCACAATAAAAGCGTGTTCTGAAACCTAAATCCTCTTCCACCGCTTACCTGTGAAAGCTTCATCTAATTTACACTACTCATTATGTTTTAATATAATTTCTCTGGTGGTAACAATGTTCATTATAAATATAAAACAATGGTGCTAGTCACAGGTACCTAATTTCTCAGCCACATTGCCGTAACACTAGCAACTAGCACGGGGCTAGTTACTACTCGACCTAGAACGATGCCCTCAGACTGATTAACCTATTGGCTTCTTGTTATGGGTGTTAAATGTGTCCACAATCACAGAAATCATTAACAAGTAGCCCACAAATTGGAAATTAAATTTTAGACTATGTTTCGGTTCGTCCTGGAGCATTATCAATTTGCGACTCGGCAATGTTCCAGGATCAACCCTATCGCCGTCAAAGTTTCGTCTTAAATGCGTCAGATAGTTATTAATTGTCATAGCTACGGAACAGTGACTTATTCTACATAATCCTTAAAATTTTTCGGACTGATTTAGGTAGATTTATTGCAAAAAAAAAAATCTGCTTATTCGGCAGAAAACACCCTTGCCTTTTAGGCCTAACTCGCCAGTTTGACTTACACAAACTATGATATACGGTTCGCCAGAATAAGTTTGTATAGTGAGAAGACTTCCTTCGGATTTACGCTTTTTTCCACAACTTTTCTCTCCTAACAATCATTCAATAGCTGTCTTCCCAGATTTGCGCGCACATCACAATTCAATGACCCTGCGAACTGCAATATCCTCAACCCTCCTTCAGAGTGCAAACACTGTACTTCCCATTTCCAGGACTCAAGTCCAGCATTACTATATTTTTTTTTTTACCTATATCTGTATGTGGTGTAATATCCACCAGAATGGTCGGTACCAGACTTTCCTCTTTCTCATATGACCGGCTTCTTTAACAAGAGGTAGTTGCTTTTTAAGCTACGTATACAGGTTACTGCAAAAAAAAAAAAAAAGAGCAAGAAAAGTTATATACGTCTTGAGGATCGCCGATACTTGTGTGACCTTATTCCTCAATATAAACGAACTTTAGCTACTCACTGCCTGAAGTTACTTATTAAGATAAGTGACTTTCATTTTCTTTCTTACCTAGTTAGTGGGGTAATATTATGCTTGACCATTTATACACAAAAGCGCTCTATGAAAGTTTACAGCTAAAATGAACCTTGAATCAAACACTGTGCTGAAATGATGTTATCTGCACCCGCTTGCTTAAAGTTTTTTTTTTCAATTTAATTTAAAAATATTGTAATGAATGTGTTTCCTACACAAAAAAATCGACATATCGAATCCAATAACGGAGGCGAAGTTCAGTAGTGTGTGTGTGTGTGTGTGTGTGTGTTACCATTTAATGTGTGTGTGGGCTTTCTTTTTAGTGTGATTAATATGTAAATTGCGTCCTTTGCACTGTTTGAGATTATCGTAACAGCAGTGCAAAACTCGGCGTTCCTCACAGCATCACTTAAGATCACACTGGTGGCAACCATCTACACAACCCCTCAGATATACAACCATCACTGTCTACAGATCATCACGGTGGCAACCATGTACACAACCCCTCAGATATACAACCATCGAGGTCTATAGATTACCATGGTGGCAACCATCTACACAGCCTTTCAGACAATATACAAGCACCACGATCGACACATCACCATGGTTACCATTTTGAAGGCTGGAATTACAAGGTTTCACCACTTTCATCTACCACGCTGGTAATTACACTCTTTAACGCTTCTCTTGTGTATGGTGAAGAAATACTTCAGGATCTTCCACGAATTAATTCGATGTTTGTTGTCTTTAAATACCTAAGTATTAAGCAGCCACACACATCTATGCATGCAAAAATTTTACACTATTACTTTTAATCGTTTTTTCATGCGTTTTCAGCATGATTACGACATTTGAGCTCGTAATGCGTCAACTAGGAACAAAATATACTACGAGCTGTGTGAAGTGACTCCTAAAACAGAAACAAGATTTGAGATCGTGTCACTGATTTAGCTAATTGAATTCAGCCATGTTTTAAAATATAACATCATCATTCAACGGGAAACCTTCCTGGAACTACATTTTATGAGAAGAAAAACAATGCCTAAAAGGCAACTTGAGATTTCGCATTTAAAACTGGAAGTATAAAATAATTGATAAGGATTTTGAGGAGGGCACTGGAGGAGGTGAAGGCTATAATAGCGTTAATTCATGGCCAAATGTAAATCAGAGTAGTGATTGCTACGTGAGAGAGCTGCATATGCACGACAACATCCAGCAGATAATCACACACGATGAACATTTCTTGATACGAATGCGGATCCTTCACAAAAATACAATGGTGTGTTAGGTATATTGGTATATACCTCGCTTCTTCACAAATATAGAGAGCTAAACAAAATATCTTTACAGCGCTATACGCTTAAACCCAACATTTCTATACATTATCCCCCCCCCACCTATTTTTTTGTTCTTATACTGCTAAGATCTACAGGTATGATTTCCTACTGAACACCTTGCATAAATAAGGAAAGAACAGTTAGTGACGAAGTAGGTCAACGCGCCGACAAATGTTAAAACACATTCAAATAGCCAATTAAACTTTGTCTAATAATGTGTTAAAAGTCTACTAAATCTTGATATACACAAGCTTAATTCTTGTAAATCATGTGTAGAAGCACCTTCTTACTTCCACTCAGGATGTGCAGGTGTTGACGTTCAGAGAACAACGACGCACAGGAGGGTGCTGCTGTATGTGAACACCAGCCAAATAAGCTAGGTAGAATAATTACACAGATTTCTTCACATACAAGTTATCGATTATCACACAAGAGCTCATCCAGCATACACAAGGAATAAGAAATATCATTTAAGACACTTATTCTAGTTGAGTAACCAAGTTCTCGGTGATATATATCTAAGTAATTGTGCTTCTACTGGCGGGAACAGGGTGATCTCCAAGATGAATACGAGTCAATAGTCTATATAACAACACTGAGACAACTCTTCTATGACACGCATTTTATTAGTGACAGGCGGCAAGAAAAGCCTGAGTTTCTTCCACGTATCTCTCAGAAGATTAGTAATGTTTCTCATACTCTGTAGCTTGTGGCTGTCGAGTACCTGCAGAGCCCTTACAGGCAGGTAATACACTGTTGATAAATTAGACACTTGTATAGCACTTGGGTATCAATATTGTGGAAACGTTTCGCCACACAGTGGCTTCATCAATCCTATACAAAGAAGTACAGTGAAGATCAGAAGGAGATTATCTCAGTCAGTCTCTCAGCCTGGAGTCGATGTAATCAGTCCATCAATCTTTATAAGATTGATGGACTGATTACCTCAATTCCTTCTGATCTTCTCTATTCTTCTTTGTATTGGACTGATGAAGTCAATACATCAATCTTATCAAGACTGATGAACTGATTACATCGACTTCAGGCTGAGGGACTGATTACCTCAGACTCCCTCTGATCTTCACTATTCTTCTTTGTACTGGACCGATGAAGCCAATGTGTGGCGAAATTGTTGCACATGTGTGTAATTTATCAACTTGTAGGTTATCTGACCCATTCATTCACAGGTAATACACTAGTCTGCCAGTCTATATGCATCAGTATATACCAAATTTGTCTGGTCTCTAATTACTGACTTTCTGTATAACCTGTGTGATCTCTAACTGTACGAGCATAAACGATGATTTCACAAATAACACGGAAGTAAGATGATTACAGGGACCAGCAGATAAACATAATTCGCCTGCCAGATTCCCACGCTGCTTTCACGGGTGACATGTCAAGAATGAAATGCGCTTTTCCATTTATTTGAATGTCATGATCACGAAAAATCTACATAGTACAAGTTTAACAGCAGTCAGTTAACCGCTCTGCTGGCGACACCTGGAGCAGAGGCGACCACTGAAGCAGAAGCGACCCTTGGAACAGAGGCGACCACTGAAGCAGAAGCGACCCCTGAAGCAGAAGCGACCCCTGAAGCAGAAGCGACCCCTGAAGCAGAAGCGACCCCTGAAGCAGAGGCGACCACTGAAGCAGCAATGGGAGCTCAAGCAGAAGTGATCTCTGGACTAGAAACATTTTGGAAAGCCACTTAATGGTTCCATTTTGGGGATAGGTTGCATATGTGTAGTTAAATACAAACATTTATAGGCCAATGCAACTTAACTGTACATTTACCAAGAAATTTAATTATAAGAAAATGAATAATACTGAAATACTATTAAACAGTTGAAAGCTTTATTCAACAATCAATGATTCGAGTCACTGCTTCTGGTCCAAACAATTTTTTTAAGCGTGGTATTAAATTTGCAACCTGTTTTTTTCCTAAGGAAAACATGCATAAGACATTAAAAGAACATGAAACTGTTGCTGATATTATGTAAGCCATGCACAACTGTAACACATTTGCA
This sequence comes from Cherax destructor, assembly GCA_009830355.1. NCBI lineage: Eukaryota > Metazoa > Arthropoda > Malacostraca > Decapoda > Parastacidae > Cherax > Cherax destructor. Next base: position 195,822 of record WNWK01000280.1, read on the forward strand.
ATTTAGTTAAACGAATGTTCTACTTTCTATGCTCAACTGAATATGATCGAAACTGAATGAGAATATTGACTGTTTGTGTTGGAACGTATATAAATGCAAGTGTTTAGAGTATGTTAAGGAAGACTACACGATTTTTCCTGGGCTGCACGTACCTCTGGGATTTTGCACCAGCACCAAATGTAGACAAAACTTCTGTAAATGTAAACTTTGCCAGAGGATCTATTATCACACACTGCGTTATGTGCTGGAATAAAAAAAAATGAATTCAGAGACAACTCATCCACAAACGTGTGGATGAGTTTTATTTACAGTGGCATATCAGTAGCCATACTGGAAACGTGGCTTGACTTCGCCTACTATAAATAATAATCACTTAAGCTTCTCTAAATTCAACCATACCTTGCTAAAATATTTTTATTATAAACAACTATATAGTATTTGTGGATTTTTCTGTAACTCAGTCGCCATGAACATCGGTGCAACCAAACTTTGCTACAGATTCCTTGTACCCAGAAGCAGGTTTTATGATAAACGGATTTCCAATTAAGAGGGGATGCGGCGCCCCCTGAGAGGGGGATCTTTGTAGTTGCACTATTCTGAGTGACACTCCATTTTTGAAGTCTTTTTATACTGATATCAAAAACGTGTACGGCTTTCCAAAATATTTATTTGGGGCGGCGCCTCTTGCTTTTTGAGATACGCTCTGATGAGTGTCACATTAAAGATTTTTAGATTGATTTCACAAACATATACAGCGTGGGAAGTACATGTTTGTGAAAACAACCCCTCCACCCGTCAATCCATTTTGAACTGTATTATCAGCGCACCTCTGGCAAGACAGTGATCGAGTGAATGATGGTGAAAGTATTTCTTTTATTTCGGGTCACCCCACCTCGATGGGAGACGGCCGGTGTATTGAAAAAACAAATACAGCTTTCCAAAGATTTTCATAAGGAAGCGGCGCCCCTTGGAGCCTTGTATGGGTGTAGGAGTTTTTAATTAAAAAACTCAGTCCAACTGGAATTAATCTTATTATTTTTTAGACCCTAAAATTATGATGCCGCCTCGTGATAAGGCTGTCACCTGCCCTTGACAAAATGAGTGTGAGGGTATGACTCCCACACCTGCCCTTGACAAGATGAGTGTGAGGGTATGACTCCCACACCTGCCAATGACAAGATGAGTGTGAGGGTATGACTTCCACACCTTCCCTTGACAAGATGAGTGTGAGGGTATGACTCCCACACCTGCCAATGACAAGATGAGTGTGAGGGTATGACTTCCACACCTTCCCTTGACAAGATGAGTGTGAGAGTATGACTTCCACACCTGCCCTTGACAAGATGAGTGTGAGGGTATGACTTCCACACCTTCCCTTGACAAGATGAGTGTGAGAGTATGACTTCCACACCTGCCCTTGACAAGATGAGTGTGAGGGTATGACTTCCACACCTTCCCTTGACAAGATGAGTGTGAGAGTATGACTTCCACACCTGCCCTTGACAAGATGAGTGTGAGGGTATGACTTCCACACCTGCCCTTGACAAGATGAGTGTGAGGGTATGACTTCCACACCTGCCCTTGACAAAATGAGTGTGAGGGTATGACTCCCACACCTGCCCTTGACAAGATGAGTGTGAGGGTATGACTTCCACACCTGCCCTTGACAAGATGAGTGTGAGGGTATGACTTCCACACCTTCCCTTGACAAGATGAGTGTGAGGGTATGACTTCCACACCTGCCCTTGACAAGATGAGTGTGAGGGTATGACTTCCACACCTGCCCTTGACAAGATGAGTGTGAGGGTATGACTTCCACACCTTCCCTTGACAAGATGAGTGTGAGGGTATGACTTCCACACCTTCCCTTGACAAGATGAGTGAGGGTATGACTTCCACACCTGCCCTTGACAAGATGAGTGTGGAGGTATGAGTCTCCCACACCTGCCCCTGATAAGATGAGTGTGGAGGTACGAGTCTCCCACACCTGCCCCTGACAAGATGAGTGTGGAGGTATGAGTCTCCCACACCTGCCCCTGATAAGATGAGTGTGGAGGTACGAGTCTCCCACACCTGCCCCTGACAAGATGAGTGTGGAGGTATGAGTCTCCCACACCTGCCCTTGACAAGATGAGTGTGGAGGTATGAGTCTCCCACACCTGCCCTTGACAAGATGAGTGTGGAGGTATGAGTCTCCCACACCTGCCCCTGATAAGATGAGTGTGGAGGTATGAGTCTCCCACACCTGCCCCTGATAAGATGAGTGTGGAGGTATGAGTCTCCCACACCTGCCCCTGATAAGATGAGTGTGGAGGTATGAGTCTCCCACACCTGCCCCTGACAAGGCGGCTTGGCTTACCTCAGCTAGATTTTACTCTTGGTATAAAAAACAGAGGATTATTATCTAGTCATGATCTGGAGTGAACACCAGTAACAGCAACTACTCAATAACACAACTAGAACAAACGGGAGAGAAGACATAGAAGAGGCGATGAGGTGTAAGGATGTAAGTGGAAATGAAGGAAGAGAAAGCAATAGGAGGGAGAATAAAGTAATGGAAGAAAAGGAAAAGGAAATGAAAATAAGGAAAATAAAACTGCAGAGGTGAAAAGAGTGGAGAGAAAGTCAAGAAGAAAGGTAAAAGAGAAAAGGTGGTGGGCGGCATGGGAGGGGACACTGTGGGAGAGGTAAGAATGACAAGAGAGAATAGGGTTTAAAACGGAAGATAAACGGACATTGGGAAAGTATAATAAGGACAAAGGAGGGAAGGAGGAAGTGTGAAGAAAAGACTGAATTTTAGGAAAAGCTGATATAAAAGAAAATGGACAAAATACGATGGAAAAAAAAAAGACGAATGGAAAAATGAGAAAAACGATAACGATGGAAAAGTAAAGATGTGGGTGAAGTTCAAAAAAATAAAATGTGAGGGACCAGAGTGGAACTAGAATGAGAGGCAGAAAACGGAATAACAAACGAGCAAAAAAAAAAAAAAAAAAAAAAAAAAAAGAGATGGATGCTTGAGTAAATGGGAGGTAGTGGGAAGGAAGAAGATAAGTGTGGTGAAAGAATAGGAAATAAAAGCAACGAAAAAGAGAAAATAGAAAAAGAGTGGTTAAGGGCGATGAGAAGAGAAAGGAAAAATAGAAACAGAATTGAGAAATGGAAATGGAGGATATAAATGAAGAGGTCAGGAGGAAGGTTGAAAGGAAGAACCATCATGTTATTAATGTAGCTGGTATGAGAATGAACGAAAGAATCTTTGCATCGATAAAAGTGGAGTCATAGCAGTGAAATTTAACTCTGCAATGATTGAAAATTTCACGTGGCGATAGCCAACAGTGTCTCTGGTGATTGCTCGACACCAAAGACTGCTAAGCTCTATACGAGGCACAAGTTACTTCTTATACTGAACATGCACCTACCATCTACTGAACTGACCGTCTCCGTCCACCTCAGACTTGTGGATAAGGCTAAGAACCTTGCAAGACGAATCATCTCTCACCTCTACCCAGCTTGGTTAGCCCTGCCAATTCAGCAAAGATTTCAACACTAGAGAGATATCAGTGACCTTACTGTTATAAACAAGGCCAATGTTTTCCAAGTCCCTCACCTTCCCTAACTTTGTGGACAACGATAAGACAGTTATTACACTATATCATAACTAGGAGCCATGAGCTGCTTCACTTTAACTGTACCTTCTCAGGAATATTACAGCATTCATTTCTCCAACATACTGTGTAGCTAGTTAATGGTTCAAATCGGACCGAAAAGTTTCTTTCTATGTGCGGATTATTTGTGTACTGTTCCAGTCACGGTATTGTGTCTTTTTGTACTTTATACTGTGTTTGGAACATGTTATCACAACACATGGACGTCAAAGATATCAACAGATCACACAAGAGCTTTTGTCCTACAGCTGGCTCCAGCTTCCTTCTGTTCCTTGTATGTGCGCTGCTGAGAATCAAATAAAGCGCTGACATATAAATAAACCAATATAAATGTATAATGTTAAAGCCAGACTTTTAAATGAGCTACTGTAGGGTAAGAGCTCTTAACCTGCAAATTATATGCAAGAGATCTTGAACCTAACCTCTTGAAAATACTCAGCCAAAAAAAGGGGAATAGGAAAGGAAAAAGGTAAGGCAAAGATAATGAGACAGTACATAAAAGTAAAACAAGAAGAGCAAGAGGTGGAAGGCACGGCGAGGAAAAAAGGGAAGGGAGGGAGGGTAAGGAGGAAAAACACTGAGGAAGATAAGAAGGACTGAGAAGGGGTAAGAAAATTAGAGAGGGTAAGAGACTTGAGGAGTTATCTTTGAGGTACTGACGTGTAGTGAGGGTGTAAGACATCGTGTGGTGACTTGAGCCAATGGTGTCGAATGAATGATGTGTGAAATGGAGGAGTCTTAACATGTGGAGTGGATGAGTGGTAACATGTGGAGTGGATGAGTGGTAACATGTTTAGTGGTAACATGTGGAGTGAGGGAGTGGTAACATGTGGAAAAGTGGTGATACATGAAGTAAGGGGTGATATGTGGAAGAGTAACTGGTGGCAAGTATAGTGACTGGTGATATATGGATTGAATGATTGGTGACATATGGAGTGAATGATTGGTTACATTTTAACAATACTATACTTGTCTGATATATAAAACTCAAATATTTCAGTTAATGCTTTAAAAAATCACACACAGCCACGACTTAGCTCTTTCAGATCATCACGAAAAGAATATCTGCCTTCAAAAAAAATAAAAAATCTGAAGAATTTTACCCGTTTGTAAATGTGAGAGTAAACAAGAAAAACTGAATATTTGAAGCAGATCTCCGTCATCAGATTGGCAGGTAGAGACAATCTGAGATTGCTGATGGGCATATTAATCAGGGGTTGTGCAGTCATCAGTCACTCTGGAGACACGCAACAACTGCCACTTCAAACTCTTGACATTCCCACAATTTTATGCTTCCAACGTGTCGGTGGTCTGAAACACCGAGAGCTGTTTCAATCCTCGTTTGTCTCAACACTATTATTATTAATTATAATTATTTTGTTATTGATTTTAATACCTATCTTCTCTTTTATTATTAGAATTTCGTTATTATTGCTAACATTACGATTATTAACTATATTTTGCACATTGTCGTTATCACTATTATTAAAACAATGTAAGACATTTCATGTGCATCATTGCAAGGCTCCAAGTATGTAACCATCATCGGCTGCTTTTCACTCCTAGCTTTCGTATAGTTAATCACATTACATCTGAAGACTAAAATCTGTTGAATTTGCCCCTGGACGTCTATCACCCAGATGACGATATTGTCTTATGATTTAGGGAGACAACAGAACCTCTTGCCTCGACTCCACTTTTTTCCTCCTCTCTCAACATCCCTATAGAAGTATAATGAAAATAGTACAGAGACCCGAATGGTGCAAAATACACACACACACACACATGTAAGTAAGGACACTGACGAGTCATTTCTCATGTCATGACAACAATATTTTGTTGGTTTTGAAAAACCTACCACAAATGCGGAAAATTCTGAGTATAATGTATATTAATAAGCTCATCTACTGTATATGCCATATTTATACCAAAAATGAATCTTTTAAATTTGTTGTACCATATTATGTAATAAAATATTCCTATTGGTAAAAATGAAAAGATGGGGTGGTAGGAGAAGTGGAATATTCAAATGGCTTCAGGAAGAAATCCAGATATTCATTCTCGAAGACTTTTTATCCTTAATAAGCTTATAAAAATAAACACCGAAGGGAATAGATAAAAAAAATATTTGCATCGCTCTATTTTCTTTACTTTAAAAAAAAAAAAAAGTACATACTACAAAGAATATCAGTACAACAGAGTACATAGATTCGGCAAATTTCAGTCTCCCAAATTATCCACAACCGTTGTTATCTTTAGAGAAGGCGATCATCATCGGTATTGCCGTGGCTAATCTTAGCCACTTCATGACATACTGCAATGACAATGTCTTCTCTGGTATGAAAGCACTGGTATGTTGCACTGTCGTGAAGGATGATGGTATTTTCAGTCACTTAAGGACGTATCTCTCTCTAATTGAACGACGTAGATGGTGTTGTAGTGTGCACATGCGTCTTACTCATCTAGCTGTCAGCAATGTACACCATTATTACAGTGTGCACATGCGTCTTACTCATCTAGCTGTCAGCAATGTACACCATTATTACAATGATACTTGTCAAGCACAATAGCACATCGGTATCTTGGTACAGAGGACATCTTCCACACAGAGGACATCTTCCACACGTGTGGCTTCTGATAAATTAATGTAATGTAGCTTGGCCATCCAGGCTTGGGTCAGGGTTAGCCTATATTTAGTCGGTGTTGCTTAGTACAAGAGTCTATTCATGATACTTACACTGGTTGTGGCCAGGCTAGTGAAAATGTTGCTTTGTACAAGTGAAGCAGAGTTTGTTCATGATGTTCACACTGGTTATGGCCAGGCTGGTGCCAATATGTATTCAGCGACATGTGATAACTCTTTCATCATAATATATTAATATATGCACTTATATTATGTCATTCAAATTACTCTCTCTTCCCCCTCCACAAGTTTCCCCTACTCTCCACCACACGTCTCCCCATCCACCACCACCACCACCACAATAGTTCGCCCTCACTTTTTCCAACCTGGGACTAAGTGATTAATCACGGTGGGTGTCCACGGGTGTACGCTGAGTAATCGTGTATAAATTAAACAAATTCATTACCTGTTCCAGTAAAAAATACTCACACTGTCCAGAAAGTTGTGTAGGAGAGTGTTGCTTCGCCTCACTGCCACCCCAGATACCACCAGTCTGGTGTAGGAGTGTTGCGTCGCCTCACTGCCACCCCAGATACCACCAGTCTGGTGTAGGAGTGTTGCGTCGCCTCACTGCCACCCCAGATACCACCAGTCTGGTGTAGGAGTGTTGCGTCGCCTCACTGCTACCCCAGATACCACCAGTCTGGTGTAGGAGTGTTGCTTCGCCTCACTGCCACCCCAGATACCACCAGTCTGGTGTAGGAGTGTTGCGTCGCCTCACTGCCACCCCAGATACCACCAGTCTGGTGTAGGAGTGTTGCGTCGCCTCACTGCTACCCCAGATACCACCAGTCTGGTATAGGAGTGTTGCGTCGCCTCACTGCTACCCCAGATACCACCAGTCTGGTGTAGGAGTGTTGCGTCGCCTCACTGCTACCCCAGATACCACCAGTCTGGTGTAGGAGTATTGCTTCGCCTCACTGCTACCCCAGATACCACCAGTCTGGTGTAGGAGTGTTGCTTCGCCTCACTGCCACCCCAGATACCACCAGTCTGGTGTAAGAGTGTTGCGTCGCCTCACTGCCACCCCAGATACAACCAGTCTGGTGTAGGAGTGTTGCTTCGCCTCACTGCCACCCATACCACCAGTCTGGTGCAGGAATGTTGCGTCGCCTCACTGCCACCCCAGATACCACCAGTCTGGTGTAGGAGTGTTGCTTCGCCTCACTACCACCCCAGATATCACCAGTCTGGTGTAGGAGTGTTGCTTCGCCTCACTACCACCCCAGATACCACCAGTCTGGTGTAGGAGTGTTGCGTCGCCTCACTACCACCCCAGATACCACCAGTCTGGTGTAGGAGTGTTGCGTCGCCTCACTGCCACCCCAGACGACACACACAGTTCTGAAGGGATACTTAAATTTTCGGGAAGTGCTAAACCCGTGTGGACCATTCAGCACAAGGAATACTGGAAGCAAGACTACTCTGACCTAGCAGATCTCTCACTGTTCTTGATAATAACAAATACAACATACACAGTCACGCTAACAAAAACAACAGCACAGACAAAACACATTATTATTATTATTATTATTATTATTATTATTATTATTATTATTATACCAAGTTAAAATAACCCGCATCAGTTAAGGTCGATCCTTCGTCCGCTTAATGCAACAGAGACAAGTTACATAACTCAGCTCGCTTAGTATCTATTTTTTTTATTTTTGGAGTCAGGGTTGATTGGTTAACTGGGTTTAAAACCTAACGACGACACAAAAGACCATTAAGGCTGCATATGGGTTATTAACAACAAATTAAGAATGATTTAATCCCAAATATGGGCCTACAGAGATTATAGTACACCACAAATGTCAATAAACTGAGACATACAGAACACCCCTCCACGAGTGGACGTTCTGTAGTCCTTGGTGCACACACATCAAGAGGGCTACACACACACACATCAAGATGGCTACACACACACACATCAAGAGGGCTACACACACACATCAAGAGGGCTACACACACACATCAAGATGGCTACACACACACATCAAGAGGGCTACACACACACACATCAAGAGGGCTACACACACACACACACATCAAGAGGGCTACACACACACATCAAGAGGGCTACACACACACATCAAGAGGGCTCACACACACATCAAGAGGGCTACACACACATCAAGAGGGCTACACACACACATCAAGAGGGCTACACACACACATCAAGAGGGCTACACACACACATCAAGAGGGCTACACACACACATCAAGAGGGCTACACACACACATCAAGAGGGCTACACACACACATCAAGAGGGCTACACACACACATCAAGAGGGCTACACACACACATCAAGAGGGCTACACACACACATCAAGAGGGCTACACACACACATCAAGAGGGCTACACACACACATCAAGATGGCTACACACACACATCAAGAGGGCTACACACACACATCATGAGGGCTACACACACACATCAAGAGGGCTACACACACACACACACATCAAGAGGGCTACACACACACACATCAAGAGGGCTACACACACACACACATCAAGAGGGCTACACATACACATCAAGAGGGCTACACTAAACAGAATACAGCAGGGAAGAAAAGTACTTGTTTATGGAGATCTGTTTGTGACTTGATATAGTAGTGGGCGAAACGTAGCCAATAAAGGATTGCATGTTACTGTATTTGTAAATTTTTTTCATGACTTATTTATATATAAGAATTCACTAAGTGAGGGCTTCTGACGGAAGGATCCTGTGAAATACACATCAATGACAACAACGACAACAACAACACACACACACACACACACAACTAATAGCGACCAGTGAATAGGCGGGGCCAGGAGCTATGAATCGACCCCTGCAACAACAAGTAGGTGAGTACAATTAGGTGAGTACACACACACACACGTGAAGATGTCCCACACATATTAATCTTTATTTCTACGGGTACATATACAAGGTATACAGGCCTAGGTGACATCAGTGACATACTACTAGTAGTATGTCACATACTACTAGTAGTATGTCACTTATTATGCAGAGCATTTCGGGCAAATTAGGTCAATTTTGTCCCCAGGATGCGACCCACACCAGTCGACTAACACAAAAGTACCTATTTTACTGATAGGTGAACAGGGACAGCAGGAAACACGTAATAATGTTTCAAGGCAAGGTCAAAACGCTACCAATTCAACTCTATTGTCATGAACTCTTAAAATACGAATCTACAGGATCTTGAGATAGATTTAAATATTGATCACAAATCATGACTTACAAGTGGTAATCAAGCAGACTTGCCTCACACCAGACCCTTACATCCCAGCTGCACACCAGACCCTTACATCACAGCTGCACACCAGACCCTTATATCACAGCTGCACACCAGACCCTTACATCACAGCCTCACACCAGACCCTTACATCACAGCTGCACACCAGACCCTTACATCACAGCTGCACACCAGACCCTTACATCACAGCTGCACACCAGACCCTTACATCACAGCTGCACACGCCTACATCCAGCACCAGACCCTTACATCACAGCCTCACACCAGACCCTTACATCACAGCTGCACACCAGACCCTTACATCACAGCTGCACACCAGACCCTTACATCACAGCTGCACACCAGACCCTTACATCACAGCTGCACACCAGACCCTTATATCACAGCTGCACACCAGACCCTTATATCACAGCTGGGCACCAGACCCTTACATCACAGCTGGGCACCAGACCCTTACATCACAGCTGCACGCCAGACCCTTACATCACAGCTGCACACCAGACCCTTACATCACAGCTGCACACCAGACCCTTGCATCACAGCCTCACACCAGACCCTTACATCACAGCCTCACACCAGACCCTTACATCACAGCTGCACACCAGACCCTTACATCACAGCTGCACACCAGACCCTTACATCACAGCTGCACACCAGCCTTTTTCCTCACCAGACCTCACTCACGGGCCTCACACCAGGGCCTCACACCAGGGCCTCACACCAGGGCTTCACACCAGGGCCCTCCCTCACAGCTTGGCCCGTACATCGCCAGAGAGGAGAGTACAAAAAAAAGGTTTGAATACACACCAAGACCCTGCTTTGATGATGATTGCAATTTTCCCTATTACAGGTGTGTAGTTAGTTTGATTATAGTGTGTGATCTACGTATTAGGTTAGCGATAGTTAGACGCATGCGCTGCCCCCTTATATGCATTAAACCATCATGAACACTAATAGCCTTTGACGTCTTGAAAGATAATTGACACCATTCGACTTGCAACCTGTTTGAATATAAGAGTTAGAGTAACAGTTCATATTGTTAAAGTGTTTTTCGTCTGCATTTTTCGCCACGCTTACTGACTTTTCGCTCAGTTTTCATAAATTTCCATATTTTCGTTCCGCAAATTTCTTTTTATCATTTCGTGTTTTTTCGGTTCTAATTTCGACACTGTATTGTGTCTCAAGTTCTCTTCTTCTAAACAGTTTTAATCGTTCATCTCTTCCACGAGCTCAGGAAATTTACATATTATAGTGGTTTTTCTTCAATATTTTTTTTTTTTTTTTTAAATTTTGTGAATGATAACTGTATTCAAAGAGTAAAAAGTCACAATACCGTGACTTGAACAACTCAAGTCCCACTTAGGAGTGGAAACTTTAGATGACGTCTTGGTCCTTCCTGGACCATTTTCAAGTCATAGTCGTCCAGCAATTATAAAAGTCATCACGGAGATGAAAGGGCAGAAGCCGTGTACTCCAGAGTCAGATGTACGCCACAAGTCTCAAGAGAGCAAGAGCACTTGCGGGTATGAGCGAGCTACGGAGATGTGCGTTCTTATCAACCTACGGAAATTCATCTCAGTGATGATTCTTGTGGAAAGAGAAACAAATATCCACGTCCCGTCGAGCCCTGCAGAGCTTGTTGCCTGTCTAGAGTCCACCAGGTAAACCATCTCCATATGGCCCTATGAAATTATTGCGAAGGAGGATGTTTCTATAGACAGAGCTGGATAAAGCAGCTTCTGCCTCATTATCACTCATCTCTTTCCTGGCAACTCAACATGTCCCAGCACCAACGGAATTACATTTCCATTTGCTGGGCATGGGTGCAGGCTCACAACTCCTGGACCACAGCATGGGCATAATAATTGCATCAGTGCCAAAATTTTATATGTATTATATATTTTGGAGAAACAATAAACCTGTAATGGTCATACAGTGCTAGTGTGGAATAGAGGCAATGAAATTTGATTCAAATGGAGGGTAACTAATTTCCTAGATAAAGAGCCCTTCACCAGACCAGGCACTTGGCTCAAGAGGAAAGTCCAACAAAGTACACTGGGATTCCTAAGTAGTCAGAAAACGGATTAGAGATCTGCAGTGAACATAAAAGACTCAAACTTTGCACAACAAATCTTCAACATCAATCCAATCTAATCACTGGAATGGGTGATACAAAGACACAGAAAACATTAACCAATGTTTCTCTCACAGGGTGAACTTGAAAAAATTCACCTGTGATCTTTGTCAACGTTGTCTAAATAAAGGCTAGCTTTGCTGTGTCTTTCTGTTACCCTCGCTGATGATAAACGCCAACTCCACTCTCACACCAGGCGATGTGTGGATGCCCCAGTAAAATTCCCCATCCACACGTGATCAACAGGACTCAACAGGGTGAGCAGGAAAGAAGAGGACTAGTAGATCTGGAAGCTGTACTCCAGTAAGTAGTGGTCCAAGGCAGCATACAGGTGCACCAGGGTATGTGGATCCGCTCTTCAATCACCATGTTGGAGCACCTTTGAGGCCTATGTTGAACTGCTTCATTAACGAATCTCACAAGGGAGATTATTTTATGCTGGCGAAGGTCTCTTGAATCAAAGGACTGAATGTGTCCTCCCGTTCGTTGGAATGAATGAGCTTGTTTTCCATTCTCCAAGTTTGTACGATTCCTACAGGTTTAGTACTTCCCCCTAAAACAAGAATAATAATAATACAATAATTTATAAATATTTATAAAATAATAATAATGCTTCAGATGCAAGACCCACATTAGTGCTTGATCAACGACCCAAGAATGTCACCTGATCTTCACACTGAAACTATATTATATGGATTCGAAACTACGAATACATGTAAAGAATGCTGAAAGATATAAAAATGGTATTAAACAAATCATTCAAACAAAAAAAAATTTAATCTGGAGGAGATAGTCCAGCAGCAGGGGTTGCAAGACCATCAAGAAAATTAGAGAATGCGCCAAAATCCAAAAAGAAATTACCAGTCACTGAAAGAAGATAAATATGAATATATAATTACAATTTGATAAGGAATATTTAAAAAACAATAGAGTAATAATTGGATGCCCAAGAGCCTCTCAGAATGTGTATATTTTTTTAAATCACGTTACGGTCTTAAACACACACACACACACACACACACACACACACACACACACACAAACGATGGTATTTTACCCATTAAACATATTTACGACCGCTGGTGTGCTGGTGGCGGGCGGTGCGGTTAAAGGCGTTTAACGCGATTTATTTCTCTAACGATTATTTCACGTTTATCAATATGATAATTTCGTATCCCAAAGGCATTACAAAATTGGATCGTATCTGTGGGTCATTATCATGAAGCGGGATGATCATTTTTATGCAGGTAGTTAAGAGTGCTTACCTTGACGAAGATGTGTGTGCCACACTGAAAGGCCTTGTTTGACCGCCAAGCACTATATAATCTTATAACTAGCGTGGGATTACCTGTCATGAGTGAAGAGATAATTTGCTTAAGACACCAAGAGTCTACCTCTGGATTTTAGGATTTTCATTCAAAACTGCCTGAGATTATTTTATTCTGCCAAAACTCTTGTATGGGAAATACAGATTCAGCGGTGTTATCAACACGGGGAAGCACCACTGGTGTTATCAACACGGGGAAGCACCACTGGTGTTATCAACACGGGGAAGCACCACTGGTGTTATCAACACGGGGAAGCACCACTGGTGTTATCAACACGGGGAAGCACCACTGGTGTTATCAACACGGGGAAGCACCACTGGTGTTATCAACACGGGGAAGCACCACTGGTGTTATCAACACGGGGAAGCACCACTGGTGTTATCAACACGGGGAAGCACCACTGGTGTTATCAAGTGCTGTGTACGGTGTCCAGGTAAGAGAAATGGACATCTAGTGACTATTCACCAAATAATTTTCCAGTTCACTTATATTTAAGTGCTTCAAGTTAGTTTATCAGATTTAATTAAATATTCTCGACGGAATATATGTCGTTAAAACAGCAATTTGCTTGTACACTAACATAAAGTATATTTTAACCTAGTAACAAGAAATTAGAGAACTTTGCGCACTCACACACACATTATATATATATATATATATATGGTCTTGCCAGCCGTTCGAGATCGGTTCCCCAGTCTCTTTCCCTTCATTTCAGCTGGCTACAGCAAACCCTCAACTCTTTTGTTTGGGGAACATGAAATTCCCTCATCTGAGGGTGTTCAGCAGGGTGATCCACTCGCTCCACTTCTCTTCTGTTTGGCAGTAAGAGAACTAACTTCCAGCCTATGCAGCGAGCTCAACATCTGGTACCTGGATGATGGCACTCTGGCAGGTACTGGGGAGTCCTTGTTAGAGGACCTACAACGGGTGAAGACACAGGGAGAAGCCTTAGGACTCATCCTTAATCCCTCAAAGTGTGAAATTATCACAACAAATCAGGAAATAATCAATGCGGTGCAAACAATCATCCCAGAAGTCACTACTATCACTCCATCCAACAGTACCCTCCTGGGAGCACCGCTGGGTCACCACGCCATCGACACTGTCCTCAAGGACAAAGTGAATGACCTGAAAAGAATGGAGGAGAGAATAAGTGATCTTGATGCCCATGATGCCCTGTATCTCCTCACAAGGTGTCTTACTATGCCAAGACTCACTTACTTCTTGAGGTGCGCACCCTCTTTTGACAACCCAACACTTGACGAGTATGACGCACACCTGAGATCAACCTTCAAGAAGGCACTGAATCTGTCACTAGAGGATCAGCAATGGGAGCAGGCAACCCTCCCAGTGCGACTGGGAGGTATAGGGGTGCGCAAAGCAAGGCAGGTAGCGTTACCTGCATTTCTGTCATCGTGTTTGGCCTCCTGTGGATTAGTCAAGAGGATTGTCCCTGAACGTTTGAGAGGTGTGGTGGGAGCCCAAGACCCCAAGTTCATTGAAGCAGCAGTGCAGTGGGACATCCTGGCAGACTCCTCCAGTAGACCAGCTCCTCCCAAAGAGCACAAACAGTCCCACTGGGACAAACCGATCATGGAAAAAATTTCCAACACAATGCTCACCAACGCTTCAGGAAAGGACAAAGCTCGTCTCCAAGCGGTGAAGGCACCACACTCAGGAGATTTCCTTCTAGCTGTTCCCAATTCCTCTCTGGGCACTCGACTCGACCCACAGGCCATTCGGATTGGTGTTGCTCTTCGCCTAGCCGCCCCCATACTCACCGAACATAGGTGTATTTGCGGCAGGGCGACGGCTGATCAATTCGGACTTCATGGTCTAGTGTGTCACACATCAGAAGGGAAGTATGCTAGACATGAGGAGGTTAATGACATCATAAAGAGAAGCCTCGCCACAGCCCGTTGCCCAGCTCAACGGGAACCCCAAGTGCAGAGGTCTGATGGAAGTCAAAAGCGTCCTGATGGAGCCACCATGCTACCCTGGAAGGATGGTAAGTAGATTGCTTGGAACTACACCTGTGCTGCCACATTGGCAGACACCTACCTGCCACACTCCTTAGCCGAAGGGGGTGGAGCTGCCAGCCACAGGGAGACCCAGAAGACCCGCAAATATGAAGACCTTCCCTCTTGCTATAACTTCATCCCAATAGGGTCGGAGACCCATGGAGCATGGGGCAAGCGTGCTCTAAAGTTTCTCAAGGAGCTGGGTGGAAAACTCATCATAGAAACCAAGGACCACAGGGCGACCAGCTTCCTCTTTCAGAGACTCAGTGTTGCGATCCAGAGGGGAAATGCCTGCAGTATTCTGGGCACGCGGCCCACTGCCGGGGAGTTGGACGAAGTATTTGACATGTAGCTCTGAGTTGTTATCTATGTTGTTTTACTCCCCATTGTATCTTGTCTTGAAATAAAGTTTGTAAAAAAAAAGATGGGGTGGTAGGGGAAGTGGAATATTCAAATGGCTTCAGAAAGAAATCTAATATTCTTCCTTGAAGTCTTTTTATCCACTTCTCCGAGGCAATGGGTCCCACAATTGACACCAGAGGTGGACCCCATCCTATATATATATATATATATATATATATATGTCGTGCCGAATAGGTAAAACTGGTCTATTAGCAAGAACTTCTTTAAAATTAAGTTCTTTCTAAAAATTTCTCGTATACGTTTATTTTTTTTTAATTTATGTTAATGTAAAAATTAATAATTGTGTAACAAAAGAACCTTAGAAAACTTACCTAACATTATAACAAGCGCAATTTATTTAGCTTAATCCAATGAAATGTATTTTTTTTCGTTAGGCTCAGAATGATTTTTTGCGAAATTATTGCTTACACAAATTTTCGCTTGCCTTATTCGGCAAGAAAAGCTTTGCCTTTAAAGCCAAAATCGCAAGTTTTACGTATTCGGCACGACATATACACAAACGTACACAATCGGTGTATATACCTTGCTAATATGAGTGTTAAACTGATGGACACTAACACATCACTCCTTCAAAAGGATCACCCCATCAATAAAATAAAATGAATAATAAAATAATAATTAACATATCGAAGGCTTCATTTGGCCCGGCGTACATCACAGTTGGGCCATCATTAACCTAGCAATTAATTATTTTCCATACTGGCCTATTTATCACTTATCCTGGTGTCACTATCCATAAGCTGTTGGCAAGATAAATTATATAACAGCACAACTGATCATAAACATATCTCATAATTATGAGATATCTGGTAAACGAGTTAAATAACAGCAAATATCCAGATCCAAACAACAGATACTACCTAGCATCCAGATACTACCAAGTATCCAGATACTACCAAGTATCCAGATACTGCCTAGCATCCAGATACTACCTAGCATCCAGATACTACCTAGCATCCAGATACTACCTAGCATCCAGATACTACCTAGCATCCAGATACTACCTAGCATCCAGATACTACCTAGCATCCATATACTACCTAGCATCCAGATACTACCTAGCATCCAGATACTACCTAGCATCCAGATACTACCTAGCATCCAGATACTACCTAGCATCCAGATACTACCTAGCATCCAGATACTACCTAGCATCCAGATACTACCTAGCATCCAGATACTACCTAGCATCCAGATACTACCTAGCATTCAGATATTACCTAGCATCCAGATACTACCTAGCATCCAGATACTACCTAGCATCCAGATATTACCAAGTATTCAGATACTACCTAGCATCCAGATACTACCTAGCATCCAGATACTACCTAGCATCCAGATACTACCTAGCATCCAGATACTACCAAGTATCCAGATACAAATAGGCATCCAGATACTAATCAGTAAGTGTTGTGAGAACACTGGAGAAGCAGAGTGCCAGAGGACTGTATGGGTAACTCAACTATGACAGGCGATCAAACATTACAACAAACCCACTGTGAACAACAGCCCAAGCAATAAGATTTGATAACACAGGGAAGCGTTAACTAAACCACGAACCAAGAGCAGCACAACGTTCTTCCTCAACCAGGATCCGCAACACCAGCACTGTTCCTCAGACTAACAGCACTGTTCCTCAGACTAACAGTACCATCCACGCTGTTCCTCAACCAGGATCTTTAAACCAACAGCACCATCAACAGTGTTCCTCAACCAGGATTTTTAAACCAACTGGTTCAGCAAGAGGCTCGAACTGCGTATTTCCTTAACAAGAATATATTAAAAGAACTAATCATAAGCAGGATCTGTAAACGCCTAGTTCCGTAACCGAAATTCTTATCAGAACTACAGGTCAACAATAAGATCAGTAATATTATGATCATGGAGGAGCGCTAAATCCGTACGGGTAATACAGCGTTTGGGGGAGGGTGGGGAAGGAAATGGACGGGAAGTATCAGGTTTGATTCAAGGAAGGGGAGAGAAACCTAATGCCTTAGATCAAGAGCTCTTCACTCCTTGAAGAGCACTGGATTAGTAACCAAGAATTTACTTGAATCCTTGACTAAATCAGTGGTCAACCACAGCATCAATAATTATTTTTATAATTTATTAACACATCGGCCGTTTCCCACCAAGGCAGGGTGGCCCGAAAAGGAAAAAATCATCATTCACTCCATCACTGTCTTGCCAGAGGCGCACTTACACTACAGTCATAAAACTGCAACATTAGCACCCCTCCTTCCGAGTGCAGACAATGTACTTCCCATCTCCAGGACTCAAGTCCGGCCTGCCGGTTTCCCTGAATCCCTTCATAAATGTTACCTTGCACACACTCCAACAGCACGTTAAGTTCTAAAAACCATTCGTTTCCATCCGCTCCTAACACGCTCACGCATGCCTGCTGGAAGTCCAAGCCCCTCGCACACAAAACCTCCTTTACCCCCTCCCTCCAACCTTTCCTACGCCGACCCCTACCCCGCCTTCCCTTCATTATATAATTACCCTGTTCCTTAATAAAAAAAATCCTTACTGGTCAACTACAGGATCAGTAACTAATGTTTTTCTTAACCAAAACCACTTACCACTCAATCACAGCATCAGCAATTAATCTTTTCTTTAACCACAAACCTTACCGGTCAACAACCACAGGATCAATAACTACACTGAGCCTTTACCACACTCAACAAAACATTCGCTCAACCTTAACGCAGATTCGTTATATTTTTTTTTATTTAAACTATTCCTCTTGCTTGTTTCTTTGATACAACTGTTTATTCACAAACACACGTACCGTTCACTGATATGACATGCTATGTTATAACATGTAATATCTTCGACAAGTTCAAAGTTGCGATCTCTGTGACTAATTCCTTAATATACAATGCAAGACAAGCCACTTTGCCTTAATATACAAATTGACAACTTTCGAAAGTTCGGTTTGCAGCAAATTTCTCGATTTACTCTAATTAGGTTAAGTTGGGATAGTGTCGTCAAGTCAGTAACCATTTTTAAAGGCTCGTTAAAGTCACCTATTTGACTGTTATAAGCACAGTACAATGTCTGTTATTAAGAGGATGGGTTGAATTTCAAAAGGAGAGTTTTACTTATTGACTGTTTCTTGTCTGCAAACTTACCTGTGACTGGTTTCAAGGCTTCTTTATCCTTGCATCCAGACCTGATGGCAGATTTACTCTTCTGTTGTTGTCTGGTTGAATGTCCTCACTCAACTTTCAATTGTTTTATCTCAGTGTAATCGAATATTCCAGCTAAGAGTGGCAGGTGGGAAGTAAACGTCTGAAAAATATTCGCCATTTAACTGAGTGATTCTCTTACAAAAGAGTGTGCAATATTTTTTCAAGCGTAAATGAGGTCATCAGACCAGCAGGAAATCAGTGTAAGGATATATAAACAGTGCACGGCTCTCAACCCATTCTCTTAATAAGAGAATATTTCACTGTTGCTAAGATAGTCAAATATGTGACTGTGTAACGAGTCTTAAACAATGATTATCTCACTTTCATATTTATAATGTCCTTGGTGTGTTCATATTTTCTGTTCGCACCTAATAACTTTTTATCAGTTATCTAATTTTATTTATTGGCGCTGTGATATGTTATAATTGTAAACCTAATCTAAACGACAAACTTTATGTGAAAAATTAACAGAATTTGTGAGGATGGACTGAAACTCGACAGAACATCTCCTCTAGCAACAACTTTTATACGAAAATCAAATATCATTATCAACACAATCAACACAGTACAAGAGATCTTAGGTCGCAGAGGGAAACGCGCCACACGTTTTCTTGAAGAATTATGACCTAAGCTTACCGAAGCAGACAGCCTTTACAGAGCTGTATATTACTGTTACCCGCATTTTCCTTCTTGTTTGCTTGGTGCCTCCCATGTGCATTACATCACACACAAGTGTCTCGTAAACACACCACTAGTCCGCTATCGCGATAAAATCTCGCCACAGTGTGACACTTGTTGGCCAACGCAACCATTAAGATAATAAGCAAATTAACAGTTCGCCCAATTTTAACTGGTGAAATTATGGGCCCTACATGTTAGCGCTAAAGAGTACCAATTAGGTAAATATTGTTATAGAATTTCAATAAGCAATTTTTGCAAGCGTTTTTTATTGATCTTTCGGAGGGCGGGGGAAGGTGACTGAGAGATGGGGAAGAAGGGACAGGGAGTGGTAAAAAAATAAAATAAAGGGTAGAGGGTACTTAGAGAAGAGGGAAACAGCGAAAGTACCAAGGGATAACGAGGGGGGTGGGGAGAAGAATTGGAGTGGAAAAAGGAGGTGTAGAGAACAGAAAAAGAGGGGAAAAAAAGAGAGAAGACGAAAAAATACAGAGAAATGAGGAGGGGATAGAGTAAAAGAGGTAAATCAGAGGCGAAAAAAGAATAATACGTATAAGAGTACTGGAAGAGTCTACACAGTCCTAACTGCTGGGAAAGTATACAACTCGATCAGATCATTTGACTAATTAAATCGTCAAGTGACTTTCTCTTGACAAATAAACCATATTAACCACTGCCCTGGAAATGCAACACTTAGTACCTAGACTCACAAGGTGACGTTAGAGCAGCAGCAGAAAAATCACCACTCAATCCTCCACCTAACATTGTATGTACGTTTACGTACACTCGCGCCAGAGTAACCAAAAATATGGTTACCACTCACTCGCCATATTTATAATTATAGAGTGGATGTTGTGACTGTTATAAGTGATACATCGAGTGGTGGTAGTGTTGCAACTGATCCTTGTAGTAGTAGTGTTGGTACTAGTGCTGGTACTGTTGATAATGGTGGTAGGGAAGGTGTTGGTACTAGTGATGATGATGGTGGTGGTAGTATTGATACGGCTAGTGTTGGTAATGTTGATGGTGGTGTTGGTATTGACAAGACTAGTGTTAGTACTGGTGATAATGGAGATGGCAGTGATGACGCTAGGAGTGAGCGCAGTGTTGATAAAGGTGACAAATGGGATAAGAGTGAAAGTGTTGCTGCTAATGTTGATGACGGTATTGCTTGTGTCAATGTTCATGACTGTGCAATGATGTGTGACCACAACCCACCCACCCACTCCGTCACCCAAACACACCCACGCCCAAGACCACACCCACGCTCCTACACCCACATTACTACGCCCACTCACTAATTCACATGGCGCACACCCACATGCTCGCACAAAAAAATTAAGTTACACCCCACGCTCAATTTGTTGTACACAAGCTAATGTAATTACAGACACACACACACGCCCATGTCACTACACACGCCTATGCCACTACACACGCCCATACCACTACACGCCCATGCCACTACACACACGCCCATGCCATTATATACACGCCCATGCCACTATACACATACGCCCATGCCACTACACACCCCATGCCACTACACACACGCCCATGTCACTAAACACGCCTCTTCAATCCTTGCATATTCAGGTCTCTGTCTCAAGCAGGTAATTAAATGTATCAGGTACTGATAAGAGTTATGTGTGGTGTGTGTGTGTGTGGTGTGTGTGTGTGTGTGTGTGTGTGTGTGTGTGTGTGTGTGTGTGTGTGTGTGTGTGTGTGTGTGTGTGAGGAAACACTTCGAAATGGTGTTATGGTGGTGGTGCTGGTGGTGTTATGGTGGTGGTGCTGGTGGTGTTATGGTGGTGGTGGTGATGCTATGGTGCTAGTAGTGTTATGGTGGTGGTGCTGGTGGTGTTATGGTGCTAGTGTTATGGTGGTGGTGGCGTTATGGTGGTTGTGCTGGTGGCGTTATGATGGTGGTGCTGGTGGCGTTATGATGGTGGTGCTGGTGGCATTATGGTGGTGGTGCTGGTGGTATTATGGTGGTGGTGCTGGTGTTGTTGGTGTTATGGTGTTGTTATACCTCTCGGTGTGTATACATAAATATATATCTCTCGATATGTATACACTGGGAGATACACATCTCTGTATACATACACTGGGAGATACACCTCTCGGTATACATACACAGGGATATACACCTCTCGGTATACATACACTGGGAGATACACATCTCGGTATACATACACTGGGAGATACACCTCTCGATATACATACACTGGGAGATACACCTCTCGGTATACATACACTGGGAGATACACCTCTCGGTATACATACACTGGGAGATACACCTCTCGGTATACATACACTGGGAGATACACCTCTCGGTATACATACACTGGGAGATACACCTCTCGGTATACATACACTGGGAGATACACCTCTCGGTATACATACACTGGGAGATACACATCTCGGTATACATACACTGGGAGATACACCTCTCGATATACATACACTGGGAGATACACCTCTCGGTATACATACACTGGGAGATACACCTCTCGGTATACATACACTGGGAGATAGTGTGTGTGTGGCTACTCACGCATTTGTACTCGCCTCTTTATGGTTGTAGAGGTGAAGACTCAGCTCCTGGTCCTGCCTATTAACTTGCCGCCTGCCGGATATACTAGCAGCCTCCTGGCCCCTAGTATTCCTGTTCTTATAACTATTAAGCCTGCCTCCACTACTTCGTCAAAGTCACTCTACTTCCTGACCGCCCTGAGGCTGGACAATATATCCAGACATCCGCGTGATTCATCTGTATCTAACTTCCAACTATTCCGTCATGTACTTCTTTTCTCAACTCAATCCATCCCTGTCCAGTCTATCAAGTTCTTTTCAGTATTTTATATATATTGTGTCGTTGTCATGTCGCCCATGGTTCTTCTGATTTCAAGTGTCAAGTTCAACTTCTTTAGCCTCTCCCCGTGACATTTTTCCCTATCTCTGGGACTAATCTCGCTGCATACCTCTGCACCTTCTCCATTTTCTCAGCCTGCTTTACCAGGTGAGGGTTGGGCTCTATGGCATGGCTAAACCACAACGCAATGTCCCGTTGAGGGCCATCTACTTACAAAATGACAAGTGCCCTTCCTAGCTTAGTACCTTGCCAAGCTGTCATGTAATATCAGCAAGGCATACTTAAAACATTCAGATCTCCTACATCGCATTAACAATTTCAATATCAAGAAAAAAAAAAGCTTTCAAGTTTTGACGTAACGGTCCTGTTAACTAACGTACCCACATCCGCCACAAAGTACATGGTGATTTGAACCTCCCCAAACAGAGGCAAGATTTTATTAACCAAGTCCAACTTTTTATAACTGTTTTACCTTCGAGGGACACACATACAGTTCAAACAGGAATTTGGCTTAGCAATGGGCTCACCCATTAGCGCAGTTCCAACTGATTTATACATGGAGCATCTTTAATATACCGTCATCAAACCCATCATCCAAAACTGTCAAATGGTTGAGCTACACAGATGATAACCTGGTCATTGTACCGAGGCTTAACATACTAAACCCTATTAATTGTCCAGGACCAACCATTACATTCACAAAAGAAGAAGAGTGAGACAAGTGCCCAGCAGTCTCTCTCCACGCGGGAGGAGAGAGGCTGCTAGTCAAAGTCTAAGGAAACCCACATATAAGAATAACTTGATACACTTTTATTACCATCATGACAACAGCACCACGAGAGTTGCCCTGATAACATTTTTAGAGTTTTCCGTATCTCCAGCCAGCAGTACTTAATGTGAGTATCTCCAGCCAGGAGTACTTAATGTGAGTATCTCCAGCCAGCAGTACTTAATGTGAGTATCTCCATCCAGGAGTACTTAATGTGAGTATCTCCAGCCAGGAGTACTTAATGTGAGTATCCAGCCAGCAGTACTTAATGGAGTATCTCCAGCCAGCAGTACTTAATGAGTATCTCCAGCCAGCAGTACTTAATGTGAGTATCTCCAGCCAGCAGTACTTAATGTGAGTATCTCCAGCCAGCAGTACTTAATGTGAGTATCTCCAGCCAGAGTACTTAATGTAGTTCAGCCAGAGTCTTAATGTATCCCCCCCCAGCCAGCAGTACTTAATGTGAGTATCTCCAGCCAGCAGTACTTAATGTGAGTATCTCCAGCCAGCAGTACTTAATGTGAGTATCTCCAGCCAGGAGTACTTAATGTGAGTATCTCCAGCCAGCAGTACTTAATGTGAGTATCTCCAGCCAGCAGTACTTAATGTGAGTATCTCCAGCCAGGAGTACTTAATGTGAGTATCTCCAGCCAGGAGTACTTAATGTGAGTATCTCCAGCCAGCAGTACTTAATGTGAGTATCTCCAGCCAGCAGTACTTAATGTGAGTATCTCCAGCCAGCAGTACTTAATGTGAGTATCTCCAGCCAGGAGTACTTAATGTGAGTATCTCCAGCCAGCAGTACTTAATGTGAGTATCTCCAGCCAGCAGTACTTAATGTGAGTATCTCCAGCCAGCAGTACTTAATGTGAGTATCTCCAGCCAGCAGTACTTAATGATATCTCCACCAGAGTACTTAATGTGAGTATCTCCAGCCAGCAGTACTTAATGTGAGTATCTCCAGCCAGCAGTACTTAATGGAGTATCTCCAGCCAGCAGTACTTAATGTGAGTATCTCCAGCCAGCAGTACTTAATGTGAGTATCTCCAGCCAGCAGTACTTAATGAGTATCTCCAGCCAGCAGTACTTAATGTAGTATCTCCAGCCAGCAGTACTTAATGTGAGTATCTCCAGTCTCCAGCAGTACTTAATGTAGTCTCCAGCCAGCAGTACTTAATGTGAGTATCTCCAGCCAGAGTACTTAATGTGAGTATCTCCAGCCAGCAGTACTTAATGTGATATCTCCATCCAACTTATAGTTCCCACCAGACTACATCATCGATTCCAGCAGAGAACCTAATGGAGCATCCTCAAGCCAGAAATACAACATGATATCAGCCAGCATACTTAATGTGTATTCATCCAGGAGTAACGTGGTATCTAATGCATACACCGCTAGACAGACGGTACAAATGAAATTAGCCAGCCTAATGCCTCGATCTCCATCAAAGACTTAATGTGAGTATCTCCAGCCAGCAGTACTTAATGTGAGTATCTCCAGCCAGCAGTACTTAATGTGAGTATCTCCAGCCAGCAGTACTTAATGTGAGTATCTCCAGCCAGCAGTACTTAATGTGAGTATCTCCAGCCAGCAGTACTTAATGTGAGTATCTCCAGCCAGCAGTACTTAATGTGAGTATCTCCAGCCAGCAGTACTTAATGTGAGTATCTCCAGCCAGCAGTACTTAATGTGAGTATCTCCAGCCAGCAGTACTTAATGTGAGTATCTCCAGCCAGCAGTACTTAATGTATCTCCAGCCAGCAGTACTTAATGTGAGTATCTCCAGCCAGCAGTACTTAATGTGAGTATCTCCAGCCAGCAGTACTTAATGTGAGTATCTCCAGCCAGCAGTACTTAATGTGAGTATCTCCAGCCAGCAGTACTTAATGTGAGTATCTCCAGCCAGCAGTACTTAATGTGAGTATCTCCAGCCAGCAGTACTTAATGTATCTCCAGCCAGCAGTACTTAATGTGAGTATCTCCAGCCAGCAGTACTTAATGTGAGTATCTCCAGCCAGCAGTACTTAATGTATCTCCAGCCAGCAGTACTTAATGTGAGTATCTCCAGCCAGCAGTACTTAATGTGAGTATTTCCAGCCAGCAGTACTTAATGTGAATATCTCAAAGAGGTTTTCCTACAACTTCACTTCCCACCAGACTACATCATCGACAGCAGAGAACCACGAGCATCCTCAACAGAAATACAACATTATCAGCTGTCAAATATGTCGTTTTACAAGTGAGTAACGTGGTATCTAATGCATCACCGCTAACGACAGACGGACAAATGAAAAATAGCCACCAATGCCTCGATCTTCATCAAAGACTTTGTGAAAAATAAGAGCACACAGGCAATACCAACCAACCTTGTAGAGGCTACGACAGAAAGTACATTGGCAGAGCATCAATAACACTTGACTTCTAGAACACCAAAACGAATGCAGACGGGACGATCAAAATAGTGCCTGTGTACAACACACAACAGAACAAGGACATATGAAGTTCAAGGAAGCCAAACTACTAATTCTCGAAAATTATTTGCACAGATGTAGGTGCCTGGAGGAACCACTGTTAGCATCAACCAACATCTCGCTACAATCAAATTATGCTCATCCATGTGATTTTTTTTGTATCGGCTATAACTGACTAGTAATCTGCCTACTACTGAAGTGAACCTACTGGACAGTAATTTGATGGTAATGACTTATTCCCTGATTTAAAAACGTCACTATCTTCCACATTTACAGCATTACACCAGACTGAAGTGATAAAGTAAAAAGGGTTGGTGGTTCACTAAGTACCATCCATCCATAAGTTCCACCTTTAAGAACCCTTGAAAAATAAATGTACATTGGAACCTGGATTAATTTTTGCTTTAATCAGTTAACTTTTTTAATGACCTTATCCCTAGTGACTGTGGCATTACATAATATACTTACCTTCTATTGAGTGAAAACCGAAAGAAAATAATTTGAAAATCAAGCACATCTTTCTTACTGCCATTTCTCACAGTTATTGTTAAGTCAACCTAACTCTCTTCTAATCTTTGCTCTTTATTTGGGAAAAACTTTGGGATTTGCCTTTGATTTCATTCTTTTCCAATACATCTCCTCGGCAAAATTACTTAACTGTACCATTACCACCGCCAGCATCACCGATGTAAACATCATATCATCACACCACTACCACCAGCTCAATGGTTTGACCTAGCACAAAAATGTTCAATGTCAACACTACCACCGAAATACTCAGTCATACCATCAACACTAACATCAACATGCTCAACATAAATAGCGTCACCTTCAACGCTACAAATGCCATCGCCACCAGCCCAGAAAGCAGTTCACTCTTATCCAATTATCATTAATAATTTTAGCCAATTTAACACATGTTTTACAACTGCTATCAGACCTCAAGTGTAAGTAGTTTGGCGCCTCTGATGTCGGCACAACATGTGCTACTGATGCACTTTTTTACGAATACAGACTACACTCTTAATTTGTGTACTACTGACAGCAAATGTTCGGCTGTAGTGGGGAAAAATTGGGCCACTGGCAATTCGTTTTGACAGTCTGAACTCTTAAAATAAGTAACATATACATTAAAAATGTGCAGCAGGAAAGTGCATCAAGAATAACCAGTGCTAGTAAGTGCCTGTTCACAGCACGTAGCCCAATCGATAGTAAACATGTAAATATTACGAGTCTTTACTGCAGTTTAATGCTGAGGTTGTCTTCTATTTTTTTTAATACCTCTTGGAGTCAACACGCCTTTGTCGATCAATGAGCGTGTGTGTACTGCATGTTCCACATAGTGACTGAAGGTGGATTTACAACAACACTTATTTACAAAAGCATGACAAAAAAGGCCTTCTACGTTTGAGAAACTCATGCACTGGCTTTGTCGGTGTTTAGACACAGATGTCGCGGAAAATTCAAACACACCTTTCATCAAAATAACATGTTTGAGAGTCATTCATTAACAGAGGTTTATGAGTGTTTCTCGGCGTGCTTCCTCCAACCTTCCGTCCACTGTTGCTGCAGTCGTGCACGCCACGGTGGACACGTGCATATTAAAGTGACTCCTATGTTTCCTGTGCAGAGGGCTCATACTATGGTGGTTAGTGGGAGGCAAGCTGAGTAGGCACCCACCAGCCTCCCAGTCTGTACACTCCATCTTCCTTACATGGTGCTCATGTCACGCTCTACACACACACACACACACACACACACACACACACACAGCTTCGATAGTAATGAAGTGAAATGTAGAATGTGAGACAGTGGAGGCTGACTCCACCCGTGGATTAAATAGTGATTTTTAAAAACTAAACTCACCAAGAATAAGTGAAAAACTAAGGAAAAGGCAACAATTCTAACCAATAAGAAAACACTATAGTCCCCAAACGTACTAGATATTTTCAAAATATATATAAACATACACAAGGTGAAGAATAAAATTAGAAATGGAAATAAGGGGAAAAAGTCAAGAGCCCGTAAAATGTTAAATTTTTCCAACATACTGCATAAACTAGACAGCATCGAACCCACCGTTAAATTTACGGTGGAAGAACAGGACGGGAAACGGTGTGTTTTTACAGGGAATTTAAGATTTGTAGCCCAGAACATGCCATAGAGTAGTATTGTAATTGTATCCATCTGGGGTTCCCCAACCTACACTCTCCCTACCCCAATTTCACTTTTTATTGTAAACGAGAAGCACAACGTGTGCCGAAAATACCAAAGTTGATGCATCTCGTAGCTAGTAGATCTGTCATACTCCCCAAACTGTATCGTAGCCACTACCTCCAGTACTAGTATCTAATAAGGAAGTGTAGCAACACCTCCGACACCAAAGTAGAAGTTGACGTCATTCCATGTAGAGGTTGTGGCAGGATCTATGTGGGGAAAACAACGAGAGACCTGGACAAGAGGATCAACGCGCACAGATATTCATGCTGCACTGACAACAGTAATAATGCAAAGGTGCGCTCGGTTGACAGCGCATTCAGCTCACATACCGAGTGTCCGTGGTTTGAGCCCGGCATGGGAGGAAACGTTGGGCATGTTTCCTTACACCTGCTGTCCCTGTTCACCTAACAGAAGGTACCTGGGTGTTAGTCGACTGTTGTGGGTCGCATCCTGGAGAGTGGTAGTATACCTTAGATAATGCTGGGCTTTATTTAATTAAAATGAGCTGAGGAAGGATAACAGCTCTTAGCTTCTGAAACTGAGTCTTGTAAAAAAAAAATACAAACACTAATAGACATCTTTTGAAGAAGGACGAGGCTAAAATCATAAAATAGGACTTGTACAGGTGCCGCTGCGTAGCTGTACAAAAACATCGCGAGTTCCAACATATCAAAGAAAGGATTTGGCAAGTTAATCTTACAGGACATTACCGATAGGTGACCTAACATAGTATACTTCTCTCGACTGTATATTTTCTGTTTTTCCTCTGATTTATGTCCTCTCTATTGGACTCCACAAGCCCACCTCGAAACGTCTAAATAAAAAGGGCCCCATACGCTACACATACGTCTCCTTCATACATTTGTCAGTACGTATATAGTTAGACCAACATTAGAAAGTGAGGCTGTGGGATAATATCAACACTTTAAAATACACAGTTTGAACCAACAGTTCAAAGATATGTAGGAAAGAATCAAGAGGGGAAAAAACATGAACTACGATAATAGAAGAGACACCTGTATGTAGCCAGGTAGGCATAGTTACGCTGACCTCACTTACAGGGCATAAACACTTTCCTCTTGCAGGGACGCAGTTGGGGACAGGCGGCTATAATGCGCACCAACAGATACCTAGAGCCATCTCGTGATAAGATTTAGAGTTACATCCTTGTTAGAAGAGATAAGAGATATAATAACGCCAGGAAAGTAAGGAAGACATCTAAGTACAAGAGGTAGCAAGAATAAGAGGCAGTGTTCTCAAACTATGAAAAAATCAGTTCAGAAAGCCGTTAATATAATATTTCTTTACACACGAGATAACGCGAGCATGATCACCAGATCTGTAAATACAAATAGGTACTGACAAAAAAAAATTAAAAATACCCAAGCCAAACGTCCAACCAGTCAAACTACCAGTCAAACTACCAGTCAACCCGTCAGACTACCATTATATAATCAAATAGAAGCGCTAAACCACAGGGGAGTCAGACTACCAGCCATCCAGTCAGACTAGCAAGTAACCAGTCAGACTACCAGCCAATCAGTCAGACTACCAGCCAATCAGACTACCAGCTAGCCAGCCAGCCTGAACCTCCATTCTCTAAAAAATAAACCTACTGGATTTATATTCAAGAGATATTTAAATCTCATGTGCTAATCAAGTTTACTGAATTGCATCTTATACATACAGCCGGGTTGGTAAGCCTTAAGTTTCGAGTACTGGCAATGCGACATTCCGATGGATGAACACGGGGCTGCTGAAGGACGACACGGGAAACACGGATATATATCAAGACACCTTACAAAACGAGTCACAAGCAAATGTGCAAAACGCATAAAACACAAGACAAGAAAAGAGCCTGATGTTCCTGTCAGGAACATTGGCAAAATTCATCCACCAATTTGGCAGAAAACGTTTCTACAAGGTAGAAGGATACACAGGTGGAGACAGTAGTGGGCATTTGTTGCACCCTCAGGAGTAACTCCGGTGGCCAATCCATCCAGAGTACCCACAACTTAACGCAGCGCCGGAGTAAGCAGGAGGGCAGCTTTACCCTGACAGTGACGCCCAACAACCCCATCACTCGCTGGCAATAGACGTAAATGCCAGCTCCGTAATGGCGCATTAGACAGCACAAACTGATAAGAAATATGATGCACATTAAGCGAATTGGAGCAAGTAACCTTCCTCTCCTTCAATGCCACCTTGCGAGCCAAGGACACCAACGTACTGTTGCGTTATATAAACTTAGGAAATTCATATCTTGGCTGAGACATTGAGTCAGTGCTAGTACTTCGAGGATTTTTTTTTTAACACATAGGCCGTTTCCCAGCAAGGCAGGGTGACCCGACAAAGAAAAACTTTCATCATTCACTCCATCACTGTCTTGCCAGATGCGTGCCTACACTACAGCTACAAAACTGCAACATTAACACCCCTCCTTCAGAGTGCCGGCACTATACTTCCCATCTCCAGGAACCAAGTCCGGCCTGCCGGTTTCCCTGTGTTGCATGCAAAGAGTACGTAACCTTTATTCGGAGCATGTTAAACACACCCACATAGGCTCCCCTCCAACCAGCAAACCATCGTTAAGGGTTTGGCGATGGGGCCCCATCATCAAATCAACGACTCTGTTCAGTCAATTATAATGCGAGTTTAACAATGACAAAGGTGACGTGGATACCACTCGCAGTTTGTCATTGGAATTCCTGCATTGAGCTGGTTGTGGAAAGTTGTTTGTCTTTTGGCTGCTGTTTTGCCTTGACAACTGTGGCGTGCACTAAATACTACTCTTTCTGTATATAGTGTACATATATGTAAAGCCCTTTTCTATTTACTTGGTGAAGGAAAAGACAAAAGTCTTATATAATCATTACTTGGTAAAGAAAATACAAATTCAAAGCATATTCTACTGTGTTTCTTTGCTCCAAGCTCCCTTTTACACTCAGGATAACAGGCCATTGAACCTGAGGTTGTAATACCCTGAAACCCTTCATAAATGTTACCTTGCCTACACTCCAACAGCACGTCAAGTTCTAAAAACCATTTGTCTCCATTCCTATCTAACACGCTCACGCACGCTTGCTGGAAGTCCAAGCCCCTCGCACACAAAACCTCCTTTACCCCCTCCCTCCAACCTTTCCTAGGCCGACCCCTACCCAGCCTTCCCTCCACTACAGATTTATACACTCTCGAAGTCATTTTATTTTGTTCCATCCTCTCTACATGTCCAAACCATCTCAATAACCCCTCCTCAGCTCTCTGGATAATAGTTTTGGTAATCCCATACCTCCTCCTAATCTCCAAACTACGTATTCTCTGCATTATATTCACACCACACATTGCCCTCAGACATGACATCTCCACTGCCTCCAGCCTTCTCCTTGTTGCAACATTCACAACCCATGTCTCACACCCATACACGAGTGTTGGTATAACTATACTCTCATACATTCCCCTATTTGCTTTCATGGATAAAGTTCTCTGTCTCCACAAGCTCCTCAGTGCACCACTCACCTTTTTCCCCTCGTTAATTCTATGATTCACCTCATCCTTCATATACCCATCTGCTGACACATCCACTCCCAAATATCTGAACACATTCACCTCCTCCATACTCTCTCCTTCCAATCTGATATCCAATCTTTTGTTATCTAATTTTTTTGTTATCCTCATCACCTTACTCTTTCCTATATTCACTATTAAATTCCTTCTTTTACATACCCTACCAAACTCGTCCACCAACCTCTGCAACTTCTCTTCAGAATCCCCCAAAAGCACAGTGTCATCAGCAAAAAGCAACTGTGACAACTCCCACTTTGTGTTAAATTTTTTATCCTTTAACCCCACACCTCTTGCCAACACCCGAGCATTCACTTCTCTCCTACAACTCCATCTATAAATATATTGAACAACCACGGTGACATCACACATCCCTGTCTAAGGCCTACTTTTACTGGGAAAAAATCTCCCTCTCGCCTACATACTCTAACTTGAGCCTCACTACTTCGAGGAACGATCACATACTATAATTAGTAGAGACAAGCCTATACCTGCAGGTAAATTTCGGTCTAATGATTCTTTGTTCACATTCGTGTTGGTAAAACCCACCTCTCGTGCACAAGGTCTAATTAGTGTCAACAAAATCTCAACAAATTTTCAATATTTCAGTGGTTGAATATTGTGACATGTATGAAAATCAGACACGATATGCGGTTTAAGGAAATTAATGAGCAAACGTTTTGTCCAACATCGAATCACTGAATGTTTTAATTTTAAACCATTCGATGACTGCTCTTGCCCTAGTCACATTACAATAGGCGAGTCCCTCGCCCAGCTCAATCTAAAATCACGCCTTCACACACACACAATATATATATATATATATATATATATATATATATATATATGCATGCTCTGTCTTTTTTAGAACTGATAAAGTCTCTGGTGAACGAATCGTTCTCTTAAATAAGTACCATTATCTCATACCGAAGTTCAAAGCTCCCTAGTTACGTATGTTTTTAAAGAAAAAATATACTTTTTTTTTTTTACATATTCACATGTTTAAACGATCTAGAGAGACTTTCTCGGTAGATATAGAAAGACCGTGGAGCAACTGCTACGTTCCTTGGGAATCTGTTACGTCCCCTTGGAACGTCTGCTGCGACCCGTGGCGTCTTGTTCCATCCCTAGGACGTCTGCTACGTTTCCTGAAACAAGTGTTACGTCCCCTGGCTAAAATAAGATTGTGACACATTTTAATATATTGCCGAAACAGGTTTTTTCAGTCGAATACAACACGAGACAGCAATAGTAGTTTTGACATGAACACCTCAACACCCGCAACACAATAAATTAACACAATGCCCGCAACACATTACATACTTCAACTCTCTCAAAGCACCACCACATTAACGCAACACAGTATAAGTTACCATTTACCAATGGCACTTTTCGCTAAGACACTTGGCCTGTTGTGTGTTTATATGTGTATGAACGTGTGTGGTTGTGGCATGTGGGAGTGTGTGTGTGTGTGTGTGTGTGTGTGAGAGAGAGAGAGAGAGAGAGAGAGAGAGAGAGAGAGAGAGAGAGAGAGAGAGAGAGAGAGAGAGAGAGAGAGAGAGAGAGAGAGAGAGAGAGAGAGAGAGAGAGAGAGAGAGAGAGAGAGAGAGAGAGAGAGAGAGAGAGAGAGAGAGAGAGAGAGAGAGAGAAATCCTACACATTCGGTAGATGAAACACGGAGTATAAGTATCTTTTTACTTCAGCCTCAGAGACCTTCTTCAGATAAGACACATGAAGTAGACAGGTAAACAGAGAAGCACATGACTTTGTGGGGAGGAGCGGTGTACAGGTGGCCTCCATGAATCTAAACTAAGTCGTTCTCCAACGGAGTTTTCCCAGATGCAATGTTGACATGCTTGGTGCCGAGACGAAAGCTTCCTAGCACATATAGTAAGTGCCTCAGGCATTTAGTGTCTTTGTGAGAGGTTGAAAGTAGATTTTTTATATCGATGGTGAGGCCAGCATAAATTATTTGTCTTTTAAAAGTACAGGAATTCTGTGACAGAGATTCTCTAAATTACAATAATCGTATACAATACCTACACGATATCTGCAAATAAAGATACCCAGGTGTTTCAAGTGTTTCTAATTAATAATGAAGAGTTTCGCACATGTCCAGTGATTGTTGCAGTTGACTGGTGGAACATTTTGAAATACGGTTGAGATTTATTCCAATACTTTGAGATACGAAATCCAAACACATACGACTTGCTACAGATTTATTGATGATATCTTTACTGAAAGGCAATCAAATTTCACATGTGTAGTTTAGTGACCTACACACCTGGTTGAAGTATGATAACCAAGGTAGAAATGAGTTATGAGCAAAAGGCAGCGGAGAGTAAATACTTATATATTTCCTTCACCAAGCAGCAAGCAATAATATGTAAATATTTTCAGAGGATATATACAGAAAGGCAAATTACAAGCAAGAGACACATTGTGAGAACCGTCTTCGACCAAACTTGGAGGTAAGTCTGCCAAGCTTAATTCACGTGTCCAACATCGCTTCTCAACTTTGGCGGGCTTCCTTGTGATAGGCATCTGGTTCGCTAGTTGGGAGAGCATGCCTATATGGGTGTGTGGCATACACTTAATAAAATGTAACGTACTCTTAGTATGCCACATATCGTGATCCCTAAATCACACAGGTACTTCAATGAATACAATATTGAAAAAAAAAAACATCTAAGCGTTTCCGTGCGTTTGGAAAAACATCTTCAGAGGAACAAGCAAGACAGTAGTGCTCCTCTATCCTTATGTTTTCATGTTTATCAAACCATTTCAATATTTCAGTTCAAATTAGTGTTCTTGTAAATTGAGAGCTGCAGCTGTACGATAATTACTGAAACTTCAACGACGTTTTTAGCGTCGTTAAGTGTATGGAGTGGGAGAGGTTCCAACTAGACAAGTGTATGGAGTGGGAGAGGGTACCACTAGGCAAGTTTATAAAGTGGTCCAGGATACCTATATGATAAATTGGAGTGCTCCAGGCTATATCTATGACAACTAGTCTCTTGTGTGGTACTGTGTCGAAAGCCTTATAACAGTCCAAGAAGATACAGTCTACCCATTCCTCTCTCTCCTGGCTTACTTCAGTTACCCTGTCGTGATGCAGGATTTCCCTTCCCTGAAACCGTGCTGGTTGTCATGTATGAGTCCGTTCCTTTCTAGGTGCTCCACCACTCTTCAGATAATTTTCCCCATAACTTTATTTACTATACAAGTCAGTGACACTGCTCTGTAATTTAGTGCAGCCTGTCTGTCACCTTTCTTAAAAACGGGACTACATTTGCTGTCTTCCACACCTCAGGTAGCTACCCTGTTTCGATAGATTTATTGAAGATTGTTGTTAGTGGCACACAGAGTGCATCTGTTCCGTCTCTGGAACTATCGCCCTTGAGGTATCTAGTTCCCCTAGCAGTTTCATCATCTTCTCCTCGGTTGTGTGCAGTGTGTCCAGCACCTGCTGGTGCACCCTACCACCTCGGTTTGCTGGAAGCCTGTCTCCACTGTGAATACCTCCCTGAAACGCTAGCTGAGCTCCTCATATATTTCCTGGTCGTTCACTGCGCACTTATTCTATTATTTTTTACTGTGGCAATTTTTTTCCGTATCTGTAGTCACACGTTTTATAAAGATTTCTAAAGCCATACAGTATGTGCATGAATACGTAAGCAAATACACACACAAACACAAAGTAAGTCGTGCATTTTCTCCTACAACAAGATGAACCTCTCATCTGAAAACAAAGTCATATTACATGTTCTCTACCACCATCCTCTTTATCCTCTTGCCTGCACATTAGTCCACCACATTAAGTCTGATAATACATATGGAGCGAATCATCACCAACAATGCAAGATTACACTCTGATACTTAATGTGATGTTAACAAACACGACTGAGATCAAATGTAGCAATCCACAAAGAGCCATAACATAGCATCACTTCGGTGCACAATTTACACCAATTTATTATAAAGTGAAGATGCAAAAAAAGCAAACATATTTTCGCTGCCATCAGCTCCACTATGCGACAAACATGCAAAGTGGCCTCAAATTTGGCTATGTAATACCTATGCTTGAAGTTTTTGCCGGAGCTGCTTGATTGTATGTTCAGCGCTATCGTTTAATCTTTCAATTAATCTTAATTTTCGACAATTTAGTAGGTCGTGTCATCCAATTTAACACGTAGAAAGTTTTTCCCAAGCCAGCCTCCAGCAGCACGATTAATACCTGGCAGAACACTGGAGGCCTCGGCGGAGACAACATATCAAGTGAGGGATAGAGGAATGAGGAGAGGCGGGAGGGAGAGCGAGAGAAAAATGGATGAAAAGGAGAAGGGGGAAGGGATGAAGAAGGAAAAAGTGATGGAAAGCCAAGTGTATAGAGAGGAAGGAGAAAACGATGGAGATGAAAGGGAGGAGATGAAAAACTGGAGATATGAGATGAAAAAAAATGAAAAATGAAGAGGTAGGAGGGGGAAGAGAAAGATGGAACTGGAGAAAGTAAAAGATCGACGAGGACTAGGTGAAGAAGTGTTGGGAGATATGAAGAGAGGGTGATCTAGTAGGAAGGATGGGGAGCGTGGGAGAGGGAGCGTGGGAGATGGAGCGTGAGAGACGGAGGGCGAGAGATGGAGGGTGAGAGATGGAGGGTGAGAGATGGAGGGCGAGAGATGGAGCGTGAGAGATGGAGGGCGAGAGATGGAGGGTGAGAGATGAAGGGCGAGAGATGGAGGGCGAGAGATGGAGGGCGAGAGATGGAGTGTGAGAGATGGAGGGTGAAAGATGGAGGGCGAAAGATGGAGGGCGAGAGATGGAGGGCGAGAGATGGAGGGCGAGAGATAGAGGGTGAGAGATGGAGGGTGAGAGATGGAGGGTGAGAGATGGAGCGTGAGAGATGGAGGGTGAGAGATGGAGGGTGAGAGATGGAGGGTGAGAGATGGAAGGCGAGAGATGGAGGGCGAGAGATGGAGGGTGAGAGATGGAGGGCGAGAGATGGAGGGCGAGAGATGGAGGGCGAGAGATGGAGGGTGAGAGATGGAGGGTGAGAGATGGAGGGCGAGAGATGGAGGGCGAGAGATGGAGGGCGAGAGATGGAGGGCGAGAGATGGAGGGCGAGAGATGGAGGGCGAGAGATGGAGGGCGAGAGATGGAGGGTGAGAGATGGAGGGTGAGAGATGGAGGGTGAGAGATGGAGCGTGAGAGATGGAGCGTGAGAGATGGAGGGCGAGAGATGGAGGGCGAGAGATGGAGGGCGAGAGATGGAGGGCGAGAGATGGAGGGCGAGAGATGGAGGGCGAGAGATGGAGGGTGAGAGATGGAGGGTGAGAGATGGAGGGTGAGAGATGGAGGGTGAGATATGGAGCGTGAGAGATGGAGGGTGAGAGATGGAGGGTGAGATGGAGGGTGAGAGATGGAGGGTGAGAGATGGAGGGCGAGAGATGGAGGGCGAGAGATGGAGGGCGAGAGATGGAGGGCGAGAGATGGAGGGTGAGAGATGTAGCGTGAGAGATGGAGGGCGAGAGATGGAGGGCGAGAGATGGAGGGCGAGAGATGGAGGGTGAGAGATGGAGGGTGAGAGATGGAGGGTGAGATATGGAGCGTGAGAGATGGAGGGTGAGAGATGGAGGGTGAGATGGAGGGTGAGAGATGGAGGGTGAGAGATGGAGGGCGAGAGATGGAGGGCGAGAGATGGAGGGCGAGAGATGGAGGGTGAGAGATGGAGGGCGAGAGATGGAGGGTGAGAGATGTAGCGTGAGAGATGGAGGGCGAGAGATGGAGGGCGAGAGATGGAGGGCGAGAGATGGAGGGTGAGAGATGGAGGGTGAGAGATGGAGGGTGAGAGATGGAGCTGAGAGATGGAGCGTGAGAGATGGAATTTGAGGTGAAAAGAAATGGAAGGGAGGGAGAGACTGGGTGAATGAGATACTGAAAGTAGGTAGAGGGATGAAGGAACAATGAAAGAGTGGTCAAAAGTAAGTGATCACAAGTCACATATGTGATTACAGTTTATCCGGAGAGCAAGTCTTCTCTGCACTCGCTCCAGTATACATTAATTTTTTTATGTTCTTTGTGAACCACAATTATAGAATGAATTCCGACCCAGACATTGTTTACTTAGTACTGGTGTTTAATATTTGAAATTTATGTCATGAAAGCTATTAAGAGTTTGATTTGTTCCTGGCGGCTACTCACTGACGTGTTCCTGGCGGCTACTCACTGACGTGTTCCTGGCGGCTACTCACTGACGTGTTCCTGGCGGCTACTCACTGACGTGTTCCTGGCGGCTACTCACTGACGTGTTCCTGGCGGTTACTCACTGACGTGTTCCTGGCGGCTAATCACTGACGTGTTCCTGGCGGCTACTCACTGACGTGTTCCTGGCGGCTACTCACTGACGTGTTCCTGGCGGCTACTCACTGACGTGTTCCTGGCGGCTACTCACTGACTTGTTCCTGGCGGCTACTCACTGACGTGTTCCTGGCGGCTACTCACTGACGTGTTCCTGGCGGCTACTCACTGACTTGTTCCTGGCGGCTACTCACTGACGTGTTCCTGGCGGATACTCACCGACGTCCTCCTGGCGGCTAGCCACCGACGTGCTCCGGCCGGCCAGCCACCGACGTGCTCCGGCCGGCCAGCCACCGACGTGCTCCGGCCGCCAAGCCACCGACGTGCTCCGGCCGGCTAGCCACCGACGTGCTCCGGCCGGCCAGCCACCGACGTGCTCCGGCCGGCCAGCCACCGACGTGCTCCTGGCGGCTAGCCACCGACGTGCTCTAGCCGGCTAGCCACCGACGTGTTCCTGTCGGCTAGCCACCGACGTGCTCCTGGCGGCCAGCCACCGACGTGCTCCGGCCGGCCAGCCACCGACGTGCTCCTGGCGGCTAGCCACCGACGTGCTCTGGCGGCCAGCCACCGACGTGCTCCGGCCGGCCAGCCACCGACGTGTTCCTGTCGGCTAGCCACCGACGTGCTCCTGGCGGCCAGCCACCGACGTGCTCCGGCCGGCCAGCCACCGACGTGCTCCTGGCGGCTAGCCACCGACGTGCTCTAGCCGGCTAGCCACCGACGTGTTCCTGTCGGCTAGCCACCGACGTGCTCCTGGCGGCCAGCCACCGACGTGCTCCGGCCGGCCAGCCACCGACGTGCTCCTGGCGGCTAGCCACCGACTTGCTCCTGGCAGCTAGCCACCGACGTGCTCCTGGTGGCTAGGGGTGTGCCACAGTATCGGTACGGGCAAACACTTTGGATCCATCCCTCACTACTGGCTGCTAGTTTTTGCTTAGCTCCTGGCGGCTAGCCATTGTTTTATGCACCTGAAAGAAGACGTGGCTAGTAACCACTCTGGATTCACTCTTCTTTAATACCATCAAACTATTTTACAAACATTTGTATTTAACATTACTGTAGCCAGATTGAATCGCCTTAATGTGATGGTTTCAGCGTTTAATCCTTTATACGTTTAGCCAGTTTCTTAACTTACACTATGTTCGTTACGTTAATACAAATTAACCATATTTATCCAATTATCACCTGAATACCTTTAGTGTCACTCCTGACGCAAAGTGGGGCAATATTTTCCCAGACTTTGAAGAATACACATGTAATGAGAAAATATTGTAAGAATGTTGTACGTAATTGTAGCTAACGTACATTTTAGCACATAATTACACCAAACATCACCGATTAATAGTGCTACATATGTACAAAACTGAAGCTTCCGCGATTTGTGCATTAACAGCAATATTTGTACACTTTAAATTACACACCTGTACTAAAACTATTTGCACACATGTTAACATAGCTTTAGTACAATATACTATATGATACCGAACAATATGATCTTGGTATACCCCACGAGCCTATCATATTGGGATACCAGTGACACTATCGTCTCAGGATACCAGTGAGTCAATCGTCTCAGGATACCAGTGAGTCAATCGTCTCAGGATACCAGTGAGTCAATCGTCTCAGGATACCAGTGAGTCAATCGTCTCAGGATACCAGTGAGTCAATCGTCTCAGGATACCAGTGAGTCTATCGTCTCAGGATACCAGTGAGTCTATCGTCTCAGGATACCAGTGAGTCTATCGTCTCAGGATACCAGTGAGTCTATCGTCTCAGGATACCAGTGAGTCTATCGTCTCAGGATACCAGTGAGTCTATCGTCTCAGGATACCAGTGAGTCTATCGTCTCAGGATACCAGTGAGTCAATCGTCTCAGGATACCAGTGAGTCAATCGTCTCAGGATACCAGCGAGTCAATCGTCTCAGGATACCAGCGAGTCTATATCGTCTCAGGATACCAGCGAGTCTATCGTCTCAGGATACCAGTGAGTCTATCGTCTCAGGATACCAGTGAGTCTATCGTCTCAGGATACCAGTGACTATTATCTTAGGATACCAGTGACTATCTTCTTAGGATACCATTGACTATCTGCTTAAGATACCAGTGACTATCTTCTTAGGATACCAGTGACTATCATCTTAGGATACCAGTGACTATCATCTTAGGACACCAGTGACTATCATCTTAGGATACCAGTGACTATCATCTTAGGATACCAGTGACTATCATCTTAGGATACCAGTGACTATCATCTTAGGATACCAGTGACTATCATCTTAGGATACCAGTGACTATCATCTTAGGATACCAGTGACTATCATCTTAGTATACCAGTGACTATCTTAGGATACCAAAAAGGATATCTTAGG
Organism: Cherax destructor; assembly: GCA_009830355.1. Lineage (NCBI taxonomy): Eukaryota > Metazoa > Arthropoda > Malacostraca > Decapoda > Parastacidae > Cherax > Cherax destructor. The sequence continues at coordinate 235,848 of WNWK01000280.1, forward strand.
ATATCTTAAGATGCACTACTAGGTAGTGATCCTGTATATTTTTTAAAAGTGTTGTGAGACCTAGCTGTTGCAGGCCAGAAGATACTTAACAAGTGAACCTGAACCCGTGTCAGAAGAGATTGCCGTCTCGTGAACAATACAACATACTAACTAGAAAATATGAAATGGTTGGGTAATAAGGGTTTCAAGCCTATCGACTACACTCGGGTCATTTAGGCTTCATGTAAACTTTTCACCATCAGACGAGACTAATCCATAGTCTTAGCAAACATACACTAAGTAAAACACATCTATCGGTGTGTGTATACATATCCAACTTGAAAACGTTTAAATCTGCACGATTGTGACTTACTGAGCAAGAATGGGTGGCAATAGGACATGTAAATATGCTGTCGTAACCTTCCATTGTGTTACTTAATCAAGAGCTCGGCTGCACGACTCGCTGTATCTTGTAAGCCAAAAAAAAAAAAATCTAGAATGTAGATGGTATTAAATTTAAATATTGCTCGGCTTTAAAATTGGTATACTGTATCTTGATGTAGCCTTCGTCTCTTGTAATGTAACTGCCTGTAGTCTCCGCCCACAAATTTAATTGAGAATAATTGTAAGAGAGCACAAGAAAATAATAACAATATTTCAAACAGAGTGGAACACACTGAGCCACTACGTTCATCTTCAACTCCTCAGCTTCTCTGACAACCAGTAAATCGTAAGGTTTCGCTTTTTTATACGAGTATCTCAATACTCTCGTATATTCACTAGTAACAAGACAGCAGCAGATAAGATGCTCAGCATCACCTTGGATTTAGATCAATCTTCCATGGGCTCTCTCTCTCACACACACACTCATCCTCATCGACAATGATCAATCATCAACTCAACAACTTTACCAGGGACATTAACACAACTGCCACATAATACTGCACTAAGCCTCTGTCAGATGACCAGAAGCTCCAGTTGTGGGCTATCATACGACTAAGACTCGGTAAGGTTTGTCAGGAAACACTTCCTGTTTCCTGACAAACCTTACCTAACTAGCTTTTAAACTCATAAATAAACCACGTCCCATAATTCGTTATATTAACTATATTCGCACTTAAATAAATTCGATAAATATTTTGTTACATTTTAAGTATTTTAGTCATTAATTAATATACATATTCCTCGCTACTTTACAAGGTAAAATAACCAAAAACAAAAACTTATCTGGGAATATTTTTTGTCATGAATTCCGAAATAAGACGCATGTGCAGTGCTAGGATATTTTGAAGAAACGTTTCTCCAAGAATGTTTTCTTTAATCCTAAGAAGTAAAGAAGGCACTCGTAGCGAAACGTTTCTTCAATAAAATATCCTAACACGGCACCTAAGTCTTATTTCACAATCGTCTTTTTTTTTTTTTTACGTCAGCTCTTATCTACGTCGTGTCACATACCACCAGTGAGAAGTGAATGTTTGGTCACATACCACCAGTGAGAAGTGAATGTTTGGTCACATACCACCAGTGAGAAGTGAATGTTTGGTCACATACCACCAGTGAGAAGTGGATGTTTGGTCACATACCACCAGTGAGAAGTGAATGTTTGGTCACATACCACCAGTGAGAAATGAATGTTTGGTCACATACCACCAGTGAGAAGTGAATGTTTGGTCACATACCACCAGTGAGAAGTGAATGTTTGGTCACATACCACCAGTGAGAAGTGAATGTTTGGTCACATACCACCAGTGAGAAGTGGCATACAAATTAAACCATACCACGGGTGGGGTTCGAACCCGCGGTCACAGTCTCAAAACTCCAGACCGTCGCGTAAGCCACTGGGCCAGCTAGCTTCAATAAGATTCATTCAACTAGGTATATTTCTACACCATTCGTCTGTAAAAAATTGCATTTGTGGACACAGTGGTGCCTATGCTGCGGGTTCGAACCCCACCCGTGGTATGGTTTGTTTGCAATCGTGTCATTACGATTTCGTGAGTCAAGTGGCATACAAATTATTTCCTCGTAGCTATACATTAACCTGCCCAAGGATGACAATATAAATTCATACGTTAAAGAACAACTAAATGTATGGCCGGGTACTTCCCTCGGTGAAAATAGAAGAGGTCTGACTTAAGAGGTTTTCTGTGCAAAAACTAATTTATGGTGAATGTTTGAAAGCCCACGCATATCCAGTCGAATCCAATATTTACAAAATGCCTATCCAACTGGTCCTTGAAAATGGATTATACTACTCTTGAACTTCAAACTCCAAAAGATTGTCTTCTCCATTGTTCTGCGATTCAAACAAATTAAATCCTTTAACATTTATGTTGCACCTCTTACTTCAGAGTAGCATGCCACTGTCTCCAATTACTGAGCCACTTGCACTTCAAATAGTTATTCACGTTTAAATATGAATTCTTTGTTTAGAATTTAAGGTTGACTGCTTCTGGTCATAATGAAGGTCACAGCTAGGTTTCCGAATATTTATATTTGATAATAACTAAAATGCACTAATTTACACGTATGAACACTGAAATTCCTGTGCCACATCTTCGACCTGTACAAATTCCCCGGAATACCCACATTTGGCCACTGACGCGAGTTTTTTTTCTCTCATTTTCCTGTCATCACTCTCATGATTATTTATGTAAATATTGATATGCTTCCTCAACAGGCTTAGTATTTTTTTTTTTTGGGGGGGGGATGAAGGGGTATTTCTTTGGTAACGTAATAAGATTAGTCCATCCCCCTGTGCATTATCATTTTTACTTAAACTTTATAATGAGCCGCTGTTTATTCTGCTATCAAGTGGCTGAAGCCACAATGATTTTAATAAAATTAATCAATCTAGCTGGACATATTCGAATACAACTGGATTTATCAGTATAATTTTGTGGCCGCCTGAGTACCAGTTTGGACAAGAGGAAGATTGAAGGGAGGAAAGGTTTACATTAATGAGACATATAATTATCATTCTTCTAATCCACATATACACAAACAAGTTTTAATCACTCTATTCATGTCCTCAGACTAAGCAAGATGAACCAGTCCTCGATTATATCACACCACTGCTGGCGAGAGACAGTGGGGCGCCCTGTAATACCTCGTAAAAGGGATTTAAGCTAGAGTCTGCTCTTGTACTGGCAGAATCAACGTGCATTTATCACCGCACACTAACCAATCAGAAGATACAATGATTGTTCGGCAAAATAGTTAGTCTGGTGGCCCTGAAGCCACAAGATATCTTACGTTAGTAACCTACAATTTCAGTGACGCTGTCTGGCGGCCATTTAACCATCTGTCGCCCACCTTCTGCCCCCATATTATGTGCATTATTATAACATTATAATTATAATAGTTATTTTTAACATCTTCAGTAATATCCAAAGTTGATGTTAATAATGAGAACAATAACAGCTGACTAAGATGTATGTGCAATATTGAAGATACCTAAATGTTACACACGAGTATTATTCATTTGTTTGTCAGTAGTTTATACCACTCATATGAGAAAAGTAATGCAATAAAAATGATAAAACAATATAATGTTTAATTAACAAAACGGCAGTAACCTAAACTAAGTAATTTGACAAAATTATAAGAATTATGGAAAAGAAGTGATTCACATTATCATTACAATTTAATTATGATGGTAATGATAATGACAGCTATACAAAAAATATAATACTAATAAAATTACAAAATACACGTTTCCAAAGGCAATTCAAACCCCGGGAAAGAAAACATCCAGTGATCACTAGTCCATAACTTACTGACTCAAACTTGAAAACAGATAAATATAATTATATATAAATAAAATCAACACAAAACCAATCCTTATTTTAGTGCCTTAATTTTCTTCAGAGATTCTGACCGTCAATTTATTTAACGTCTTCTGTAACCTCACATATTTCTTATAGGTAGGTCGAGTTAGATTAGGTTACACCTAACAAACGCATAGGCAAGTAATACGTTATTTTGAAAAAAAAAAATGGCCCGGACAAGTCTGACAAATCAATGGTTGAGCGTGGCCAAGAAATTTTGACATATGCCAGAGTATCTCATGGTAAGTGAATAGACGCCACACACGCACACCTCCTGAGGAACACATCAACCAAATAACTACTGCAGCAAATCGGCGCCAGGCAAACCTAAGAGTAGCGTTTCGACACCTTAGCATACTCCAATCCAGGTGTGGGTTCCATACTGGTGCTGCATACTCGAAAATGGGCCTGACGTACGTCAGGCCCATTTTTGAGTATGCAGCACCAGTATGGAACCCACACCTGGTCAAACACATCAAGAAATTAGAGAAAGGCAAATGTTTGCAACAAGACTAGTCCCAGAGGTATGGGGTATGTCCTACGAGGAGAGGTTAAGGTAAATTGACCTGACGACACTGGAGATATAAGGAGGACATAATAACGACATATAAAATACTGACCCGAATTGACAGGCTGGATAGGGACAGGATGTTTCAGAGATGGGACGCAGCAACATGGGATTACAACTCGAAGTTGAAGACTCAGATGAGTCACAGGGATGCTAGGAAGTACTTCTTCAGCCACAGAGTTGTCAGGAAGTGGAACAATCTGGAGAGTGATGTAGTGGAGGCAGGATCCATACATAGTAACTTTAAGAAGATACGATAAAGCTCATGGAGCAGGGAGAGAGTAGACCTAGTAGCGATCAGCGAAGAGGCGGGGTCAGGAGCTGCGTCTCGACCCCTGCAATCACAAACAGGCAAGTACAGGCCAAGTGTCTATCGACAAGTGCGCTTGACAAATGTTAACAGTATACTGTTTAACAGATCCAAATTACTAGCATTCAACATATTAAGAATAAAAAAAAAACTTTGCAGAGGGGTTTTAACGACATTAAATATAATAATAAATTATTTACTAATCATGGGCTCTGAGCATAAGAAGCATGATCTTTAATAGCAGATAATTTTCTTTAAAATCGAGGGGATTCCAACTCTCACTATATAACATACACGAGCTGTTATAACTAGGTAACCACAACGTACACTGAATACCTAATATTAACTGCGCAAAAAAATTATGCGAGAACATTGAATTAATGACAAGATTGTTATTTTTTTATATTGAGAGAAACTGTAGTTTAAACAATATTTTAATGTGATAATATTTACAAATTATAATCATATAGGAATCGTATTTATGGTCTAAAATTATGTTTATAATCTCCCTGCACTTGAATTAATAAAAATGCAAGTACTATCAGAGCTAATTCCATCAGTGCTTGTATTATCTACAGCACTATCAACACGTACAGTCAATGCTAGTATCAACACCATTACCATCAGAAATAGAACTCGCTATGCCCAAATCACCATCACCACCGCCAACAGCAACAATGCTTGTGTGTACAAAAGCTAAGTACCTTTACGTTGTCCCAGAATATTTGTCCTTCCTCCAAACTTTCTCTTATAACTTGAAAACGCTTCAGAAGACTTAATCCTTGAAGAGATGTTAGTGTAACACAAGTTCTGACTAAAACAGTGTAACACAAGTTCTGACTAAAACAGTGTTACATAAGTTCTGACTAAAACAGTGTTACACAAGTTCTGACTAAAACAGTGTTACACAAGTTCTGACTAAAACAGTGTTACACAAGTTCTGACTAAAACAGTGTTACACAAGTTCTGGCTAAAACAGTGTTACACAAGTTCTGGCTAAAACAGTGTTACACAAGCTCTGACTAAAACAGTGTTACACAAGTTCTGACTAAAACAGTGTTACACAAGTTCTGACTAAAACAGTGTTACACAAGTTCTGACTAAAACAGTGTTACACAAGTTGACTAAAACAGTGTTACACAAGTTATGACTAAAACAGTATTACACAAGTTCTGACTAAAACAGTGTTACACAAGTTCTGACTAAAACAGTGTTACACAAGTTATGACTAAAACAACGGTAGGTGAACGAGGTCGTTCGATCTGTTTTCAGAATTACTTACACAATTTGTTACTTACATAATACTGTTTAATTCTCTGATTTCACAAGAAGGGGTATGGGCACGTGATCTGGATTGTATTCACAAAGCCCACTGCGTGTCAAACTGTTTAACGTGATTTGTGCAACAGCAGGGTTTTAAACAAACTTGTGAATAATAATGAGTTTAGTTTCAGAAGGTTTTGTATCCTGTCTTAGTCAGTGAGGTGGTGGTCACCGGATCAGCCTCGCTCAACATTTAGACTTTCAGGTGCATAACATACAAAAAGCTTTACAATGGTCTTGAAGGTAAACTGATGTTATGAGCACATAAAAAGAAAACTATGTAGATTTAATCCATAACCCAATAAAGTCAATGTGACATATTTGAATGATTTCTATTGGGGTGCCTTGAAGTGTCAACACACCCACAACTCTGGTCGATGTCTAACTTCCTGTATACCCTCCCTAGAGAAACAATCAATAGTTCCTTCCAATAGACATAAACAACACCCTGTCCTCAGAATTTACTACATCAGAGAACCTCAAGGAAGCTATCAAACTAAAATTTGCTAGAACGCTGCTATACATCTTCAAGCAGCCTTCTCTCAAGTTAACTAAGTTAGGCATCCCGCCCAACACGAGGAGCAAATCTTTACCAGCATTTGTCATCGGGGAAAAATTAAATCCAATAATCTCGACTGTCTTTTACTCCATGAATGCACACATCAATAAGACAATAGCGGAAGGGAATACTGAAGGAGCAATCACACATACATATACATACGTACAAAACAATCGCAGACAGGCGATCTTAACAAAGCATGACAAGCCACGGGGGGTGGAAATCTTTACTCAAGTGCTTTCACACTTCTCAGTGCGGCGTCATCAGGAGCTGTGCACTGTTTCAAAGGCAGCAACAAGAGACACCAGCCAGACTCTGTCTAGCTGGTGTCTACACACTACCATTCTCACTACCATACTCTGAAAACTTACCCTACTTCTCTTGTTGCTGCCTTTGCAACATTGCACAGCTCCTGATGACGCACTGAGAAGTGTGAAAGTACTTGAGCTAAAGATTTCCCCCCCCCCGTGGCCTGTCTTGCATATACACACGTATATAATGGTTAACTGCAACAAGAGTCTGCTGATAAAAACGGCTTAAAAGTGAAAGATGAAGCAGCAAATAAACGGTAAGATGGAAATATAAAAATTAAGATAGTTATAGGCATTAAAGCACAATAATCAGATATAAAATATAATTGTCAGCAATTAATATGGCAAATTATATTTAAAATTTACCAAAAATGAAAGAGGTCTATATTGTATACGATAGATCAGTACTGCTTAAAAAGCAATCTCCATATTTTATTTGAAAATAAAGAAGGGAAATACTGTAACGTTCACGATATAAAATAAAATAAAAATAAGTACACCACTATACACATTTTTAAACACAAACCTACAAGAGCTCTGCAAATAGTGCTTTAATACTGAGAGATGGCAACTATCCTCTCCTTCCTGGGATCGAACCCGATTACTTCTCATTTCTCAAACGCTGCATGACCACTACGAGCTTAGCGGGGTCAAGAAGGTTGTGTAAAGACTTGCTAGGGATGATAGTACACGGTGCACGAAACGGCAGCTGAGCCGCCGCGTCGTGAATACCTGAGTTGAGGACAGGGCAAGTCCAGAGAGCGCCTTCAGAGACATGTCCAAGGCACCGATGAAGATGTTAGGCGTGTAAATGTTGCTAGGTTATGGTTGAAGGAGCACACGAACACTGTGTTGGTCTGCATGATTCATGGGACTCTCAGACGATATCAACAGTATCCTTCCGACTCAGACGATATCAACAGTATCCTTCCGACTCAAGACGATATCAACAGTATCCTTCCGACTCAAGACGATATCAACAGTATCCTTCCGACTCAAGACGATATCAACAGTATCCTTCCGATTCAGACGATATCAACAGTATCCTTCTGACTCAGACGATATCAACAGTATCCATCGGACTCTCAGACGCTATTTATAGGATCCCTTTGATTCTCAGACGCTATTTATAGGATCCCTGGGACTCTCAGACGGTATCTACAGAATCCTTGGAACTTTCAAACGCTATCTGAAGGATCCCTCGGATCCCTAAGAGACATCCTGCCTGGCAACGGACACATACTGCCTTCAGCATCCCTAGGACGATCTGCAGGATGGTTGAGATCCCTGATACACGCTACCTTCAGGATTCCTGTGACGGTACGCAGGATCCCTGGGACGGCTTTACAGGATCCCTGGGACGTCCTGCAAGATCCATGGGAAGGCTTTACAGGATCCCTCACGAATACGAGTCAATGACTGTGCTGAAGAAAAAAAAATATTACTCAGAAAGGGAGAGAGACTTCTCTGTCGCACGACACTCCTGCCGGGGCGTGTTTACATGATACCTTGATGGTTAATCGCCTATCCCTCCCCACGAAGCAGAATTTAGACCTGGTTCGCAGGCGTTGGCAGAGAATCGCGCTGCCGCCATAGCTGCATTATCGTAAAATGAGATGTGTTATGAATGAACAAGTTTTTTTCCAAGTGCCGGCCGGCACCCCCGGCGCGCGTTCCCAGTCCTGTGTCTGGCCACAATACCTGCGTCTGCCACCCCGGCCTCGTTTTACACAGTTACGCGACTCCACAGCGTCAATTTAAGAAAGTTTCGTGTGTACAGTTATAGGTAATTGAAAGATACAACGTTTCACCTACAGTGGGTGAAACATGAAAAAAATATTTTTTTTCGTTACTTAAAGTCTGATGACATTACTTAAGTACTTTCAAAGTTAAGTTAGGTTACACACACCTGTAAAAACGTATATTTAACCAGAGTCATTTAATTTTTAAAAATAAACTGGATGCGGTACGTCTGGCGGAGAGGCTTTTTGATAAACCTACAGTAGGTAATATTCAACTCGGCATGTTTATCACACATGGTGATGGGCCAGCAACAACTGCTCGTCTGTATGATTACGTCTCTGTGTTTTTACCTATTATACCTTCGCCCATTTAATATCCATTATAATTTTTCACGTTTTGCATCATCTATTACATCATTCTTTAACGTACCTCCTATTATTGATACTGGTATTTCAAAGCATTTCTATGATTCAAGTACGAGAGAGAGAGAAAAAAGAGTAAGAGAAAAAAAATAGTATCCATGAATAATAAAGAAGGTTGTAACGTTCAATCAAGTGACTCCAATATTAAGAACTGTGAACATGCTCGGAATTTATTATGAATTTTCCTTCTGAAGTTATATATTTTTTAGGTCTAATATGGCGATCCACGCATGAGTAACCGCGCGCTAGATTTACACTGAAGGATACGTGTAAACATTCTCTGACGAGAACATATGCAGTATTATATATATGTCGTGCCATATAGGTAAAACTTGCTGTTTTGGCTTAAATAACAACGCTCTTCTTGCCGAATAAGGCAAGCAAAAATTTGTGCATGCAATAATTTCGCAAAAATCATTCTGAACCTAACGAAAAATAATATATTTAATTGTGTTTGTTTATTATTAAATTATTGTAAACTTATCTAAAATATATTCAGTTGCATTAGGCTAAATTAAATTGAGCTTGTTATAATAAGGCTAGGTAAGTTTTCTAAGGTTCTTTTGTCACAAAATTATTAATTTTTACATTAACATGAATGAAAAAATATATCTTTAAACGTACAAGAGAAAATTTTAGAAAAGACTTAATTTTAAATGAGTTTTTGCTAATTTACCAATTTTACCTATTCGGCACGACACACACACTAGATATATATATATATATATATATATATATATATATATATATATATATATATATATATATATATATATATATATATATATATATATATACTGTATTCCAATCATTCTTCATCCTACTCAACTCCGGCACTAGTTTCTTCGTAAACCTTTGGATTTTTTCGAATTTCTTCGTATGCTTGATTAGCCTCTATGGTGGTGCACCATACTCGAAGATGGGTCTGACAAGCTTCTTATATCGTCCTAAATTAAAATTTTAGTTTCTTAACAGCAGTTTTTAGGTTAGCTAGTATCGCATATGCCGAGACACTTGACAATTATGCACTTGCTGTGATATGCTTAATGCGATACTTACTCTGATGCTCCTCACTTACCCCCCCCCCCCCCATTCATTATTGTATAAGCATCAGAAAGGAATTCTAGCAGACGCTTTCCTGACCACGTGTTCATCTTGATCACATCTCTCCCCGTGGTCTTCAGTCACATTCAATAATTTCAGCCAATAGTGATATGATGCAGTAATGTGTATTTTAAAGGTGTGGTACTATACAGTAGTGTTGTAAAAGTGAGGGATGATACAGCAGTGTGTTGTAAATGTGTGGGATCACAGTGTTGTAAATGTGTGGGATCACAGTGTTGTAAGCGTGGGATATCATATAGCAGTGGGCTGTAAATGTGTTATGATGTAGCAGAGTATATTTTATGGAGTTGTGCTATGGTTTAATGGAGTGTTATCGAGCAATGTTATGATAAATGAACACTGCTGAGTGAAGACAACTTTCTAGTGTGTGTAACTGAGAGATTCTGTGGTAATTGCGCTCAGCGTGAAGTTCACCAGTATTTTTCTTTCTTCTTTGTTACCGAGACATTTGCTAATGAAGCTGTATTGATGTTTCACTCTTTTTTGTCACACTGCAGACCATTTTCAAGCGTTCTTAGTGTGACTTGCAAGTCTGCAAGAGCAAATGTGTTTGTTGCGTTTAATGTCGAATGTGTTTTTTATGACCTTCAATGTTTGTTTCTGGCAATTGTATTTTTGTGGAATATTTCATGTTTTTTTCCACAACAGTTCCTGCTCTATCACCCCACCACCACCATTTCCTTAACAAAAAAACCTCCACCACTCCCAAATAACAACCAAACAACCACCCATTAAATTCCAACATTAATTCCTTCATCCCATTTCTTCCTCCTCTCCCACCCCACCATTCTCATCTTAACACACTATCTTTCACATTACAACCACCTACTTCAAGGAAATGCTTAAAATTACAAACACGACTTGGCAAAAAGAATTACTCCCAAGATCAAGATTATATACATTTATATAAATATACATGCGATCTCTGTATATACCCGGCCTGTTTCCGAGTTTTGCATTGATATAAAAATCGCTTGAGAGTTCAGAACATACAGGAGGAGAATTCAATAGCTTGAAACCATGCTTGAGACCCACCGATATGTCCGGGCTGGAAAGAAACACGGCTTGTAAACCAGGCTGCCCAGCTTTTAAAGCATTTATGGTTGAGTGGCGTAGTCACTTGGGGAACCTTGCCAGTCTCCCCGTAGTGAGTTCGAATCCTGTTGACTGGGATTTCTCTCTCTCTCTCTCTCTTTATATATATATATATATATATATATATATATATATATATATATATATATATATATATATATATATATATATATATATATATATATATATATATATATATATATTTTATATATATTATATATATATATATATATATATATATATATATATTATATATATATATTATTATATATATATATATATATATATATATATATATATATATATATATATATATATATATATATATATATATATATCAAACACTGATCTCTGGCCGACGGAGACTCGAACCTTCGAACCTTATGACAAGGTACGCAGTGCTTTGCCGACCGTACCACACTGGTCCAGAGATCAGTGTTTGTGAATATCTCGCCTGCTCTTGCGAATTCCTAGCATTGTAAAAATCTCTAGTTGTGTCGATGCATGCAGGGGATGAGATGAAAAGCTATAAGCCACCTGCCTGAAAGCTGGGTGGATCAACGTCTAGCGTGAGCTGGATGCCAAGGTATTGGACCAGTGTGGTACGGTCGGCAAAGCACTGCGTACCTTGTCATGAGGTTCGTAGGTTCGAGTCTCCATCGGCCAGAGATCAGTGTTTGTGAATATTTCGCCTGCTCTTGCGAATTCTAGCATATATATATATATATATATATATATATATATATATATATATATATATATATATATATATATATATATATATATATATATATATATATATATATCACACACACACACAACCACTGTGAAAAAAAAAGCAAAATTCCAAGCGCTTTCGTGACTTCTCACATTATCAAGAAACTATAAAAATAAAAGGTTAACAGGTGCTGTTATGGAGTGGCAGCGAGGTGTAGTCTCGTCCTTATATGCTTATTGCATATATGTTGTGCCGAATAAGTCAATTAGCAAGAACTTATTTAAAATTAAATCCTTTCTAAAAATTTCTCTTATACGTTTAAATATTTTTTAATTTATTTAAAGGCAAAAATTAATAATTTTGTACCAAAAGAACCTTAGAAAACTTACCTAATCTAATTATAACAAATTTAATTTAATTTAGCCTAATCCAACTAAATATATTTTAGATAAGTTTACAATAATTTAATAATAAACACAATGAAATATTTTTTTTCGTTAGGTTCAGAATGATTTTTGGGAAATTATTCCACACACAAAATTTTCGCTTGCCTTATTCGGCAAGAACAGCGTTACTATTCAAGCCAAAATTGCAAGTTTTACCTATTCGGCAAAACACACAAATATATAATCAATAGGCTCATTAAAAAATTGTGACGTTACAATGACATGTACCAATAAAGTAATAGAACCTGATTTCACTGTAGCTTTCAGATCAGTTTCCTCATTTGAAAACTCAATATATTTAGGTCATTTAACTCTTTTGAAGGAATTAAAATACCCAATAAGTATAAGAATAATCAGTAGCATCGCTAAATTAAAGTACCCTGCAAAGTTTATTATTAATGAAATAAGCGGCTGAATGAAATATTAGCCCGAATAGTAACATAATATAAAATAATAAATAGCAAACAACATACTTATTAATGTTATATTCAACAAATCAACTGAAGAAGGCAGAGTGCTTGTGACTGTTACTCCAGTATTCAAAACTTATCGCCCATCAGTTTGACATCCACGGTGGGTAAACTAAAGAGAACTGTAATTAGAGACGATTTCGTAAAGTTTCTAAGACTAAGACAAACTACTAAGTAATAATCAACCCGATTTTCGCAAGACAATATCCTACTTCAACTCCATTATAAATATTGGTACAACAGTTTCCACAGTTGTGTTGTACCTCGACCTCCGGAAGGCATACAACAAAGAATTAAACAGATTACTAAATAAACTAAAGCCTCATGTCACAGGTGAGTCTTCAGGACTTGATCACTGACTGCTTCACTCGCTAACAGGATGCAGGGAGTTGTATAAAGTGACAAAGTGTCAAAGTGGCGAGGCATGATGAGTGGGGTCCCTCAGGGATCGGTCCAGGGCCCAGTTAGGTATTTTAATATACATTAATGATCTAAAAATAGGGCTTACACCCAAATTACAATGTCCACAGATGACAAAATTAGGGAAATGTGCAGTATCCATGAAAGACTGCCTAAGAGACCAGACACACCTGGACACTGTCTCAATGTCCTGGAAAGCGTGATGAACTTCAAATGTGAATCCCACGAACAGAGACAAATGAAGAGAAAGAACACAAAACAATATTAACACCGTACACTGCTCATGTCAGACTTCACCTTGAATACCCTGTCCAATTGTGGCCCCTTAATTATATATATATATATATATATATATATATATATATATATATATATATATATATATATATATATATATATATATATAAAATGACGATAATCTTGAATGTGTGCAAAAAGCAACAAAACTAAAAACTGTATAAGGGACAGTCTATATCACTCAACTTTTCCTCATACAGAAACGGAAGTGACCTCACAGAAACCAAGACACCGAACACATTCGACATGCTAAACCATGAGGATATTTATGAAAAACAAAGATGTACAAATAAACAAAACAGTGGTAGGAAACACCGTAGGCGGCAGTGCCTACCAGCACTCTCGAGGACTATCCAAAACTACATAGGATGTGCTAGTTGTTCACATGCCTCCCGAAGCATAGTTATTAGTAGAATTCAATATACCTCTGCGACTAGCAAAGGAGCAACATTAGTAGTTACACTAACAGTATTAGTACAATAGTACAACTGTGTCTCTATAGTATTAAAAGTGTTGTGGCTCACGCCTTTTATCATTCTTATCAAATATTAATACTTATTTAGTGTAAGCAGTGTGGTTTTCCTTTACCCTGTAGCCAGTGTGTGCTAAGGGTGAGGATGAGAGCCTTCTCCATTACTATCAACGCCTCAGTCATCTAGATAATAACTAGACACTCCTACATCGAGACAGTATTATGATAGTCCCGCTCCATAGACAGCTTGTGTGGTCTTCAAAATCCGCTATTTGCCTTTACACTATCACCGCCTCTCCAGCCCTCATACATGTGATTATACCCGTGAATGGTTACGAGAGTTTTACCCTCGCAGCCTGGACTGAGGCTAGCCTTCACTGTTGATTGTCTGGTTCACCAGGTTCTTGGTTCAAGCGGCTGGTAGGCCCACACAGCTATCACATCCCGGCAGGTAAGGTAGTTGCTGGTAATGTACTTGCTGGTAAGGTACTTGCAGATAAGGGACTTGCAGATAAGGTACTTGCTGGTGAGGCACTTACTGGTAAGATACTTGCTGGTGAGGCACTTACTGGTAAGATACTTGCTGGTGAGGCACTTACTGGTAAGATACTTGCTGGTGAGGCACTTACTGGTAAGATACTTGCTGGTAAGGCACTTACTGGTAAGATACTTGCTGGTGAGGCACTTACTGGTAAGATACTTGCTGGTGAGGCACTTACTGGTAAGATACTTGCTGGTGAGGCACTTACTGGTAAGATACTTGCTGGTGAGGCACTTACTGGTAAGATACTTGCTGGTAAGGCACTTACTGGTAAGATACTTGCTGGTGAGGCACTTACTGGTAAGATACTTGCTGGTGAGGCACTTACTGGTAAGATACTTGCTGGTAAGGCACTTACTGGTAAGATACTTGCTGGTAAGGCACTTACTGGTAAGATACTTGCTGGTGAGGCACTTACTGGTAAGATACTTGCTGGTGAGGCACTTACTGGTAAGATACTTGCTGGTGAGGCACTTACTGGTAAGATACTTGCTGGTGAGGCACTTACTGGTAAGATACTTGCTGGTGAGGCACTTACTGGTAAGATACTTGCTGGTGAGGCACTTACTGGTAAGATACTTGCTGGTAAGGCACTTACTGGTAAGATACTTGCTGGTGAGGCACTTACTGGTAAGATACTTGCTGGTAAGGCACTTACTGGTAAGATACTTGCTGGTAAGGCACTTACTGGTAATACTTGCAGCACTGGTAGATACTTGCTGGTAGGCACTTACTGGTAAGATACTTGCTGGTAGGCACTTACTGGTAAGATACTTGCTGGTAGGCACTTACTGGTAAGATACTTGCTGGTAAGGCACTTACTGGTAAGATACTTGCTGGTAAGGCACTTACTGGTAAGATACTTGCTGGTAAGGCACTTGCAGGTATTCACTGGTAAGGTACTTGCAGGTAAGGTACTTGAAGGAAGGTACTTACTGGTAAGGTACTGCAGGTAAGGTACTGCAGGTAAGGTACTTACTGGTAAGGTACTTACTGATAAGGTACTTGATGGTAAGGTGACTTTTTTTTTTCTTTGTCTAGTAATAATTTCCCCTGCAACTTCCCCCTTTTGTGCTCCTTTTTATTACGTATACCTCTCGCACTTATTTTTCCCAGTCGTTGTGGTGTGGCTGTGTGCGGGTTTGCTCTAAATGTTAAGCTGTGGCGATGTTTTAATGATGCTGTGATATTATCGAGAGAGAATAATTTGATCCAGTTGGCTGTATACGATTTAAGTAACGTTCAATATTGTGTCTGGAAATTCTGTGACTTGCAAAAGACCAAGTTTTCTTCTATTGCAAATTTACAAGTTTGTATCTCGAGGCTTCAGCGAGACACGAGGGGGGAAATACATTAAATGAAGGTTCATGAGACCTTGCTTGACTTAATGCATCGAATCTAATTTGTGTTGTGTACCTCATCATGTTCGTCTCCGCGCTGTCTGCCTGATAGACTTCCTCTGTGCACGCACATGTAACTGTCTGCACCGGTGGCTCTTAAATGCGTAGGTGTTAAGTGCACCTGTCCCTCTTAACTCCACCTCAATGCTATATACACCTACGAGTATGTGTTTCTTGCACCTATGTCTGTTACTTGCCGTTGGATCTCTTGCTTACCTGCACCTGTCTCCCTTACCTGCACCTAGTCTCCCTTACCTGCACCTAGTCTCCTTACCTGCACCTAGTCTCCCTTACCTGCACCTAGTCTCCTTTACCTGCACCTAGTCTCCTTACCTGCACCTAGTCTCCCTTACCTGCACCTAGTCTCCCTTACCTGCACCTAGTCTCCCTTACCTGCACCTAGTCTCCCTTACCTGCACCTAGTCTCCCTTACCTGCACCTAGTCTCCCTTACCTGCACCTAGTCTCCCTTACCTGCACCTAGTCTCCCTTACCTGCATCTTTGTTCCACCTGAATGTTAACTGCACTAAATAAACTGAGAACACCAACCTCACGTGACCTTGAACTGAGAACACCAACCTCACGTGACCTTGAACAGAGAACACCAACCTCACGTGACCTTGAACTGAGAACACCAACCTCACGTGACCTTGAACTGAGAACACCAACCTCACGTGACCTTGAACTGAGAACACCAACCTCACGTGACCTTGAACTGAGAACACCAACCTCACGTGACCTTGAACTGAAACACCAACCTGGACCTGAACAACACCAACCTCACGTGACCTTGAACTGAGAACACCAACCTCACGTGACCTTGAACTGAGAACACCAACCTCAGTGACCTTGAACTGAGAACACCAACCTCACGTGACCTTGAACTGAGAACACCAACCTCACGTGACCTTGAACTGAGAACACCAACCTCACGTGACCTTGAACTGAGAACACCAACCTCACGTGACCTTGAACTGAGAACACCAACCTCACGTGACCTTGAACTGAGAACACCAACCTCACGTGACCTTGAACTGAGAACACCAATTTTCCTGGAGGCAAAATGGGGCGAGGGAAGGTGGTAGTGTGAGATAATGATGGTTGTAGGTGCAAGTGGGTGGTAATGGTAGTGGGTCTGGTGGAAGTGTGGTGATGGCAGTGTGTGTTAATGACAGTGTATGGTGACAGCTGTGTGGTGCCGACAGTGTGTGGTGATTGCATTTACTAGGGTGACATATGTTATGGCAGGTAAGTGGTGTGACTGGTGAGAATGGTTGTCAGTGGTAGAGGTTGAGACTCAACCCGACTTACGCTAATTGGCTGACAGCTAACCAACAAACTTAAGAGATACTTCCCTCAGTGACTCCTAACAACATTGCTGGCAGCCAAGCAAAAGGAAAACGCACCAGGCCTCGTGAGTGGCAGGTGGAGTGTCAGGTGGTGGTGTGTCAGGTGGTGGTGTGGCAGATGGAGTGGAAGACGGCGGTACAATTGGTGAAAATGGTGAGACGATGTGATGATGGGAGTTTGGGGGTGGGATACGAGAAGTAAGGAGGGGGGGGGGGGGGGCCCCGGTGGCGGCATTATGGATGACAATGTTATGGAGGTAAGTGGTGTGCACTGGTGAGATGGTGACAGTGGTAGAGGTTGAGGGCTCACGACTCGATTGGCTACAGCTAACCACAATAGGCAGTGAGCTGCTCAGTGACTCTGACATTGCTGGCAGCCAAGCAAGGAGCCCAGGCCTCGTGAGTGGCAGGTGGAGTGCCAGGTGGTGGAGGTGGGGTAGGTGTGTCAGGTGGAGGTGTGGCGATGGTGGAAGACGCAGTGATGGGAAAATGGAAGACGAGTGATGATGGGAGTTGGGGTGGAATACAGTAAGGAGTGACAGGTGGCAGAGGTGGGAGGGGCAGGTGGCGGCACATGGATGCCAGTGGAGGTTAGTGATGGCAGGTGAGGGGACAGTGATGGCAAGTGAGGGCCAGTGATGGCAAGTGAGGGCCAGTGATGGCAGGTGGAGGGCCAGTGATGGCAGGTGGAGGGCCAGTGATGGCAGGTGGAGGGCCAGTGATGGCAGGTGGAGGGCCAGTGATGGCAGGTGAAAGGTCAGTGATGGCAGGTGGAAGACCAGTGATGGCAGGTGGAAGACCAGTGATGGCAGGTGGAGGGTCAGTGATGACAAGGATCAGTGATGGCAGGTGGAGGGCCAGTGATGGCAGGTGAAAGGTCAGTGATGTCAGGTGGAGGACCAGTTATGGCAGGTGGAAGTCCAGTGATGGCAGGTGGAAGACCAGTGATGGCAGATGGAAGGTCAGTGATGGCACGTGGAAGGTCAGTGATGGCAGATGGAAGGACCAGTGATGGCAGGTGGAAGGTCAATGATGGCAGTTGGAGGGCCAGTGATGGCAGATGGAGGGCCAGTGACGGCAGGTCGACAGTGATGGCAAGTGGAGGGTCAGTGATGGTAGGTGGAGGGTCAGTGATGGCAGATGGAGGGCCAGTGATGGCAGGTGGAGGGCCAGTGATGGCAGGTGGAAGGTCAGTGATGGCAGGTGGTGCGCGTGTATGCTCACCATCCATCAAGGCTCCACCAGATACTACCGCCAGATAACTCCACGGAGCGACCCTCACCTCAGCATTACCCAGTATCGTCGGCTGCTATCGCCTACACAGCCCCGACTATCTCAAAGCATATCAAAGAGCCGACCTCGTATATCGCAAACCATCACTTGCACCCACGGAAAATAACCTGATCCAATATTAAAGCTATTTAAAATTAACAAAATTACTACATGCTGCATTAAAAGGTTTAAAATTTTTTTGCTTGCTTACTTATGCTTTTCCTCATTGTTATTGTGTCCTTTTAGAGCAATTTATGATGGATTGTAGAGAGAAGTCGTGAGTGAAGTTATCAAGTTGAGTCAAATGACTGATGAAGTGCGAAATTTTTCATCTTGGGAGCATCCATCCGCCACTATGTCTTCTCTTCTTCTTCTTCCCTGCCCCTCCACGCCCTCAATCCAACGTCTCACAAATTTTATGTATATATTTATTATACATACATATATATATATATATATATATATATATATATATATATATATATATATATACTATATAAAATGTCGTGCCGTGTAGGTAAAACTGGTCAATTAGCAAGAACTCATTTAAAATTAAGTCCTTTCTAAAAAAGTTCTCTTATACGTTTAAAGATATATTTTTCCACTTAAGTTAATGTAAAAATTAATAATTTTGTACCAAAAGAATCTTAGAAAACTTGCCTAACCTTATTATAACAAGCGCAATTTAATTTAGCCTAATCCAACTAAATATATTTTAGATAAGTTTACAATAATTTAATAATAAACACAATGAAATATATTCTTTTCGTTAGGTTCAGAATTATTTTTTTGCGAAATTATTGCATACACAGATTTTCGCTTGATATTCACAGATATTCGGCAAGAAGAGCGTTGTTATTTAAGGCAAAATAGCAAGTTTTACCTATTCGGCGCGAGCCCGCGCGCACACACACGCGCACACACACACGCACACATACATATATATAAACTATTATGAATTAACATGGAGGATGGTTTTAATTTTACTAACAAACTAACTAGAGAGCTAACCACTTCGAGATCTTTTGGACCACAAGGTTGACAAACATACCGGGCCAGGGCAGTCAGAACACATTAGTAATCTGAATACACAGTGAACCGAGATTCAACTAAGCCTGCTATCAGAAGAGAAGTGAGGACTTCGTGAGACTCCATAATGGGTCGCTACTCGGAGAAACAACCCACGACAACCCTCCTAAGTACAAAGGAGTCTGGTGAAACCCTCTCCTGGGTGTCAGCAGCCAGCTGAACCAAGGAGTCAATCGTCAACGCCAACTTGCAGAAGCCAAGCTGCACCTCCCTGAAGTCCAGGCCTGGTAGATACGAGTGTGGATGTGAGTCTAACAATGTGTATACGTTTAAGTGAGATATAATTTTTTATGAAGGATTCAGTGAGGTTAGCCAGTTACATTTGAGTAGAATGGGAGAACGCATTCGTTTGTGTGTGTTTTTAATGTTATAGTGAAATATATTGCCTTGCTGAAGCTTGTTACTGTGCTGCATGGGGTGTATTGCTTGGGTTATGGACTGCGTGTGCTGCAGACGATGCGTGCGGTATATCGTTCTCATCTACTGAGTGTTGTGTCGCGGTGTACACGTGTTTTTATTATGTGGTAAACAGAGCTTATACTGTGATACTCAGTGCCGTGTTGTACTGGTCTTGGTTCCTGTGCAACTGCACGTATTGTGAGATGCAAAACTGTTATGCTTAATTGCGTGTTCATGTTTCTAATTACTTGTGTGTAGTTACAGAAACAAAGCCAAGTTTGTGGTGTCACATCTTCGGTGTTTAATTTCTTATTCATTATTTTCAAGTTTTATAGAAAGGGAAAGGGGGTTAGGTTAGGTCTTAGTTATATGATGACCCGCCATTAGGGTTTTAGTACACCTTATTTACATTAAGATCTCATTTCAACAGTCTACTACTCTCTTAATAAAGGAATATTTTCAAAGAGGCTTTAGGAAGGGTAGTGGGTGTGTAGACCAAGTGTTTGCAGTGAAACATAGGTGAACAATATTTAGATAAGGGTAAAGAGGTGTTTGTGGCATTTATGGATTTGGAAAAGACATATGATAGGGTGGATAGGGGGGCAATGTGGCAGATGTTGCAAATGTATGGAATAGGAGGTAGGTTATTGAAAGCGGTGAAAAGTTTTTACGAGGATAGTGAGGCTCAGGTTAGAGTATGTAGGCGAGAGGGAGATTATTTCCCAGTAAAAGTAGGCCTTAGACAGGGATGTGATGTCACCGTGGTTGTTCAATATATTTATAGATGGAATTGTAAGAGAAGTGAATGCTCGAGCGTTGGCAAGAGGTGTTGGGTTAAAAGATAAAGAATCTAACACAGTTGCTATTTGCTGATGACACTGTGCTTTTGGGGGATTCTGAAGAGAAGTTGCAGAGGTTGGTGGACGAGTTTGGTAGGGTATGTAAAAGAAGGAAATTAATAGTGAATATAGGAAAGAGTAAGGTGATGAGGATAACAAAAAAATTAGATAACGGAAGATTGGATATCAGATTGGAGGGAGAGAGTACGGAGGAGGTGAATGTGTTCAGATATTTGGGAGTGAATGTGTCAGCAGATGGGTATATGAAGGATGAGGTGAATCATAGAATTAACGAGGGGAAAAAGGTGAGTGGTGCACTGAGGAGCTTGTGGAGACAGAGAACTTTATTCATGAAAGCAAAGAGGGGAATGTATGAGAGTATAGTTATACCAACACTCATGTATGGGTGTGAGACATGAGTTGTGAATGTTGCAACAAGGAGAAGGCTGGAGGCAGTGGAGATGTCATGTCTGAGGGCAATGTGTGGTGTGAATATAATGCAGAGAATCCGTAGTTTGGAGATTAGGAGGAGGTGTGGGAGGGGTTATTGAGATGGTTTGGACATATAAAGAGGATGGAACAAAATAGAATGACTTCGAGTGTATAAATCTGTAGTGGAGGAAGGCGGGGTAGGGGTCGCCCTAGAAAAGGTTGGAGGGAGGGGGTAAAGGAGGTTTTGTGTGCGAGCGGCTTGGACTTCCAGCAAGCGTGCTTGAGAGTGTTAGATAGGAGTGAATGGAGACAAATGGTTTTTAGAACTTGACGTGCTGTTGGAGTGTAGGCAAGGTAACATTTATGAAGGGTTTCAGGGAAACCGGCAGGCCGGACTTGATTCCTGGAGATGGGAAGCACAGTGCCGGCATTCTGAATGAAGGAGGGGTGTTAATGTTGCAGTTTTGTAGCTGTAGTGTAAGCACGCCACTAGCAAGACAGTGATGGAGTGAATGATGATGAAAGTTTGTTTTGTCGAGTCACCCTGCCTTGGTGGGAAACGGCCGATGTGTTAATAATAAATAAAAAAATAATCTTTTAAGGATTGTAGTTGTAATAGATTGCTCTTATCTATTACAGTTATCCTTGTTTTTAATTAATGAAGTTACCTACAGTATTTAATCTTTTCATCCTGCCTAAGAACTTCACTTTCAAATTTCTTAATACCATCGTGTTACTATGGTGTATGTGATGATGCTACTATGGTGTATGTGATGATGTTACTGTGAGGTATGTGAAGATGTTACTGTGTTGTATGGTGGTGTACTGATGTTACTGTCGTGTATTTGATGATGTTACTGTGTTGTATGGTGGTGTACTGATGTTACTGTCGTGTATTTGATGATGTTACTGTGTTGTATGGTGGTGTACTGATGTTACTGTCGTGTATTTGATGATGTTACTGTGTTGTATGGTGGTGTACTGATGTTACTGTCGTGTATTTGATGAGGTTACTGTGTTGTATGGTGGTGTACTGATGTTACTGTAGTGTATGTGATGATGTTACTGTGTTGTATGGTGGTGTACTGATGTTACTGTCGTGTATTTGATGATGTTACTGTGTTGTATGGTGGTGTACTGATGTTACTGTCGTGTATTTGATGATGTTACTGTGTTGTATGGTGGTGTACTGATGTTACTGTCGTGTATTTTATGAGGTTACTGTGGTGTATGGTGGTGTACTGATGTTACTGTCGTGTATTTGATGATGTCACTGTGTTGTATGGTGGTGTACTGATGTTACTGTCGTGTATTTGATGATGTTACTGTGTTGTATGGTGGTGTACTGATGTTACTGTCGTGTATTTGATGTTACTGTGGTGTATGGCGGTGTGCTGATGTTACTGTAGTGTATGTGATGATGTTATTGTGGTGTATGGGAGTGTATTACTGTTACTGAAGTGTATGGGAGTGTATTACTGAAGTGTATGGGAGCATATTACTGTTACTGAAGTATATGGGAGTGTATTACTGTTACTGAAGTGTATGGGAGTATATTACTGTTACTGAAGTGCATGGGGTGTATTACTGTTACTGAAGTGTATGAGTGTATTACTGTTACTGAAGTGTATGAGAGTGTATTACTGTTACTATAGTGTATGTGCTAGTGTTACTGTGGTGTGTAAGAGTGTGCTGGTAGTACTGTATATAGAGGTGTGCGCTGGTGTTACTGTGGTGTATAGGGATGTGTGCTGGTGTTGCTGTGGTGTATAGGGATGTGTGCTGGTGTTACTGAGGTGTATAGGGATGTGTGCTGGTGTTACTGTGGTGTATAGGGATGTGTGATGGTGTTACTGTGGTGTATAGGGATGTGTGATGGTGTTACTGTGATGTATAGGGATGTGTGCTGGTGTTACTGAGGTGTATAGGGATGTGTGCTGGTGTTACTGAGGTGTATAGGGATGTGTGCTGGTGTTTCTGTGGTGGATGGAGGTGTTTGCTGGTGTTTCTGTGGTGGATGGAGGTGTTTGCTGGTGTAACTGTTAAGACCTATGCTGTTATTTCTCCAGTTACTTAGTAAACTATTGTACCACCACTGCTCCCTCAATTCTCGTTTATATTAAACTTTACTGCCTGTGTCGCGTTAGTCCTCAAAACATTAAGTAACCTGGACTAACCATCCCAGGGTGGTCCAGTTGTTAGACTGACAAAGCACTAAGATCAACTGGCTGTTCAGCCAGTTGATCTTAGTGCTATAAATTGTTCGAAGTCTAAAGCTCTAAAGCACAGGAAAATTCTGACAAATGTTCTAATCTCCCCGCCGCCATACTGCCGAAAACGGTTTGTGGAGTTCTAAAGTTAGACACTCTGGTCGCTTAACTCTAACTACCACGTTTGCATTTATAAGTTAAACTATAATCTTCATTAATTATATAAATTTTTATATACTAGTTACACATTAATACATGTTTTATAATATATACTATTATATATTGCTTTATTTCCACTCACTTATCGATAGTTATGGCTACCAACAGAGCTCGTAGACCGTGAAGGCTCGTTACGTTGTGTGACACATCATACTGGTCCACATAGAGCACGAAAATGACCCTGATACTAGGTTTTACATGGCATATGATGCTTATTTTGGAATACCTGTTTGCTACCAAGACAAATCCTGGTCACCTCAAGTGTCCTGTGGTAGCTGTTGCTAGGTATTAAAAGGATGGTTACATTAATTAGGTGTATGCCATTTGAAATTCTTTAAATTTGGCAAAAAGCCAAGAAACTACTAAAATGACTTACTTTTACACGAGAGACATGTAAAAGTTTATCCAAACGTTATAGCCACCTATTGTCACAATGCCTCACAATGTACATTTGCTAACTATCAGCCAACTTCTGAAAGTGAAAGCTTCAACGCCGGAAAATTGCGATGTGTTTAATGAAGCATGCTTAAGCAACTCCCCACATTTTCTTAGGGGCAAGAACTAGATGATTTAGACAGGGACTAAATCAACCCGCCCCGAAGAGTGGAATTTATTGTATCCTAGTTGCATATCTACCTACAGGACCACAACTGAAGCGGATGTTGGAAAATATAGAGTCGGAAGGACAAAAAAAAATTTCGACTTGTAGCGCATGGGTATCTAAGTGACACCAAGAACGGAAAATACAAAGCTTTGCAGACTTAACTGAACAGTATGGAAGACTGAGGGGCTAAATGTCCCTGAAACCGCACTATTTCCACTCGCACTTTTATTTCTTCACGCCAAATTTTGAAGGCGTTAACACAGAAAATGTTCAAATGTCAAATTTTAACACGTGAACAATTGAAGAGGTATTGGCAGGAGACACTAACACGATGACTAAGACAAGTACACTTATGTGGAATCCCTTACTGACAGTATTTCATTCATAAAGTTCGCTTTATCAATCGACATATTTTTGACTTGATGAAGGCCACCGTGTGGGGTCGAAACGTCGTCAATATAATTGCATTTGTCTCCTTACCATGAATATCACTGTTGACCTTCCTCTGGTGCACTTCTAGTGTGAAGCAGTGTTCTTATGAGATAACTTAAGATTACTTTATGATTATTTTAATTTGGAATGAACTATTTAATATAATAAATTTATATACATAATTAATATTTCGCTTTCTGACAAACCTTTGATGTGATGAAAACAGACTGATAATTTGCAGTATAACTGTTGACGCTACAAACAAAATGGGGTCAGTTTTGGAATAGACATTCTCAAAAAAAAAAAATATAAAAAATAAGGAAAACAACGGAAATTGTGTGTTGTGTACCGACGAAGTGCTCAAGTAATTTACTACGTTCAACTGCAGACTACCTGAATTGCAGACTACCGGGGTACATCACATTGCGTCTAGAGGTCACATCAGTGTCATGTGCCACACTGTACCGCAACCCATGACATTTCTCCGTGCAAATCCCTAGTGAAACCAGGGGGGATTAACCCTGCATAATAGAGTCGCCTTGGGGATTTACCTGGTAGGTCATCAGTCAGGCTCTGCGGGCAGCCCGCTCAGTACGCCGCAATCATTACTCTCTGGAACGGCGCTCACCGCCATCACAGACGAGAAGACATCACTTTTTCTTCTTCTTCTTCTCATGGATCCTAGTAGCCGTAATGACAAACTCATGTCAGGTACAGGTTTTTTTCTGAGACTCCTAGAGATAGAGAACTCTCAGTTCCCTAAACATCCAAGTCTAATACTGCCAATATTAAAAATTCTGGACGAGTTTTACTTAATTGATTAACATGCTTCCCTGTCGCGTCTTGTCCCGTCGCTGCCTCTTCCCCCCTCTTCTATCTATCTATCTATCTCTCTCTCTCTCTCTCTCTCTCTCTCTCTCTCTCTCTCTCTCTTCTTTATTTATTCTCCCATCTATTACTTTTCCTCCTCATAAATATTTATCTCCTGTTCCTCTTCCATCATCTCTTAGTTGCAAAGCTAATTTCTCTCTCGTACTGTCATCTTTTATTTTTTTACGACCTCTCGAGCAGTGATACGACACACCAAGATGACCTTAGTACCTCCTGGCTTCGAGTGACCTCCCAATCAATACCTTCCTGAAAGCATCAACCGGACCCGAATCACATCAGCGCCTCCTGGCTTGCATAATCTCCCTTGACCTCCTCTCAAGATATTCTTGAAGCAGCAGCCATACCAAGACTGCCTCAGCATCTCTGCCTTCCAGGAACCTCCCTTGACCTCTTTGTAAGCACCCTCTGTGGGTCCCGCCTCCGGGCCAGAATTGCTTCCTCATCTCCTGACCTTCAATAACCTCTCTAATCTCGTCGAGAGCTCATTTATAACTTTAGTCAGAAAAAGATTACTTATCACCTGACTTACCGGATATTTCAGTCGGTGAGTGCCTTCTGAAAAGCTGCTTCCACACCACTGCAGAAACCTGCAAAGAGAAGAGACGCTTAGGACGTATGTTAGGAGAATAATGTGCTTTAATATACATATTAAGCGAGCGCTGTTTTGCTACTAATAATTTGTTAGCAATATACCTATTATTTAACTGTAATAAAGTGGTACAACGGAAACATTCTAAAAAGCGTCAAGGCCATTTTTACAAGAGGAATTACACAGAACTTCTCGTAGACAGCACATAATGTGAAGGTAAAGTGTAGCTCATTACTGAGTAGCTTTCATAACCCAGGCTGTCAACGCCCTGAGAGTCTGTCCGTCAACCCCTGCATTGCACCGTCTTGCCAAACATATTGCTGCTTATATTTACTAACGTCAAGGCCAGTCGGGCTCGTAGAGTGAGAGTCGTCCCGGGCGAAATTATAATTGGTACGACCTAGCGATTAAAATTATCGTGCATGGCTGTGTTTGGCATCTGGAAGCCAGGAAAATGATCAGAAGCTAAAACTGCTTCGTGGTAGCCGCTTCTAATGGAGGTTCCTCTATCTCGGTGTAAACTGTGTCCGACACTCACTCTCTGCGTGCATTTAATGAATATTAATTAAGGATTATATATAAAACTCGAGTGGTGGAGGGCAATTAGAGCCCCGCCTGGAGAAATTAAGACGCACACGAATTAGGAGCATACACAATTATTTAATGAAAAAAAATCGTGCTGCGCTTTTCCAGATATGACAAAAAAAAAAAAGAGAGAAACGGGATGAAGCAGCCTTGATGCAGCCTCCGCAACAAGGCTAAGTTGGTCATCACTGTAATTATATTTAGTGAAAGATTCTGCATAATGAAACAAGAAGAAAATTCAAACATTTCCCTCTCTGGAAAGACGCCACTAATGAGGCAACCATGACAAACCTGTTATACAGGCGTGTGACGTACACGAGACAGTCTACGTATACGAAAACCTGGACGTACACGGCAAGGTTCACGTACAAGGGTGGACGTACACGGCAGGGTGGGCAAGAGACTCACACAGGCACGACAGTCAAGTGTCGTACCAATGTTTTAGTAATTTGTCAAGTTAGCAACACAGACCAAAAATTTTTAGGTAAGTTAGTAACACAGAGCAATGTGTTGGCAAGTAACACAAAGCAAACAATGTGTTGGCAAGTAACACAGAGCAAACAATGTGTTGGCAAGTAACACAGAGCAAACAATGTGTTGGCAAGTAACACAGGGTAAACAATGTGTTGGCAAGTAACAGACCAAACAATATTCTGGCAATGTTTTGGCACAATACAAACACACCAAACGACAATACTCAATGTCTGTGTTCATATTTTCACTGACAGTAAGTTAATCACGTAACTGTAACCTTCACTATTTAAACAAGAAGGCAGAAAGAGTTTCTTTCTTCAAAAAGCTAAATTAACAAATATTCAAAAGGAAAATGAATGAACAGCAAAGAAGGAATAAAAAAAGAGAGAATTTTTGAAAGTCAACCAAAGTGTTAATGTACAACAAAACCGATAAAGAGTTTATACACTAATTTCCCCGTAATAATTCTCTCATGGACAGCACAAATACACAGCTCTTCTAAAATAATGAAGACAACTCTTATAGCCTGGACAAGGAAACACACTATCACTTGTACAACGATATTAGCAGTAGTGGTGGTAATAGTAGTTATAGTTAGTAGCAGAAGCAGCAGCAACATCATCGGCAGTAGCAGTAGTGGTAGTAATATTTACGAAGCCCTCTGACAGCATACGTCACTCAGCATTCATAGCCATAAAAAGTTATATACAACACAAAAACTAGGGCAAAATTAACAAACAATAAAATCAAGGGACATAAAACACTCAACGCAAATGAATACTATCACACTAAATTTAAATAATCAGCATCAATTAAAACCCCCATTCCCCCATTAAATTATTAATGTCGAAAGCCTCTCCTAAGTTCGCAGAGATGCCTATAAGGCATCTAGGTAATTATAGCATTAAGTGATTCCATGAAAGAGAAAAGCACTAATAACTTATTTTATAAATCAGAAAATAATGAAAAAAAATAATTACAAATAATCATAATAAGAACGTCCTGGAGGCTAACGTATCTTAAGCAAGATGTTAATTTCCTTAAATAACTTATTAGCAATATTATTACATATAATCATATAAGTTATAACCCGTGTGGTTGGAACAACGCCTGGGGAATGGGATATAATCTGCTTTGATCCAGCCTGGGTTATTAGTTCAACATACATAATTGACTTCCTCTGCTCAAAAACAAACTAACCTAATAGAGCGTGCAGGTCAACATATACATCATACACAAATATGCCTTTCTATGCATACACAGATTCGAAGATGCAAAGATACATACATATACTCCCGCATATACAAGCCTCGTTAAATCTCCGCACGTTACTAATTTCTGGAGCATTACGCAACGTGCTTCATCAATGTTGTTCTGAGCTGTGAGGGAAAGTTGCTACAGGCTGGTGGGCTACAGGCTGGTGGGCTACAGGCCGCTAGGCTTCAGCGGCGGGCGAGTAGCGAGGCTTAATTAAGAATTACTGATAAACGGAACCAACTTAAGTGAGCTATTTTGCAATGTAAAGTCACGAGTCACCTGGTAAACTTAACTTGAAAAACAAATCAGAAATATGAGAGTTGATCCTCGTGCTCAGAGTACGAGAGAAGCCTCAAGAAAATGTTAATATAAAAGTTGAACGAAAAACTGCATTCAGTTCCATACTTTCGTTACAATTAGCAGGTAAAGAATATGTTAATGTTTTTTAACATCACGCTACGAGCGAAATTATTTTTAATCACACAACAGAGGCACATGTCAATAGACACTTGACCTTGTGTGTGTGTTAGTTACCAGTTTGTCCTAGGCACATGTCGATTAGACACTAGGCCTGTTGTATATGCGCGCGCGTGTGTTCTCACCTAATTGTGGTTGCAGGGGTCGAGACTCAGTTCCTGACCCCCGCCTCTTCACTGATCGCTACTGGGTCCTCTCTCTCCCTGCTCCATGAGCTTTATCATACCTCGTCTTAAAGCTATGTATGGTTCCTGCCTCCACTACATCACTTGCTAGACTATTCCACTTCCTGACTACTCTATGGCTGAAGAAATACTTCCTCTGTGTGTGTGTAACGAAACACTTCGAAATGTTTCGGCCCCGCCGGGAATTGAACCCGGGCCCTCCGTGCGTGAAGCAAGAGCGCTAGCCACCATGCCACCGGGGCGTGTGTGTGTGTGTGTGTTTGTTTTGAATCTTATATTTGCAAAGTACTTATGCAACCAAGTCTTGAAGAACCTAATTATATTATATTTTCAAGAAAGCGCTATTTATTTGACAAACAATTTTAAGGGAAAACTATTCTAGTGTCATGGAGACAACAGACAAATAGAGATCAGTACCTGTAGTTACGTCCGACCTGTGCAACAAACCCCAAACACAATTATTTATTCCTATTGTTATGGATTATAAATAGTAATATATATTTGTATTTAACCATTATTACAAGTTATTTATGTGCATAAAACCTAAAATGTCTAGAGTTGTTAAATGTTATCACATACTGCAGAAAGTATGGTAATGTATTGACATTAGTGTGAGCTTATGTGATTTCATGCCACATTATGTGGTCATGTAGCGTATGTTACAACCAGATGCTTGAAGTTTCTCTATAGGGCAAACTCAGCGACAGTCAATGTACCTAAGTGTTTAGCTTACATGGTTCTCACGGCACCTCTAGTGGATTTCCCATATACCCAGGCTTGGCTTTATACCGCACACACATTCTTATTTTAACTCTAAGACTTATGTGTGGTAGTGGTGTAGCTGCACTCCACTGCATTCTCTTGTGTTCCCTGCTGTCTGCACTGCCCACTGTTGGCCGCTGTTTTCCTCGCCTGTCCGTTGTCATTTGTTGCC
Source organism: Cherax destructor (assembly GCA_009830355.1). Classification (NCBI taxonomy): domain Eukaryota; kingdom Metazoa; phylum Arthropoda; class Malacostraca; order Decapoda; family Parastacidae; genus Cherax; species Cherax destructor. Next base: position 266,114 of record WNWK01000280.1, read on the forward strand.
TCTCATGGCGACATTAAATCTTTATTTATCATTGCTTACAGTCAAGTTGTATAGTCGTGTGAACATATATTTATATTTAAATAACCTGTGACCAATAGATTAACTGTATTGGTTAGTATTCCTGACAGCTCTAAATTAAAATATATTTTACTCGCTTAGTTTATATATATTTATCTTTATAATAAATTATTTTTATAATTACCATCCTGGATCAAATGAACTGTGGTTAACTTAATTTCATCTTAGTACTAATTGAATTTTGATAACTCTTATTACTGTCTGTACACAGACTCGCCCGAGGGGTACTTAACCCTAATCAACAAGGCTATTACCACTGGCACGTAATATCCAGTGCTCCACAACTCATCAAAGAAAAAGTCCTTAAGCACATTCGTGTTAGGCTGCTTACCACGGAGTTACATACCTTTGTTTTCTGCAATTGTTTTTCTTTGCACTTCAAAAAGATCTTCATGTATAAGTATTTTAAATTCGGTTAGTATCTAAGGTTTTTATGAGGTCACTTCGTAGTATCAGTTTTCCCTGAGAACCTCTTGAGTCACGCGTTCGGGCTACGACCCGAGCGCTGGGAATGATTCAAATGGAGGAGTTTTTGAGAGTTGAGAGCCTCATGCCAGCGAGAACACCGGCACTTGGATACTAGAGATATGGCCCTGATTCCTACCCCAGCACCTATGGTACTCCCTGCCAGCTCTGTGTGAGTGGGGAAGGTAGCAGACGAGTTTGAGTTGGAATTGACTCACAGTATCCTACACACCGGACCGACGACACCAGTTAGCAACATAGCGTCTATGACAATTGTAGCTGCAACATCACTTGTTTGAAGAGGATTCAATGTGTCCTGTCATAGGGCAGACCCCGCCATAGGTCTGTAAACGGTACTCCACTTCACCCAAAAAAGACTCATCGTGCCCTTGTCATAGGGCTTCCCCCGCCATAGGGCTGTAAATGGTTCTCCACTTGAACCAAAGACTCGAAATTGTATTTAGTAATCTATGAAACACTGAATGCTGAACCTAATGAAAAAAAATATATTTCATTGTGTTTGTTTATTAAATTATTGTAAATTTATCTAAAATATATTTAGTTGGATTAGACTAAATTAAATTGAGCTTGTTTTAATAAGGTTAGGTAAGTTTTCTAAAGTTCTTTTGGTACAAAATTATTAATTTTTACATTAAGTTAAATGAAAAAAATATATCTTTAAACGTATATGAGAATATTTTAGAAAGGACTATTTTAAATGAGTTCTTGCTAATTGACCAGTTTTACCTATTCGGCACATTATATATATATATATATCGGCATGTATAGCCCAAACAGTGTCTTGTGTCGGGGGGCGAGGCAGTCTCTAGTGTCCGGGGGGCCGAGGCAGTCTCTAGTGTCCGGGAACCCGAGGCAGTATCTAGTGCCCGGGGGGCCAAGACAGTCTCTTGTGTCCGGGTGCGAGATAGTGTCTCGTGTCAGGAACGAGAGAGGAAAACGAACCCACTATATTTATTGGCAAATGTAAAAGAGTTAGCCTGAAACACTGCACTATATTGAAACCAGAGATGATATTCTGACAGCGATGCTCTGGGATTGTTCAAGACCCACAAACATCCTCTCTCATCCACTAACATATTATAATACTATTCATGAAAAGCGCTAAACCAGAGAGGGTCATCAAACCCGACGGAACCGTGAGCCGACATCAATATTCCTGTGGAGCAAGTACCCCTCTCAAGGAAAAAAAAAGTGGAAAACAGTCGCAGTAAACTTTCAAATATGAGCAGAGTCAACCCTCGGTGATTACCGGAGCTGATAAGTTTAGCCCAATACTCTTAACTTTACAGGAGAAACTCTTAAAACCTTCAGGGTAAAGCTGAGTCACTCTCTTACCTTGCAGAATTACTGATTCGTAAACTACAAAGCCAAGACCAAATTTGGTTTCTTCAGCGATTTGGGTGTTGATAACTTACTAGATTCCCTGTCCATGTTGTACCTTCTCTTTGAAGCACCACCACACCATTCCATTGTCATTCATTCGTATTACATTAGTTTGATAAGAAAGAAAAATATATAAATAAATGTGCACACACACACACACACACACACACACACCAGGAGCTGAGTCTCGACCCCTGCAACCACAATTAAGTGAGTACACACATACATTTACGAGTGGACGCGTTAGCAAACAGATCTATGAAGGACGAGGTGAACCACAGAATAAATGAAAGGGAAGGTGAAATGTTGCGGTGTCTGTGGAGGGAAAGGTCATCAATGAAGCCAAAATAAGAAATTTACCAGCTCTTCATATAGGTGTGAGGCATGAGGTTTAAACGTTGCATTGAGGAGACTGGAGGTACTGGACATGTTATGTTATGTTTGAGAGTATTACGCGGTGTAAACATTCTGCAATATATTCCAAGCACAGAAATTGAAAGATGACTTGGGGTTACAAGAGGTATTAGTCAGGGGACAGAAGGGGTTTCGAGATGGTTTGGGCATTTAGAGAGGATAGAGCGGAATAAGATGGCCAAGAGAGAATACAAATCCGGAATGATAAAAAGGAGTAAGAAGGGTCGTCCAATAAGGGTTGGGAGTGTGTGAGTGTTTTGGATCAACATATGCGAGTAACGTAACATTTATAAAAGGGATTCAGAGAACCCAGAGTCTTAAAGGGGATCAGAACAGTGCCAGCACTCTGAAGGAAAGGTGGGGACGTTACAATCCAGAGGCTCATTTCAATTGTCATGTCTACGCACTTCTGGCAAGAATGGCGGTGAATGTTGTTGTTATTGTTTTTTGGGGTGGGTGGGGAGTCGCCCTATTCTGGTGGGAGTCAGCTGGCGTGGTAAATAACACACAATCAACACTTTAAAAATGTAATACGCGATTGTATTTTTTCTTAAGAGCTCTGGGATTCGAACTGGGGTCAAACATGTGATTATTATTATTATAATCATAAGTAATCGCTAAATCCACAAGGGTCACACAGCCAAGTGTAATGTGAGCCCACAATAATAAAGCTACAGTCACGTCGGTCGCGAGGTAATCTTTCATTATTCTTTACTCCGATTAGAGATTTATGCTTACAGAAGTATAGTTAAACTCGTGGTGCTCCATTTTAGGTTAGTTAACCTAACTATATTTAAGTTTAGCAATGTAAGTCGTCCTCAAAACTTCTCTTATATCATTAGTTAGCTGATCTATTTATATACAACTATTATTTTTCCACAGTTTCTTCCCAAGTCAAAAATGACGCCTTGACAGATAGCTGGCTTCTTAAATTTTAAAACTTTTCTGTATGCGTCTGCAGAATCCGCAAAAATCGGTAAAACCATATCTACACAGCTTATCTTATCAGGTCACTATCTGACCTAGCCCACCACCAGAACTGCCATAACAGGACTCTCACTAGAGACCAACACAGAGCCAAACTTCGGGCCTTTAGTTTCTTCACTATCTCAGATGTAGGTGCCTATACTTCACACCCGACCTGGCCTCAAGGGTCTGCAGTTGGTTGGTCAGTCAAAGAGGATTAAAGCCCATCGGCTACACGATGTTCGCCACGGCGGTTCATCAGTCAAGATAATTTTAATCCTTCAAATAATGTTAAAGTAAATTCTTAGTATGTATACGCCGAGAGCCATGCACTTTTCAGTGTATACAGATTGGATTCTGAATCAACCTGTTCTCCACTTTCCTCCAGATTGCAACTTGCGTAGTTTTGTATGCTTCGAATGGTACTATTTGTGATATACGTCTTGCCACTCGAGGCAAGTGGTTCCACCTGAGAGCGTGCGTTTCCTCCCAAACATTAAAATTTAAAGGCTGAGTTTCCTGCCACCCAGCAACTTCCATACGCGTACAAGGGTCGTCATGGAGTGTTGCTTCCGTAAAGGATCCTGGAAAAGGATGCTAGAACTTTGACAGACAAAAACGAGAAAAAACCATGCTGCTAAGCAAATGTCGTTAAATACTATGATTACGACACTAAGGTGTTGAAGACGGTGTTTTTACTCTCATGCTTCCTGTGTCTTCTTGGTAGTTCCCAGTTTTCTGTTCGCACATCCCAATAGTCTCATCTTTATACATTATTACATTTATTGTTGTTAGAGTATAAATTGTTAAATTACGATGCCGTAAACTTAACCTAGACAAACTTCCTTAATAATACAATTCAAATAATTAACACTGGTGTTAGGAGGGCATGTTCGAGAACAAAATTACAGCAACATCAGAATGGTGGTAACATCCTTCAAATTGGAACTGAGGATAAAAAAAAAAATCCGCCCTTACCAGCCTCCTCTGGGATTCGCCCTTACCAGCTTCCTCTGGGACCCGCCCTTACCAGCCTCCTCTGGGATTCGCCCTTACCAGCTTCCTCTGGGACCCGCCCTTACCAGCCTCCTCTGGGACCCGCCCTTACCAGCCTCCTCTGGGACCCGCCCTTACCAGCCTCCTCTGGGATTCGCCCTTACCAGCCTCCTCTGGGATTCGCCCTTACCAGCCTCCTCTGGGACCCGCCCTTACCAGCCTCCTCTGGGACCCGCCCTTACCAGCCTCCTCTGGGATCCGCCCTTACCAGCCTCCTCTGGGATCCGCCCTTACCAGCCTCCTCTGGGATCCGCCCTTACCAGCCTCCTCTGGGATCCGCCCTTACCAGCCTCCTCTGGGATCCGCCCTTACCAGCCTCCTCTGGGATCCGCCCTTACCAGCCTCCTCTGGGATCCGCCCTTACCAGCCTCCTCTGGGATCCGCCCTTACCAGCCTCCTCTGGGAGCCACTCTTACCAGCCTCTTCTGGGATCCGCCCTTACTAGCCTCCTCTGGGATCCGCCCTTACCAGCCTCCTCTGGGATCCGCCCTTACCAGCCTCCTCTGGGATCCGCCCTTACCAGCCTCCTCTGGGATCCACTCTTAGCAGCCTCCTCTGGGATCCGCCCTTACCAGCCTCCTCTGGGATCCACTCTTACTAGCCTCCTCTGGGATCCACTCTTACCAGCCTCCTCTGGGATCCGCCATTACTAGCCTTCTCTGGGATCCACTCTTACTAGCCTCCTCTGGGATCCACTCTTACTAGCCTCCTCTGGGATCCACTCTTATTAGCCTCCTCTGGGATCCACTCTTACTAGCCTCCTCTGGGATCCACTCTTACCAGCCTCCTCTGGGATCCGCCATTACTAGCCTCCTCTGGGATCCACTCTTACTAGCCTCCTCTGGGATCCACTCTTATTAGCCTCCTCTGGGATCCGCCCTTACTAACCTCCTCTTGGATCCGCCCTTACCAACCTCCTCGGGGATCCGCCCTTACCAACCTCCTCGGGGATCCGCCCTTACCAACCTCCTCGGGGATCCGCCCTTACCAACCTCCTCGGGGATCCGCCTTTACCAACCTCCTCGGGGATCCGCCCTTACCAACCTCCTCTGGGATCCACTCTTACTAGCCTCCTCTGGGATCCACCCTTACTAACCTCCTCAGGACGCATGAACCGGTATGGCACCCTTGAATCCCCTGAACTAGACCTACCAAAACTGAGTTAGACCAAAAGCATCACCTGTCTTAGAATCATTTGGCTAATAATGGGCGTGGTTGAACTTGAGCGACCTTCAGTAATATTATGGACACCACCATGATAAAACTGGCTGTGGGTGATGCGGCAGACATCCCGACGCTGCTGTTGTCTGCCACACCAGGGGAATCACGACGCTGCTGTTGTCTGCCACACCAGGGGAATCACGACGCTGCTGTTGTCTGCCACACCAGGGGAATCACGACGCTGCTGTTGTCTGCCACACCAAGGGAATTACGACGCTGCTGTTGTCTGCCACACCAGGAGAATCACGACGCTGCTGTTGTCAGCCACACCAGTAGAACCACGACGCTGCTGCTGTCTGCCACACCAGGAGAATCAAACGCTGCTGTCTGCCATACCAGGAGAATCACGTCGCTGCTGTTGTCTGCCACACCAGTAGAACCACGACGCTGCTGCTGTCTGCCACACCAGGAGTGAACCACGACGATGCTGCTGTCTGCTACACCAGGAGTTAACCACGACGATGCTGCTGTCTGCTACACCAGGAGGGAACCACGATGCTGCAGTTGTCTGCCACACCAGAAGTGAACCACGGCGCTGCTGTTGTCTGCTACACAAGGAGTAAACAACGACGCTAAAGTAAATAAAACCCTCGAAAAGTTACAAAGTGACTGCACAAGTGTGAATGAAAAAGGCACTGGGCAAGTGAAAAAGGCAATATGCAAGTGAAAAAACAATGGGCAAGTGAAAAAGGCAATATGCAAGTGAAAAAAAACTGGGCAAGGAAAAAATGGCACTGGGCGAGTGTAAAAGGCACTGGCAAGTGGACTATGCAAGTGAAAAAGGCACTGTTCAAGTGAAAAAGACTGAACGGTCTTAACAAGAACAATTAATTATTTAAGAATTACCGGCACAAAAACCATCGAGGCCAACACTGCCCTGAGTAATGGGTTTGGTGGTGACGTTCACTGACCACCACCCACCCTTACAGCCATCCCACCCATCACCCACCCTTACAGCCATCCAACCAACCACCCACCCTAACAGCCATCCCACCCATCACCCACCCCAACAGCCAGCCCACCCACCACCACTCTTACCGGCCACCCAATTTATTTTTATTATTCAACCTAACGCCGCAACTACAGGCCAGCTAGTCAACCCACCACAACACTTCGACTCAAGCAGCAGAGGTCCCTTGCCAAACCACCATTCAACCTAACACCATCCCTCATACGACCAATACTCAACCCAATCAACATGGTAATCACAGGCTTCCCCCTCACATGACGATCACTCACCCAAGCAAGCACCTGACCAAGCCTTCAGCAAGACCTCCACCTGTGTACAAATGGCTTATCTACAACTCTGTGTTTTTGTTCACCAAGGTGCACGTCGATGCGCTTTGCTGCTTCTTCCCTGGCCGCCTTTTCTCTTCACCGCTAGGGTCATCTTCAGATTTATGAACCATGAGGAAATAATATTATCATGACCGGGTCTTGAGGCTACTAATGTCTGACAATGACAGGGTGACTGGGTCGCTTGGTCAGCAAGCACGTCTTGTCGCAGCTTAAGCTGCAATGGTCTACTGCTGGTTTAGAGCTTTCTGAAGAATCATGTTAGTGGAAGTAGCTGTGACTGGCGACGATGGTGGCAGTGGCAAGGGCGGCGTTATACAGGTAGTCACTTCTCATCATTTTACTCCGAATTTTGTAGTCACTGGACTGGCAGGCTGGCATCAGAAGTGCGGTTGTAAGCACGACCCTTCCATTACATACACGCTACTGGAATAATGAGTTAAGTTTGAAAAAGAATTTGGGTTAGCATAGCGGAGTCTGGGAAGTGAAGGAAAATATGATAAAGCAAAGGTTGACTGATTTAGGCTGCAGCTTAAGGTAATTGTTACGTCGCCGAGATGTGTTGCAAAGCTTCGTAAATTCTTATTCAATCAGTCGAAGGAATCAAAACAAAATGCATTAAGCTTTTGTTACTCTCAACCGAGCTGGTGGATAATTTATCATAACAATTTTAGTGGTGGTGTTGTGTGTTTATACACCGCAGAAGGCTGCAAAATATAAATAAATAATTATATATATATATATATTAAAATAACATTACGATTTATTCTATAACGTGTGTAAGAGGGGAGGGATATTCATCTAACTGCACTTACCTAGTCGTGTTTGCACGAGTCGATTCACACACCAGTTTGATACCTGTTAAAATTAAATCATCTCTATCCGTTTCATCAAAATCATATAAGAATAAAAAATGGAAGGTAAACGTTCCGTTGCTTGATGTTTCAATCAGCCTGGTATATAGTGAAATTAGAACGACAGTGTGCAATGCAAGGCACTCAAGCGTATACAATTTTGATGTCATGACCAACAAGTAAAATAAGTCTATAATATCGTCTATGCTTCTAAAAGCTCATTGTATAACTGTGTCACTTCTCCCAGGTGTTGTATACAATGCGTTTTATATGTTCTCAAGGATTTTTTCTTCCTTATTTTGAATGTGTATTACTATGATCACGAAACCTAAGTTGGGTACAAATTTCAGTACTTACACTTCTTAATGTTGCTAATAATGCTAATCATCCATTTTTTTTCCTACTCTGTGCCGACTACTTACAAAGTACCATTCCTTTAAATGATGTCCTATTTATTACTGGTGCCTTTAATATGCACACAGTTTGATTAACACATTTTCCTTTTTCACTGTCTTTCCACTGGGAAAATATATATAAAATATATATAAATTGAGTTGCAGTTATTTCCATTTACTTTTATTTTATTTTTATTACTTCATTTCTCTATGCTCTGAATTTCTATATAACAGGTGTGCTCGGCTCTATCACTCTGAACAAAAAATATTTTCCTTTTTCCTTCCATTGTTTTGTGTTTTGGCTTCTACATATTCGCATAGTTTTACATCATCTTTTGATAGGCCTTGCTTGATCTGTATGTTTTTTTTTTTTTTTTTTTATGTCTTCGGTTCTGTTTAGCAATTTTTCCCATTGCCTCACCTGGGCGAACAAGTTTTTATCAGCCGATTTTAATAGTCATCTACCTATTGTTATAAATGCTACGTACTCTTATGCTAAAACCGTCAAAATATTTTACAATTATGATAGCTTGTTTTCAGTCCTTCATCCTTCCAGTTGCTGAAGAATTTTTTTTTTACAATCCATCCAAAAATAACAGTTCTTCACTTTCTGTCCACAGTTTACTCCGATAGCATGTTTACAGAGGCTGTGTTCATCTCTGTAGTAACGTTTCCAGTGGTGGTAATTTATTGTATCATTTAGCCGCCTGGCCCTCGCGCTGAGTGGTTCTCTTGTTGCTGACTCCTGGTGGCCAACGAGAGAGTTACTGATTTTCAGCAATATGGCGTCTGGTGGAAGGAGGATGATCAACACCGTGTGTGTTAAGGTTTTGCAGGGAGCAGTGTACCCGGATAATAACTCGAATGTTTTGTTGCCTGCGATTATCCGCGATGCGTATGGCATCAGTACTGAGGAATTGCGAGGTAGTGCACCGCATCTTTGTCAAGTTTGCTACGACAGCGGTGTATGAGAGGATCGTGGATGGCTTCCAGGACAAACGAATGGTGATCAACGCTGGCCTGGAGGTACGCTTGAGGGATGTCTCTCGATATTATACCTTTATTTGAGTTCGCAACATGCCATTTGAAGTTGTTGATGAGGATATTCGTGAGGCGTTCCGGCAATTTGGAGTGGTTCATACAGCTGTAATGGGCAAGTGGACTGATGGCATTTATGCAGGACTACAGGAAGGATCGTATTCCCTCAAGATGACTCTACGCAAGCCTATCCCTTCATATGTTGTCCTCGACAATTTTAGAACTCAAGTTTACGTTACATACGCCGGCCAGCAGTGGACCTACAGCTTTGCCCCCTGTTTTACAAGGTGCCCTAAGGGATTTCCTTGATGCACCTGTGGAAGTGTCACCGTTAGGGCCTGGTGATGGGCAAGAGATGCCTGAGGACATCTCTGGGAAGAAAGAACTTCCATCGCAAGACAGCCTGTGGCTGTTGTCCACAGGCAGGATGAGCAGCCGGAACCTGTGGAGATGGAAGCTAGTGGTGATTCCCATAAAAGGCCTGTGGGCACGTCCGATGAGGACGTGCTTACGCCGGCGCAGAGTTTGTACAACGGCATGGGTAGATGTGGCCCGCAGGAGACAGGGAGGGGTGCCAGGGAGTGAAGGGCCTAAACATGGTCAGGGGGCCAAGGAAAAGGGGGGAGGGGCGCCCAAACTCCAGAGGTTCCGAGGGAAGCCTCCTATGTAGCTTTCAGAAGTCTTACCATAAATGTTAACGGCCTTCGGGCCGAGGTGAAAAGACGTTGGCTAGAGGTGACTATGCGACGTTTTAGGGTAGACATTTGTTTCGTACAGAAACATAATTTTAGGTGTGCAAGGGATTTGCGTTTGAATGGGTTCAGAGTGTATGCTGGTAATTCGGGGAGATTAAAGGGAGGGGCTGCTGTGGTAATGAACGAGGTCAGCCCTTTTAAGCTATTAGCGTGGGAAGCGAATGAGGAAGGTAGGGTGGTGAGGGTGGATGGGGTGTGGGGTGATGTGCGCGTGTGTTTTCTCAGTGTATATATGCTGGCGGATCAAAGTAGGTGTACTAAGGAAACTTTTGTGAGGGACGTGCTCATGTACCATTTGAGGAGTTTGCCTGAGGTAACAGTTCTGGGAGGAGACTGGAACTGTGTAATACAGGGTAAGGATGTAGAACCCAGGGGAGCGGGGTGTGTCCTTGGGGTGTTGCGGGAGGTGTTAGGAGCAGCGGGGGTGGTGGATGTAGTTACGGGAGGTGGTTGGTGTGTGGAGCACACGTTTGTGAGGCGGGGATATCAGGCACGATTAGATAGGATTTATATAACTAGGGGCGATACAAGTCGGTAGGGTGGAGGCGATTGACGTAGGATATTCCGAGCATGGGGGTGTCTTGGCGGAGGTTAGTTGGGAAGGGATGATTAAGAGGTATGATAGTTATTGGAAACTGAATGTTAGTTTACTTCAGGGTGTGGGTGCAGGGGAGAGCTTTGCTGCCTGGTGGCATAAGCAATGGGTAAGAGGTCAGAATGCGGTGGACTTACTGGGTTGGTGGGAAATGAGCGCGAAGCCGTGTATCAGGACATATTATTCGAAATTGGGCAGGGAGGAGAATTGGGGAAAATATGGGTTGCAGAGGTACTTGGAGGGTCTGCTGGAGAATTGTTACCACAAGGGAGGACATTCTCGTCTGCGAGATTTGCAGAATGAAAGATTTCATGCAACAAGGGTGAGAGGTGGGTTAGAGGAGGTCTTGTGGGGCGACAGGCCATCGGCCTGTGTGCTCCGGCGTTTTAGGAAGCGACAAAGGGACACGACTATGATGACGTTAGAGGTGTGTCAAGATTTGGGGGGGTACAGGGGAAGACAATTGCTGAGGACTACGGAAGGGATAAGTAACTATGTAGATCACTGGGTGATGGGGTATTTGCAGGAGGGAGTGGGGTGGGTGAGGGAACTGGCTGTAATAGGGGAGGAGATTGCTTGTTTTGTCAGTAAGGAAGACAGGATGGATATGGAGGGTGAGATTAGTGAGGTGTGGGAGGCGGTGCAGGGTTTGACCAAGGGTAAGGCACCTGGATTAAATGGTCTCCCTAATGATTTTTATGTGCATAATTGGGACACATTGAGGGATTGCTTAGTAAGGGTGTTCAATTGCATGAAGAATGGGAAGGTATTGAGAAGTATGCAAAATACAGGGGTTGTGGTTTTGGTGAAGAAAAAAGAATGTAGGACAATGAAGGATTATAGATTTATTACTTTAATGTGCGCAGATTATAAGATCTTTGCAAAGTTGCTAAGTAATAGGCTTAAACAGGTTTTGGGGAGGGTCTTGCATACGGGGCAATGTGGACTTCCGGGTAGAAGCATTTGAGTAGGTCATGGTAAAATTCGGGAATTTTATTGAAGGTGCGGAAGAGGGGGGGGGGATGTTGGGCATTGATTGGAGTGCGGTCTACAATAGCGTGGAAAGGTGCATGTTGTATGATATTATGAGACGACAGGGTTTTGGGGACGAACTAGTAGGCTGGGTCGAGAGACTGTATGGGGGAGCTAGGGTTAGGGTGCAGATAAATGGTAGGTTGGGTAGGGAGGTGCCTATGTATAAGGGATTGAGACAGGGATGCCCCTTGTCTCAGATCTTGTTTGTATGCCTGCAAGACCCCTTTTATCACTTGATTTCGGTAGGGGTGGGTGACGGGAGGGGGATGCAGGGATTTTCGCACGGTGCTTGTGCGAGATGTAGAGGGGTTAGAGAATGTGGGGCGTATTGTGGGGATTTTTGGGAAGGCTACTGGCATGAGGGTAAACTATGCAAAATCTAAATTGTTGGAGGTAGGTAGGGGGGAGAATGGGGGAGTTGCAGGGATGGGCTACGGTGGATCAGGTGAAGATCTGTGGGGTGGTGTATAGGGTGGATCCAGTGGGGGCTCAAGAGGTTAATGCAGGGATGGTGGTGCGGGAGGCAATTAAGCGCATGGGTGGTTGGAGGCCTGGGGACGTCACATTGCAACAGAGGGTGGTGATCGTTAACTCCTTAGTTTTTAGTAAACTGTGGCACGTAGCTGCGGTGTTCCCCATTATTTTTGAAGATGTAAGAGACTTGCAACGAAGGGTTTTACGTTATATTTGGGGTTATGGGAGGGTGTGGTTGAGTAAGGACGTGGTCATGACGAGGGTCCGTCAGGGAGGTTTGGGGATTATTCCTTTGGCAAGGCGTTTGCATAAAGCATCGATACCTCAGGGTGAGTGGAGTGCGTGGGAGAAGAGTAGGTTTGGTTATGAAAGAATTCCGGAGGTGGTGGAAGGGGAATGATTTGAGGGCGTGTGAGGGCATGTTGAGGCGCATAATGGTGGTTAGGGAGCCGAAGAGGATATCAGCAAGTCTTTTGGGCAGGGGGGTGCGGGGAGAGGTGCTGCAGGGGGCTGCGATATACCCGGTGTATGATTGGAAGGGTATATGGAAAGGATTAAGGCAGTTGTGGCTGAAACCCAAGGTACGGGAGTTCATGTATAGGTTTCTAATGGGCATTGTGGCATCGAAGGGGATAGGGGTGGGAGGGTTCTGTGATAGGTGTGGGGAGGAGGATACGGCATGGTTGCGGTATATTTTTGTCCTTTTTTGAGCATAGTGCATGAATGGTTTTGGAAGGTGGTCCGTAGTGTGGGGGGGGCGGGGACTTTCAACCTTGAGGGCTTTAGGGTTTGATGTAGGAGGGTGGGTGGGGAGGTGAGGAGGGCGGTCTTATACTTTGTGGCTGACTACTTGTATGTGTCTTGGGGAATGAGGGAGGTGTCGGGGGGGGGGGTGTAGTCAGAGCCATGGCAGCTGTGTTTTATAGGACAAAATGTAGAAATAGGGATCTTTATGTTCGAAAGTGGGATTCGTCCTTTTCAGTGGGTTATCAGGATCTGTCAGTGGGTGGGTTACTAGAGCTGTGAGGGGGAAAAATTAAAAGGGCTAGCCGGAGAAGGGGGGTGTATACATGGCGGGGAAAGGAGAGTGAGAGAAGGGAGGGAGGGGGTGACGGCGGACTCGATGGGTGTCTGACACGTGACTGGGGAATGTGTGGATGACGGGTACGGCGTGGGGGATCCCCTATGGGGAGTAGGTGTCAGGGGTAACCGTAGGGGGTTTCGTCATAACCTCTGGATTAGGTGATGTTTGTTCTAGGATAGGCTTGATTCCTTTCTAGTGTCTTACTATGAGAAGGACAGATTGGGTTTGTTGATGATATGTTGAGAATAGTCTACCTTCGTTAGCTAGTGTTTGTATGGATGCTACATGGTTCCTTGTATGGGAGGCATATTCTTCAGCTTTACTATGCAGCATCCTCGGGAAAGTTTTCTTTCCTTTCGGATGTTATTGTCTTGTATACGCTTGTACCAGGATTTGAGGTGTGTGTGTGTGTAATGTGGGGTTATTTCTGTTCTTCTGACATGGTTTGTTTTGTTTGAGTATTTTTCTTTGCATACTTATCCTGTATATTTTATTGACCGTTGTTTCAAGGTCACCAGTGTGTGTGGTAGTGAATGAAGGCAATATTTGTATTTTGTATTATGTTTGTTTCTATTGTTGTGCCTTATATATCTTATGGTTTTGTATGAAATAAAGTTTTTTGGGGTGATGTCTGCACAATGTAAACGTGAAAATATTATGCACCTGGTGAGGATAAATTTTGTGTAATATGTCATAATGCTTTTTCTTGCACGAGTTTGTGTACTATGCCCTTAGGGGTTTTATTTCCTCCAGGTTTGTCATTATTTTCCTGTTCATGAAGATTATATAATGGGTTATTTTGTTTTGTGCTTAGTGTATTTCGCCTTTTGTATAGTTTTATGGTGTAAATACCTTGAGAATCCTTTGTTTTGCCTTTCAAGATCCGGCAGGTTTGTGATTGTAATTATTTCGAAACTCACTTTGTATGATGTTTCTGTATTTACATGTGTTTTGTATGTTGTTTTTCAATAAAATAAAATAAAAAAATTATTGTACCTTTTCTAAGTGTTTCCTTAGTTGTGCATTTTACTGAAATCACATGGCTCTTGAGCACTTGTACTTTTATATCTTTTCTTGATTATTTAGATATTCATCCACCTCTCAAACTTTTACGTTGTGAATTGTTTGGGTGAGTTGTATTTCTCCCTTCTCTTATCTTGTAGTTTGGTCTTCACTGTTTGAAATATAAGGCCTTAATTTAGTTTAGAACCCATGAAGGGCACCTCATCTTTATTCTGTTACCGTTTTTCCTTCTCTGGTTAATTCAGTTTTATCTACAAAACTTTTTTGCCAGAATAAGCTAGGGTGGTAAACCAGTTTATCCAATATTCCCTTTTAGACACGAGAAATCTACTTTTTTGTTCACTGTATAAATTTTTGTTCCTCAGAATGTAAGCAATTCACAAATTAGTTCGGAAATATAGTATTTTAAAAATCAGATAAGCTAACAACTTCACGTGATGACACTCAATAGCTCATGACGACCCGCAGACAATTTTTTTGAGTCTGCAGTATATTACAAAAATCTTTAGACTGTGCTTAATGCGCGACCAAGTGTCGAAATCAAGGTGATGCTTCATCTGTTTGAACATCTAATTGGAGATGGGCAGAAAAACGTTAAAGAGTTAGTGGTCAGTTCTTGTCGGGCGGCAAGTGGCGCTCCCAATTCTTCTCCCGAGTACAGCCGGACAATAATAATGTCTGGTACTCGTGCCGTGAGGTTTCACAATAAATGTAATGGGTTATCTGCTTTGTCGTTATATCATAAACCAGCCGAAGCGCAACGTAAAAGCTAAACTGTAAAAGGCAGTTGTTTAAAAATAAGTTAACCCCTTTATCATACTTTTATATAGAAAAACTATACTGTTTATTGGAAAAAAAGGATAAAACACGTAATTTCAAATTAATGAAGTATAAATATTTTTTAATTAATCTCAAAGATCAATCAATTGACTGTTATTAAGTTCGACAGAATATGGTTACAATCTTGTATTTATATATCAATTACATCTTCAGGTATTAAGGGAGGTTTTACCGAGGGTAGGAAATATTACCATAGTCATCGTGTAAAATCACCTAACACGGGTCTCGCTACACGATGATTAGTATCGCTAGCTCTATGGCTGGGATGCTGCAAGAACAAACATCTAGCGTGTACTGACGACGGTGTTAGCTAACACGTGTGAATGTGACAGTTAACGGCTCTATCGTGGGTCACGGCAGAGCGACTCCTCACTTATCCGATCAGGCTTAGTAGTCCGAGTAAGTGGTATGTTGAAAATGTAATATTAAGTTGTGCATTAGCAAAAACAGCTTTGTCATTCTAATAATTTTACCGAATTTTATCGTTATTCAGTTAGAAAGACCGACAATCTTGCACTTGCCAGTTTAAAACCATAATATCTGGATACTGGTATTGCTTAACTGGTTAGTTATCCTTTTAATATTTAAAGATGCTGCAGATTTGCTTAAATATGACCCCTGTAAAATTCAGCGTAGCTATATCATAAAAGTTTCAGAAAAGAACCTTAAATGAACCATAAATGTGTAAACTTGAATTAAGCTGAGGCCTGGTCTCAGACCGGGCCGCGGGGGCGTTGACCCCCGAAACCCTCTCCAGGTATACTCTAGTTAAGCCAACTAAAAGGCAAAGTGGGTTTTTTTTTAACAACAAATTTAAACTATCGTTAACTACGTGTTAGTGTACTAAAACACTTTCACAGTACAGAAATTATAATAAAAAGTAGTAAAACTATTCAAAGTATTTTTCCTATTCCGTACTCCATATCCGTAACTCCTTCCGTATCACCGGCTTCAAGTGTCAGAAAGTTTATATAAAAGGGGAAATATTTCTACTATTATGCCGAAAGAAATGCTGGGTTCTTAGGTAAGCACACTGTAGAGTGAGGCACATTGATCTCAGACCGAGCCGCGGGGGCGTTGACCCCCGAAACCCTCTCAGGTAAACCCCTTCCCGAGAAGAGGACCCCCTACACCTTGGCTCACCCACATTAAAATGGTCATGGAATGATATACCGACACGAATGTATAAGACAAATACAGTTATACGAAATATTTATTGTTAACGTTTCGCCCATGGAGCGGGATTTAAGTCACAAACAGTTACAGCTGGTATATGAGAGAGTTATAGTGAGTAGCGGTAAGGTGAACGTGAGGCGCATGCTAAGTTAATCGATTTCCAAACGTCCTGGATGTTTTCTGGAACGAGGTTCTGCTAAACTGTAAGAACCGTTGTTCTGGTAGTTGTTGACTCTGAAGAATGCATTTTCAATGTATATTCTTTGAGTGGCATAAACCTTGGTAATTGATAGACAAATTTGTTTAAAGAGACACGTGTGTAAGAAGCGATCAATGTTCCATGACCGAAACGTTTTCAAATAACCAAGACCTAGTGTTTGCGCATATTCTTTGAGTGTCTAATTTTGTTGGTGATTGATAAAGCCCACTCCGTGATCAAAACGTCATCAATTCTGGCTCCATATAACTGCATTTCTGCCTTTACCATTTGTGTAATAATAAATACAGCTTGACATGCACATTTGTACCGTTTCTATCTTCCCCAATAAGAGGGCTATTATCCCCAATGTTCGCTAAAAACAAAGCTGACAGCATTATATTAAATCTGATTCCTTAGTAGTTGTTAACATACAATTAAAATTATTGTAATGTCATGTAGAATGGGCAAAAAATAAACGAATTTAAAACACGTAACACCTAGGACGATCGGTTCATAATTATACAATTAGTAAGCCATGTTATTATACAATTATACTCTGTTCATTCTGGATACTAGTTATATACCAACTCGAGGAACAATACAAATAAACAATTAACCAGAGTATTCAGGTCCATAGTATGGCAATCATGCTGTCATGGGCTAGGTGTGTGTTCTACCCTCAGTCATGTTGCTATGGGCGAGATGTGTTCTACCCTCAGTCATGTTGCTATGGGCGAGATGTGTTCTACCCTCAGTCATGTTGCTATGGGCGAAGTGTGCTCTACTCTCAATCTAGAAAGAACTGCTATGGGCGAAGTGTGCTCTACTCTCAATCTAGAAAGAACTGTCTCATTGGTAATTCTTTTGGAACGAGAAGGATTATTTTTCTTTTATTTACGAAGCATCAAATTTACACTAGTATCTTCAACTGGTACTGACGTGACCGATTTACTCTCATGTTAGAACAATCATGGTCATAGACAAGTAAAACTATGAATTATATCCATAATTCATTCCATGTTATTGGCCATAGCGTCAGCAAAGTGGAAACTATCCCAAATATTTATGCTGAAAGTGATGCTGTTTTTTTAGTGAAGAACAATGAACACTGAAGAAAGAATTAGTTAACAGCAAAGATACAAGACTTCGGTAATGTTAGAGAAATAACAGACCTGGAGTCAATGGGCTTCAGAAGATGGAAGAGAGAGAGAGGTACGAGACAAGAAGACTCTTAAGCAAGTCTGGTACATAGAACGAAAGGACGTATTAAGATATGACTTAAGGTGTTAACCAGACTAAAGTCTATGACAATTCTGCAAATCGTATGATCATGAAGACAATGAAAGCAAAGAAGATAAACAACGAATGTTTCGACGATATAAATATGAATAACCATCAAACTACACAGACACTTAACTAAGGCCGGCCAAAAGGCTCAAGAGACAAATCCAATCTTGGTATATGAATAACAAATTTCCCAATACAAACTCTGCCCAAAGATAAAGTTAAACAAGACTAAGGCAGAGTGAAGACGAAGAAGAGTTCGTCTATGGTGTTCCTTACACACCCAGAAAATAATTTTTTATTACATACAGTTTACTAAGGCGCGCCTTCCTGGGGAAGCTATAAAAGATTTCCTTCAGCAATCGTAGAGGAAGCCGAAGAATTTAACATGACATGCAGTTATAGTGGATCGATGCAGGAAGAGCACTGGGGAAGAAACAACACACTAACTTAATTTTAAATAAAGGAAACACGAAGCCATGTGTGATGGTTCAACTGCACTACGAAGAAAGTTATTAAGAAAGAAAGTTATTAATACAACTCCACGGGTAAAAGGGAGTTGACTTTTCCCTTTCTCCTATCAGGTAAATATTATTAAACTTTTAATATCATAATATCTAATACCTACTCACACTGAGCGAATGCTTCTCAAACACAAATTTTGAAGTCTATCTTATCTTTCATAGGAAATCCTCCAATTTCTTGAAATATTGGCCAGTTAATTCTCACCTTCAAAATGCCCTAAATTTCTTCTGCCGCAACCGAATAAAATTGCGCCATTAAATTCGCAAACATTATGCCCGGGTCGAGGGAAAAATCAATCCAGCCTCCCCGAAGCACCGCTAACACGCTGGCTACAATATTTGACAAGAGTCGTCCTCGCGCCGCATTTGATACACATCCGCCTTCCTTTCAAATGCTAATGATTCCACGGTGAAAAAATTCACCTACATTAAATGTTGAGCTATTCGGGCTTTTGGCGATCGTACACGCATTCGTTCTGGAACAAGCCAAGGCGTCGTTTCCCCGGCGTCTCCAGTCTTTGTTCAGTTTTATGTGCCGCGGAGCGAGCGACTCCACGGGATCAGCGCCGCTGTTGCCATTGTCCGTGCCTTGACACTGATTTATGCTACACGTAATAAAACAGCTCTCACCCTCACGGTCCCCGATGATGATGCCCCGCCCTGCCTGCCCTGGCACCGCTACCCACTGCAGTGCTCGTTGGCACTGTAGTGCAGGTTGGCATTGCTGCCCCGCCACGGACTGTCATGCTGGTTTGCACTGCTGCCCCACCAAGGACTGTCATGCTGGTTTGCATTGCTGCCTCACCACGGTGTGTCATGCTGGTTGGCACTGCTGCCCCACCACGGTGTGTCATAATGGTTGGCACTGCTGCTCCCACTACGGTGTGTCATGCTGGTTGGCACTGCTGCCCCACCACGGTGTGTCATGCTGGTTGGCACTGCTGCCACCACCACTGTGTCATGCTGGTTGGCACTGCATGTCCTCGCCACTGTTGTATTTTTGCCGTTCAGTGCCACACTATTACTTTACCCTTCTGTACCTCTAATTCCTGCTGTAACTTTTGCCCTACCCTGCTGTAACATGTCTTATCTTGCTGTAACTTTTGCCCTTCCCTGCTACACATTTTATCTATCATACTGTAACTTTGCCCTGCCTTAGTGGCCCTTTGGCCTGCCCTACCGTTCCTTTGTTCTTCCATGCTATAACATTACCCTACACTGCTCTACTGTACACACAAATCAGGTGCCTACCTTGTACAAAACACACTCACCATTGCTTCCAGCACACAGCTTCCCACCAACAGCCACAATGACAGATCTAGCTGAGGAATGAACACCGCAAAACATGACACGCCATTTAGTTGTCATATTGCGTTTTCCATACTCTAGTTTGAGATTATGGCTAGACAGGCGCGGACAGTGAATAGTAGTATAACCTGTATGTCAGGTCATCTGCACTCACACTGAGTTTCGAATCACCTTCATGTTAAGTTCATCGGACGGTTATCAATGCAAATACATTTATATATGTACTACAAACGAATTCTCACAAAAAAAATAACAAGAAGATATGAGTAATACGGAGAGCCGCCTCAGCACACAAAAACTGAGAACCTTATATACTAGTGAAGGAACCTGGTCTACAGGTTCTGTTCAGGAAGTAAACCAGGTAGAGGAGCTCATTTCCTTAGAGAGGCAGTGTTTAATATCAGAATAGTTTCCTCATTCCTCATGCACCAATTAAATGAGGTAGCCAACCGTGACCAATTACCAATGATTTGAACGAAACTGGTGAACAGACATGAAAATGTCAATAAGCAAGATGGAGCACGGGCGCCCACACCACAAAAACATCACTGGTATAGACGGGTTGAGCTTCTACAAGCACGTTATTCCACCAAGCCGCAGGCATGGAGGCCCGACACATACTTCTGATATGTTACAAATGGGTCCTGATGTATCGTGGGAGGGTCTGTGACAGCCGGCGTCAATGTGGGGAAAAGAATTTCTTCTGCACGACCCTACCAGCATGGGCCGGGACTGGCCATTACCGTCGGCAGCAAGGGAACATGGAAGTACTAGGATTCCGTTTCCTTGTACAGCGGCCATGACTCATTTGAAAGGGCTAGTAACGGTCACCAGGGGTCGCTGACGCTGCAAATGAACTCTGGTAATGAAGACAACAACATAAGGTAATAAACCAAAAGGAAAAGGAAAAGGAAAAGAAATTGCTGCTCAGACGTTTTCAGTAAAAAAAAATCATTATAAAAAAAAACACTTGGCAAAGGCACCAACCTGATTTTTTAAAGACAGGTATTGGTGTTGGACTTTCCTTCGTCAGGAGAAAATTACCTATCGTAGGTCACAGTTTAATGTCATGCCTATTAGCTAAGCATCTGCGGGTGTATCGCTGATAAGACATATCCCACTTAGAAAAACACAACAGCTCACATTGTGTCCTACTGCACGGATAGTGCCTATAAAAATATAGTTTAGGTAAATAAGCCTGACATGTAAAGGAGTTTCACAATATCTACGTTTGCTGGAGCTGCTCAGCGCTAGGCTGGTATACATATGATCAGAAAATACAGGTTTGTGAATGCAAAACCAGGGTGAGCAGGGAGCTTGTATGAACCTGGTTAGTTGGAAAATTGATGAAAGGGTTGATTAATGAAAGGTTTGGTGGTTGATGGTGTGATGAAAGGGTTGTTTGAAGGGTGATGACATTTTTTAGCTGGTGGTTAAAGTGGGTGATGATAAGGTTGGCTGTTTAATGGAAAGGTTCAGGAAGTTGAGTAAAAGAGTGAAAAAGAGAAATGGTGAAAACAACACTAGAAAACAATAGCGGAATTTCGCACCTAGATGCTCTCAGTTTTGGTCAAAACCTGTAGTCACTCCTCACCCACATTTTTTTAAATAGAAAACAAATATTTTCTCAGGAGTGTAGTTAATTTTTCCACAGTCTCATTGGTTTTCCCAGTGCGCTTTCTTTTACAATATACAACTAACAATTCTTCAGGAAAGGACAGCATCATGCTGGAGAACGATTGATGAAAATACTTTACATATGCACGTACGTCAATAACTAATGTCCGACAGCATCTGAGTTTGTAACACTGATAATTCTTTAAAAAACGCCTCACGCTCAAGTTTCTAAAAATGTCGTGGACTAGTCTCTATAGTCTAGCTGACAATCCCATTTTATTGCCCGACTTGGAATTTTATCGTACATAATTGTTTAAAGCAGAATTTAACTTTTTTTGTGTCTAGACGGAGAATCCAGTGGGTGCCACTGTCACCCTTGAGGAATTGGAAAACCAAAGATGGCTGCCAAGGTAGTCACCAATCACTTGTTAATTCATAAAGACATATCATCATGAATGTTAAGTATTTTAATTAAGTAAGTTTCATATTTCATATTTTTCAAGTCACAGATATCAATTTTTTTATGCGCTGGTCATGATTAGATGTGCACGTTTTTTGAGAATCCACGATGGTTATCGGTTTATTCCGAGTATAATCAATGAGGCGGATGACACGTTGCAAATATTGATACTTTCTATTAATAAAAATATTAATATTCCTGCATTTTTTCTGAAATAAACCAGGTCATTTTTTTTATTTTGCCGCCCAACACCCTTCCTGTCTACGGTAGGACACGAGCATGTGGATACACAAAAAGGATCAGACCTAGGCCTCAAAAGGGTTAACAGGGAATATATCTAAACTTATATCTATAAATGTCTTATCTGTTCCAAGCAAATTTAGGATATGTGATTCATAAATCTGGTATTTTATTTTCATCACTAAAATACCTTATCGTATCACATAGGTTGTTATCCTACCTATATTCCCCAGTAAATGGAAAAATGAAGCATACAATGTTCAAGAAAGTGACCATAAGGCTGACCAGTCCTTTGCATTTCGCGTGGATCATCGTCTGTGTCTGCGAAGCTGCCGGAAGTACTTGCATCCAAGCCTAAGCTGGCTACTATATAAGTCGGCCAGTTTGTTAATAATGCGAGTCGCTTCATAGACATACTTCTCTACATTCATGTTAGAAGATTTTAAAGTGCTTATTCTTGGAAGACAGTAAGGCTAAGTTTTTCTGCTTTTAGAAAGAACTTAATGACTTCAGAATGCTTCTAAAAGTGTAGCAATCCATCAGGAACACTTTTACTCTCTCTCTCTCACACACACTCCCATCAGAACCATTACTGCTGCCAGACAACACCCACGAGACAACATTTATGGGGAATAGGGCTGTGTCAAAGTATCAGTATCAGGGGATACCGCCAATTTTAATGGTATTAGTATCAGCCTAAACCTGAGTAACGGTACCTGCACAAGTTTAAGTTTAAAAACGCATGTGAGCAAACAGTAGGACATGTGTGTTTTTTAAACCCCTTTGTCAGTATCAATGACCAAGTATAATACCATGATAAGTATGTAGCTGACGCAGCTGGTGACGCGGAGTTGTGAGGTGCGAACCTGACTATATCTTGTAAGAGGGCGGTGCGTGCCGAGGAACATGAGAGTCAAGGGTCCCATGAACTGCAGTCTTCCCTGGTTCTAGGTAATGGTGTCTGTGGTATGAAATATGAGCTGATTCTTTATGCCACAAGAAGTTTCCAGTGGGCGGGACCCCTGGTTCACATGCTTCTTAGCACACACCGACCTCGTGACCTGACATAGTCAGATTCACTCCTCACGATTCCTCATCTCCAGTTTTCCTGACTTCATCTCCAAGCGAAACATTGTCACAATAAAAGCTTCCATTCTGCTAGAGTATCTTTTTACCAGCTAGTCTGTTTTACCTCACATTTCCGACGTAAATACACTAACTCATTTGTGCTGATCTGAGTGTTTGTATGAAAGTAAGTTAGTTGGAAGGGTGCTTGGGGTGAGATAAGGTGTTGGATGGTGCTGGAACTGGCAAATAAGGAATCTCTGATAAATAATCTGAAAAAGAGGTTGGAGGAAGCGATCAAAAATCACTTTAGTTTCAACATTTAACGGAATGATTTAAACAACGATAATAAAGCTAAGAAGCTTCCTGATTTTCTCATGTTCTAACGTTAGATTGAGAGATTATCCGAGCAGTGTGGAGTGACGGTTGCCATCACGACATTTTCCAGAGCATCGTACAAACTGATCAATACAACATATATATTCCCTACAGAAAAATTATATCAAATATTAAAAAAACAAAATAATTAGTAACTGACTACATCTATTGGCAAATCAAGAGAATTGTGAAAGTAAGGTTGCGATCGAATCAAAGAACCTAGGGATTTCATTCAAGTATATAGGAACAAAACACGAGAATATGATAGTCCTATTTATATGTAGCTCAGGTCAGCTCACAGTGACAAAGAAATGTGCACCATTTTAAACAATTTCCTTTCTATTTTTACAATGACTATAATTATTCAATGTTTTAAACATATTCCGTTTCTAAGATTATATAACAAATTAACACCACCATTACCAACTTGTTACTCTCCTGACCGATTCACTTTTATTACTTAAATCATAATCACACCCCAAGTAAAACTATTCAACATCCATTTTCACATTATGCAATCCTAGTCCACAAAACGTTCCATGTTATCTTCTAGGTGTATCAGCAAATTTAGACGAAAGGGGATAAACAGGTGGACAGGAATGAGTATGGGTGAGTATAAGTTGAACTTGCCTATCATGCGCCGGGAGGCCTACAGCAGTGTTCTTCCGGTTTTATGGAAGAAGCTGGGTGCTGGAGGGAGAATGGCGAGTTGTCTGTTTTGTCATATAAGCTGGCCGCATTCTCGCTTGCACAAACACTGCACTCCCAATGAAACTGCAAAAACTTAAGTGGAATATATTTTCTTAATAGCGCCTCGTCATATACCTGGACCTAGCAAGCTAGGAACTTATGTCTCAAATTATGACTCGGGAACATGCCCCAGATTATGACTCGGGGAACACGCCTCAGATTATGACTCGGGGAACACGCCCCAGATTATGACTCGGGGAATCAAAGTAAAATATACAACAAAAGTGAAGAAGGAAAACTTGTTCACAGGTTTTGCAAAGTTCACGGTAGAGAAATCGTGTCAGATTATTTTTTACTGGCACATAATAAATTAGGCGATGGCACGCAACACTGCAGTGAGAAAACATCCATGGACTTCGAGCGATTACTGATAAGAATTTTCATAGTTTTCAATACCTTAACGGTTTGAATAAAGCACATGTAATTTAATAAAACATGAGACATCTAAGCTGGAAAGAAAATTTACAATTCTCCTAACTTAAAAATGCCACGCCAAGTGCATATATAATGCTAAGTTGTTCTTAGATCAATAAATAACAAAAAGGTCTCTCTCCTAGGTGCGGGTTATTTGTGTATTGTTCTTAGATCATTTTGATTAGTATTAATAAGCTTGACACCAACTAGTTGAGAGCCTAGAAAATTAGTGTTTTTTTTATAATATAATGCTTATTCAATATATTCTTCTAACGCGTATAAGGTATGACTACCTTGATAAAACTGTAAGTTCATGCTCTACAATTTGTAATCAAATACAAAAATATTTAGCTTCATTGGATTAAAATATTTTTCAATAATTTTAATTCTATCACGTGCTAGCTAAAATGCATATATGTACCTACATATAATATACAAGCCACGGGGGGGTGGGAATCTTTAGCTCAAGTACTTTCACACTTCTCAGTGCGTCATCAAGAGCTGTGCAATGTTGCAAATGCAACAACAGGAGACTGTCTCCACACTACCACTCTGAAAACTTACCCTACTTCTCCTGTTGTTGCCTTTGCAACATTGCACAGCTCCTGATGACGCACTGAGAAGTGTGAAAGTACTTGAGCTAAAGATGTCCACCCCCCCACATACAAATTAAGAGTATTAAACTTAATTTTAATTAGTCAATACAGTTTAAGATGCACATTCTTAAAGAGCACAAGGCACTTGCTGCTCGTCCAGCGCATCGCACTCGTAAATCCTGCAACACTGAAAGACCTCGGCTCCTGCACCCAGACAAGTGACTGCCAAATTCTTGTGTTATTTACTATTCAACAGCAACTCACTCAAGACTCACAAATTGTAAGCAGATGAGACGGCTGACTGAATTATAACAAGCTGCACTCTCTTAAAACATACTTTATGACCACTCTCAAGTTCCCTGCGACATGGCCAGGGTTCAACGGTAAGAACCTCAGCGTTCAAGGACTCCGCGATAGAAATTTCCAGTGTTCCTCTTTCCAGGGATCTGAGTTATGATAATCATTCGGTTCAAGGGGGATTCTTGATTTTATTTTTTAGGTGTAAAATTAAGGGTACTACGTATGAGATCTATTTTTAAATTGCAAATTTCATGTTCTATCAGTCTGTCTTTCTGTGTGTGAGAGAGAAAAAGAAAGAAAAAGAGAAAGAGAGACACATTTGTGGCTAAAGGCGGCGGCTTATTCTCGTTGTGCTCCCTCTTTAATCTGTTCATCATGTACATTTTTAAATTTGCAATGGTTGTAGCACCTACGTCCTTCAAATTATTTTACTGGTTAACTACTCCGTTTACAAAGAAATTTTTAGTAGGCTATCGGCTCCACTTTTTACTTATAACTATGATTTGCTGTTATCCTTGTTGCAGTTACTAAGATTTTTTTTTCACGATCTTATATGTAGTAATCATTTCTCCCCTTTTCTTTTAACAGCCAGTGTGGGCATCTTAACTTTATTCAATCATTTATTAAAACTTGTATCTTTTAAGCTCTGGTAGACATTTCGTAGCTCTTGTGATCTTTTCCAATTTCTAAGTTTTCCACATGTTCTCAAAGTTGTAGACACCACACTGCATATTCCACTGCATATTCCACTTTTATCGTTATAAACAGACTTTCCAGCATTTCTCCATCTATATATTTGAAAGTTAATTTATGTTTAGCCTTTTTAGCATCGGTGTTTCTCACAATTTATATCTTTCGGTGACCAATTTTTTATTGCTAACTCCTATGTCCCATCTCTCTGTCCGATACTTTCCATATTGTGTTACACAGTCTATATTTTTCTTGAGGGTTTATTTCGCTTCCTCCCATTTCTCTTTATATGGTATTTATCTACATTAAATTTTCTCAATTTATCAAGGTTATCCTGTAGTGATTTACAGGCATTTTGATTTTGCCGAAGAATTGTGCATCGTCCACATTTATATAGTTTTTATTCGTCAGGAAAGTTATTTTCAGAAATTAAAATCTTTATCAGAGCAAGTACGTATTATCCTCGTGGTACCCCACTTTGGATATCTCCCCATGGGGACATTCTTCCTCTTACAAATATTCGCATTTTCCTCTTAAACAGAACTTAACTCTCTTCATTGAAAGATTTACCTTTACATAAATCTGCAGACTGAACCAATTGCTTATACTGTCCCATAGAGGTTTCGCAAATGTATAATAACTTTCTGATGATTACCACTTCTAGGCACGGTTTTCGTAATGTATAATCAGGCTGTGTTGTGTGGTTGTTTTGTTGGATTGTGTGTGGTTGTGTGTGGTTGTGTGTGGTTGTGTGTGTGGTTGTGTGTGGTTGTGTGGTTGTGTTGGTGTGTGTGGTTGTGTGTGGTTGTGGGTTGTGTGTGGTTGTGTGTGGTGTGTGTGGGTTGTTGTGTGTGGTGGTTGTGTGTGGTGGTTGTGTGTGGGGTTGTGTGTGGTTGTGTGGGGGTGTGTGTGTGGTTGTGTGTGTGGGTTGTGTGTGTGGGGTTGTGTGTGGGGTTGTGTGTGGGGGTTGTGTGTGTGGTTGTGTGTGTGGGGGTTGTGTGTGTGGTGGGGTGTGGGTGTGTGTGGGGTTGTGTGTGGGGGTTGTGTGTGTGGGTTGTGTGGGTGGTTGTGTGGGGGTTGTGTGGTGGTTGTGTGTGGGTTGTGTGTGGGGGTTTGTGTGTGTGGGGGTTGTGTGTGTGGGGTTGTGTGTGTGGGGGTTGTGTGTGGGGTTGTGTGTGGGGTGTGTGTGGGGGTTGTGTGTGGGGGTGTGTGTGGGGTTGTGTGTGGGGGTTGTGTGTGGGTGGTTGTGTGTGTGGGGGTTGTGTGTGGGGTTGTGTGGGGTGTGTGTGGTGGGGTTGTGTGGTGGTTGTGTGGTGTGTGGTGGGGTTGTGTGTGTGGGGTTGTGTGGGGGTTGTGTGGTGTGGTTGTGTGTGTGGGGTGTGTGTGTGGGGTTGTGTGTGTGGGGTGTGTGTGTGTGGGGTTGTGTGGGGTTTGTGTGTGTGGGGTTGTGTGGGGGGGTTGTGTGTGTGTGGTTGTGTGTGTGTGTGTGTGTGTGTGTGTGTGTGTGTGGTTGGTGTGTGTGTGTGTGTGTGTGTGTGTGTTTGTGTGTGTGTGTGGTTTGTGTGTGTGTGGTTGTGTGTGTGTGGTGTGTGTGTGTGTGGTTTGTGTGTGTGTGGTTGTGTGTGTGTGGTTGTGTGTGTGTGTGTGTGTGGTTGTGTGTGGTTGTGTGTATGTGGTTGTGTGTGTGGTTGTGTGTGGGTGTGTGTGTGTGTGGTTGTGTGTGTGCGTGGTTGTGTGTGCGCGTGGTTGTGTGTGTGCGTGGTTGTGTTAGTTACCATTTTGTCCTAGGCACATGTCGACTAGACACTAGGCCTGTTGTATATGCGTGCATGTACTAACCTAGTTGTGGTTGCAGGGGTCGAGGTGTGTGTGTGTGTGTGTCTTTCATTTGTCAATCAAATTACCTCCTGTACTGAAATGAAAAAATGGAGAGTGAATAGCACAGTCTTAAAACCCGTGGTACTATCCTACTATCTGGTCCTATTGTTTTTTCCTTGTCGGTATCCATTAATACGTCTTTGCTTCTTCTATTTCAATGTCCTTCTTAAACTACATGTTTGCGGTTTAAATATACTACATTTAAAATATCTTCTGTGAACAATCACGAACTTTTCATTTAATATCTCAAACATTTCCTCCTCTACTTCAGAGATTTTGGAGCCTAACTTTATTTTATGTATTCTAACATTCAGTTTACGTTTTATAACCTTCAATAAGAGATATGGTTCTATCTTTCTTTTATAACCTTCAATAAGAGATATGGTTCTATCTTTCTTTTATAACCTTCAATAAGATATATGGTTCTATCTTTCTTTTATAACCTTCAATAAGAGATATGGTTCTATCTTTCTTTTATAACCTTCAATAAGAGATATGGTTCTATCTTTCTTTTATAACCTTCAATAAGAGATATGGTTCAATCTTTCTGTTCAAGACGACCATTTCCGATCCGCTTGTATATCACAAGTTTCTCAAGTGGCGCGTTTCTTATAGAGGTTCCAAGTCCATTCTTTTTCTTAGTTCTCCAACACCTTCCATTAAGCCATTCTTTTTTATTTTATCTTACATTCTTTTTTGGAATAAACTATTTAATTCCCTTTACATGTATATTGCAGAACTATTTTTTAAAATTATTTCTGTCTTGTAATAATTTATTAAATTTAGTTTCAATAAAACGCTGTCTTAGAGCATTATACTTTCATTATAATCTAGTTTTTCCTATTTCTGTTTCGTTTCCATCGCCTAAGTCGGTAAATTATAATTATTATTTCCGAGTGAATTTAGGTTGGTAGAAAAATACATACCATTCTTGCAATAAATACTAAGTCAAATATTGTGTTTCCTTCTCTCCTGTCGCTTCATTTATATGCTGATACATGAAAAAAAGGTAGTCGTCATCTTAAAGATTTATACTGACAATTTACAATTCCAGCTTTAGAGGCTGCCTATTCATCTCTTTATACTAGTTAAAATTCAAATTACAAAAAAAAAAATCACGATCACGATCAATAGTTCACTTTTTCTCAAACTCTCTTTTCCAGTATTATTAAACAGTGGGTTGTATGCACTGGGTTGACCAACATTTTTTGCATTTCGAATATTAATTTACGTGGATTGCATTCTTTCTTTTAAGACTATTTCTGATCTTCCTTTCTTCCCTACCCTTTCTCTTCTTCACGGTGAAGTTTCTCTCGAATACGTTCATTTTTTTTTTAATTTAGTTTCAGATGAACTTTCATCATGTTTCTTCTCATTTATAATGCCCGTCTCTTTTTCCTTTCTTTTAGGATGGCTAACACTGCAAAACAAAATAAAACAACGAACAATTTTCTATCAAGGAAATATGTTAATATATATGCATTAAAGTGTAACCATAATCTGACATGATAAACCCTAGAATCTTTACGTGTGCTGGACAGTGCGGCCACCTCACAGTCTACAAGAGCAACAACCACATTAATTCCTTTATGGAAGCACATAAGTAGAAGGCGGCCTAATTCCCACTCCTTTCTTTATTAATATATTGCGGGTGCACGCACCATCACAAGTAAGATTTTCAACGCTGCCGGAGGCGGTGATGGTAATGATCAACTAATGCAACCTGGCAATAGTGCTACATCATGCCTGGGCTATCATTTTATTGCATTACTTATCTACAGCACAGAAGCCAATGGTCCCACCACAACTGCTTCCTCACACACCTCGTCCTTAAAACTTAATACGACGAGCAAATAACTTTCAACTACATATGCGACGACGGTATCGCCCCCCATTGCTAGGCGTATGCTGCCCGTTATTGAAGGTTAACTATACGTTAATATACGTCAGGTTAGATTAGACTAATCTGGAATAACTAATATTTATACTGTGCAGTAAATGGCGCACTGCAATGCACTAGAAGACGACATGCTATATACAGGCTGGGTTGCATCATGAGTCAATTTTGTTGTAACTGCTCCCTAGTTTTATCGTCCGCAAAATTCCGATTCCGTACAGGATAACCAATTATGTTAGGTAAATGGACACCGATGTAACTAATGTGACATTTTATAGTGGCAACGTTTCGCTCTCCAGGTTTGTCAAGGTTACCGGCTTGACAAGGCTCCTGGAGAGCGAAACGTCACATTAATTGCATCTATGTCCATTTACCTAACATTTTGTCGGCAATTCTACCATAACCAATTATAGAAATTATTTGAGTGTGTCAAGAACGAACTCTGTCCCCTGTTTAAACAAACTGCTCCGTGTGGCACGAAAAATAAGAGGCATATGAGCACGACAAAGTACTCCAGTATATACATAGGTTTTCTATCTATACTCAAATGAGCCACAAGGATATCAGAAAATATGGCTTAGGAGAAGTTGAGAAGCAGAATGAAGTGAACAATGACATAATGGAAGATATTAAAAAATACACAGAGCTACTGCATGACGATTATTGTAAGGCGCTGGACCACTAGCTGGAGCTTACTAACTCAAATAGCCATTGCCTCACACAAATACGGCAACATTCTAACACAACAAGAAAAAATCAGTAGAAAAATAAACTTGATGGGATTACTGTCAACACTAATTTACCAGTTTTCAGACATTTTCAATGTCTGGCCTTGCGTCTGACGTGGTAACCAGCCCAGGTGCCCGACGTGATAATTAGCCCGAGTGCCCGACGTGATAACCAGCTCGGGTGCCCGACGTGATAATCAGCCCGGGTGCCTGACGTGATAACCAGCTCGGGTGCCTGACGTGATAACCAGCTCGGGTGCCTGACGTGATAACCAGCTCGGGTGCCTGACGTGATAACCAGCACGGGTGCCTGACGTGATAACCAGCACGGGTGCCTGACGCGATAACCAGCTCGGGTGCCTGACGTGATAACCAGCCCGGGTGCCCGACGTGATAACCAGCCCGGGTGCCCGACGTGATAACCAGCCCGGGTGCCGGACGCGATAACCAGCTCGGGTGCCCGACGTGATAACCAGCCCGGGTGTCTGACGTGATAACCAGCCAGGGTGCCTGACGTGATAACCAGCTCGGGTGCCTGACGTGATAACCAGCTCGGGTGCCTGACGTGATAACCAGCTCGGGTGCCTGACGTGATAACCAGCTCGGGTGCCTGACGCGATAACCTACCCAAAGAACTTTATAAAAAAATTTTATTTTATTTCTATGATGAGTTCTGCCGCTGCTGCATGCTTTTGTTCTACCAGATACAACTATGACGCTGTGGAACACAGCACTCTCAGTAGATGTCCAGTTAATAAACGCGTCTTGCGAGTGACCTCCAACGTAAATGCAGCAGTTAACGCTGGGCCACAACTGCAGTACTCTCAGTCTTACATTTTGTTGTTGTTTAAAGTTGCATTAAAATGTTTAATAAATTACGTTCCAAATGTTTTAGTCCTCATAACATACACAACACAGCCAAGCATAGAATTTAATAAAACAACGGCCTGTAGCCACAGGAAATGCTAAGCGTAGGCATGGAGGCGGTTTTCTCTACATTGAACAGGCTGTCTGTTAACAGTAACTTATTGGCTATGCCTACAGGCCTAATTTATAAGCATAAACTTCTGCCACTTTTGAATGGAGATATATAAGATTTATTTTAGTATCCAAACATTTCCAATTTCTTGTGTTTGTGTTTTTTTGCTTCAAAGTTTTATATAAAAAGTTGCCCCTCTTGTTCATCCCCCCACACACACAGCAAGGTGACCAAGGAGGCAGCCCTGACAGATATCAATGTAAAATAAGTATATAAATATCTTGATAATAAATAAACCTTCCACTCAACCTTGCTCATGAATTAAACAATTAAAGTTTTTCATGATAAGACCTGGAAAAACAAGTAACATCCTCACAGATTCTCAAAATACTTGAGACTTATGCAACTTATATTACTCGATGCGAGAAACTTAAGACGATATAAATACTGCTTTAAAATTATCAGCGAACTGTTGAAATCTCGAACGTAACATACAAGCATGGAGAAATAGTGTTGATAGTTTCCCAGAAACACGCAGCAATCACTCAACAGTTTAGAAACACGGCTAGTAGATAACTTGGCTAGCACCGTCTCTACCCTACTCGTGACAATTCAAATCTTTCAGTAACTATTTAAGTCTTCCAGCTCAGTCTGACAAATTTCAACACTGTTAAGAGCCCCATTCTGCGTGATGGAATATGATAGTGAAACGAAGTTAGTTTCTATTCCCATTATTTATCATATAGAATAGAGTAGCAATACACTGATATAATATTCACCCACACCCGAAATCTACATAAATATAATATTTCCATCTGTTTCCTTCTTCAGTAATTTGTGATATCGTAGTAGCCTAAATTTCATGAACAGGATTTTACTTTTGAGAAGAAAAGTACTGGAGAAATGGTATGGCGATACCGACAAGATGTGGAAAAAGAAACTTATGTACAGTCAAGTTCGTTTTACCGGTCAGCAACGTTGCAACTAACATTTCAAAAATGTTTGACAGAAAACTAGCTAAAATATCTACCAGCACATCAACTACTATTAGGAACCTGGTACAAAAACCAAACTAGGTGAAGTAGAATTATAAACTAGGTGAAGTAGAATTATAAACTAGGTGAAGTAGAATTATAAACTAGGTGAAGTAGAATTATAAACTAGGTGAAGTAGAACTTGATCATACAGAATGTGAGAAAGACTTGGGAGTCATGGTAAGCAGGAATCTAAAGCCAAGACAACAGTGCCTAAGTGTGCGCAATAAGGCTAACAGATTACTAGGATTTATTTCAAGAAGTATAAGCAACAGAAGTTCAAAAGTTATTTTACAGCTCTATACATCACTAGTGAGACCTCATTTGGATTATGCAGCTCAGTTTTGGTCTCCTTACTACAGGATGGATATAGATTCATTGGAGAACATACAGAGAAGAATGACTAAAATGATTTACAGTATAAGAAATCTCCGTATGAAGATAGACTTAGAGCGTTGAATCTCCACTCTCTGGAGAGACGTAGAATGAGGGAGATATCATCGAGGTGTACAAGTGGATGATGGGCATAAACAAAGGAGATATTAATAAAATACTGAGGATATCGAACCAAGTAAGAACCAGAAATAACGGATTTAAATTGGATAAATTTAGATTTAGAAAGGACATAGGCAAGTACTGGTTTTCGAACAGAGTTGTAGATGCGTGGAACAATCTTCCGAGTACTGTGATAGAGGCTAGGACCTTGGGTGGCTTTAAAAAGAGATTGGACAAATATATAAGTGGGAGGAGCTGGGTTTGATTTGTGTCGTGAGTACGGGAATAAATTCTTAGGTAGTGGTGGTTTTGATAAGGACTTGCCTTGTATGGGCCAGTAGGCCTTCTGCAGTGTTCCTCCATTCTTATGTTCTTATGTTCAAAGCATGATTCTGACACGAGTGCAAGAATACTGACTATACCATGTGGGGGGTGTGACAAAGTATATTGGGGAAACAGCCGGATCTCTGGACATTAGGATCAGAGAACACAAAAATGCTTGCAAAAATGATGACCGTAAAAACGCGTGTGTTCAACGATGTTGGACACCTTATGGAATTCAGTGAGGCTAAACTAACGATTAAAGACGATTTAGGACGGCGAAAGTGCAGAGAAGCTGCCCTAATTGCTGTCAGTAACACTATCCATCAAAAGTCCGGTAGTTACAGTATCTCAAACTTGCTAATCAACAGGATATTACCCATTCTGGAGACCACTGTAACAAGGCAACAGGTCCTTCTCTAACCCAACCTGTCTCACTACTACTACTATCACCACCACGACTACGTCTACCCACGCGACACTCCACCTGACCCCTGCCACTATATATACTCGTTTTCTTAGTTATCTCTGTATTAGGACTGAAGAAGCCACTCGTGGCGAAACGTTTCCTTTAATAAATGTCCTGAAGTGTACATAAGTGTCTTTTTCCACAAAAAAGTACTATTAATTTGATAGTTGATATCTGACCAAGGGCTTGATGTCTGACTAATGGCTGTCTTCTCAGAGTTTAACAACAATGCTTGTGAGACACCTAGAGTTTTAAGACTCATTCTGTTACCTTGAATGAACATCGTCATAATTCCCATGTTCAATTTCTCGCAGGTCTGTAGAGTTGGCCTGAGTGTACTTTCAATGGCCGGGATACTGAGTTATAAGATTCAATCAATATTGAAAATGAACACTTTCCCGACGCGATGATACCCATTTCTATTAGCCCTTGTTAACAAAATTAATTACAAGAACTCTCAAAAAATTCATACAATGTAGTTACTTACAGAAAAATATAATAACTTTTAATTTCATCCGTCTGTTTTAAATGTTCCCAACTTACAGGCAATCAAGTTGAGAGGCCAGTTTGCCAAGTCATTTAACGAGTCCTGCTCCTAGCCCACTCCAACGACTGGAACACCTGTGGCAAGTTTACTAGATTACTGGTATATCTGATTACCTGCCGCCTTCATGACCTCATCAGCACTCCTGCTACTCTTCCACTCGGTAATAGCCTATGACCACTGTAAAATGCGAAGGTAGATTGTTTGTGCGGGCTGTAATTTAAAAGCAACTAGGAAAAGGTTATTTTAATACCACCTCTTAACAGTCTCAGCATTATCTTAATTGTCACTGCAGGGTTGTTAGAAGGCGTGATTTCACTTTCACTAAACTGTCGTGAGGGGTCAAGGCGTTTTAAAATTTAACTTAAATAATAGAGAAGAGATTAAAGTTTAATTAAAAATTGGTGGTAGTTGGAGAATAATGCTGCTAAGTGCTTATTACGCTGACATGTATGTATTTTGAATTTTACTGATGAAGCATTATTTGTGATATTCCTTTTAACTGTGGCAACCCATCCTATCTCCTGTGGCAACCCTTTCCTGTGCCTGCTCTCCTCCCGGTGGCAACCCTCGCCCCTGTAGCAATCCCGCTCAGCTTAACTGTGGTACTCGAACTGGTAACTAACTATACTACAGAGGTAGCCGAGGGACATGAATGTTTCTGTAAACTATAACATGGAAATACAAGTATACTAAAACAACTACGACATAAGAAAACTCAACAGATAGCATGTGTAATTTTGTAGTGGAGTCTTAACCTTATGTTGCCTGTTCTGATTCTGTCGTTCTTGTTGAAGCTGTGTATCCATTCAGCCTCCACAATGTCGTTCCCCAGTGTAAACAATACAAAAATATTTCCTGATATCTCTGTGGCACAATTTCAACTCCATTTTCCATTTTAGTCCCCACCTAGCTCGTCCCATGGTAATTTTTCCCCTTTATTAATCAATTCCCTGAAGCATCTTAAAGTTCGTGATCATATATCTATGATGAAGACTAATTTGAAGAATATTTTTATGAAGACAATTCGGTTGTTCTGTAATAGTCAGCCTAAAAGTTTAGGTTTAGGCAGTTTAGGCACAAACTCACATTTTGATCTATAAACAAATACTTCAACATTCAACAGGTCGAGTAATACCAAACTAGAACTATACTGTAAACAATCTCTAAACATATGCAACACTTGGGTATCTTTATTGAAGAAACGTTTCGCCACACAGTGGCTTCATCAGTCCAATACAAAGTAGAAAGGTGTAAGGAGAGGAGGAGTTTGAGGTTATCAGTCCCTCGGCCTGGAGTCGATGTGTTCAGTCCATCAATCTTGTTAGAAGTGTAGCACAAGGCCGTAGAGGTGGCTTATATGCTGTAATCAGGTGAGATGCAGCAGGAGGAGGCAGGTCATAGTGGTATCAACCACTAGTCGAAGTAAGTCCTTGTCCAAAGGTTTGGACAAATGTTGAAGAATCCCTTTGTATCAAGATCCCAAGAAGTTGCAGTGTCAGACAGGATGTAGATGAATGGTTCAGAGAACCGACAAGTTGCTTAAATTAGACACATAGCACACTTGGGTATCTTTATTGAAGAAACGTTTCGCACACAGTGGCTTCATCAGTCCAATCAGTAGAAAGTAAGGAGAGGAGATTTGGGATCTTGATCAAAGGATTCTTCAACATTTGTCCAACAAACTCCTCCTCTCCTTACACTTTCTACTTTGATTGGACTGATGAAGCCATTTGAGATAGAGAAACGTTTCTTCAATAAAGATACCAAAGTGTTGCATTGTGTCTAATTTGAACAACTTGTCGAGTTCTCTGAACCATTCATCTACAATCTCTAAACAGTAAGAAAATAAAAAATAACATACCTAAGGTGAGAAATTCTAATTAAATTCAAGCAAGCTTCTTTCTTAAAAAAAAAATATTGCTTGTATTAAGTTATAACTTTTATTTTAACAAATATTTGGTATTTTTTTATGCAGCTGAAGGCGTGAGAATAATAGCCATTGTTATCTTCAGACATGTTTGTTTCTCTTCCTTAAGCCACAATCAGCCGCACCCCAGCGTGTAACCACGACATACTCCCAGTGCGAAACTTTTAAAGGTGACGACGTCCTCCTCCTCACACCACCTCCGCTCAAGAGATCATAATGAAATGTTTGAGGATAATGAATATTTTTCCAAGTTAAACTTGGACGTGTTGCGCGCTTTGTTGTTTTTGTTGTTTTTGACAGCACTG
The DNA here is from genome assembly GCA_009830355.1 of Cherax destructor. Taxonomy (NCBI): domain Eukaryota; kingdom Metazoa; phylum Arthropoda; class Malacostraca; order Decapoda; family Parastacidae; genus Cherax; species Cherax destructor. The sequence continues at coordinate 302,688 of WNWK01000280.1, forward strand.
TAATAGAGGTTATCCTGTGGGATATCCCGAGGAAACTACAAATGTCCAGATGAGAGCACCGTGCTTACACTAGACGATAATTACCAAATTCTTCATGAAAATATTATTCCTTTATATAAGGTCAACTTTGAGAAGGGGGGTAAATGATTGTGAGATTTGTTTTACTGTTGGTAGAATTACCGACAATATGTTAGGTAAAAGGACACAAGTGCAACTGTGACAACGTTTCGCTCTCCAGGAGCTTTATCAAGCTCCTGGAGAGCGAAACATTGTCACAATAAAATGTCATAGTAGTTGCACTTTTGTCCTTTACCTAACATTGTGAGATTTACGTAGTGCTAGATATACAATAAAAATTAACACAATCTAACATACAAGTACCTTACACTATGCTAAAAACACATCAATATTAAAACCACCCTTATATTAACTTAATATATTATTTGAGCTAAAAGAATCCCCTAAAATGCCACCAAGGTCTACACACACTCCGGTGTTTATAAAATCCATACTCCCCTTCCTTAGGTACAACCTAAATGCCTCTCATGACCTGCGGGTTTAGTGTCTCCCCAAGATTATAATTTAAATAATGAAATCTATATCTTCCAGTCAGGATGACAGCAGCTAAAACTTAGACGGGCTATTTGCAGCTGGAAACAAAACCCACAATCCTATCGTTCTTCGATGTCAATAAAAAAAATTATCCTCGGCAGATTCACCTTGGCACCACTCCTGGGGAATCGCGGGGCTCCATTCACCACCCAGAAACGTATCTTTGGAAGCGTCCAAGGGGTGGCAATTAGGAAAACCCACATCCTGTACGGCAGTCATATGCAGATCACAACCCAAGAGGACATGTTGCATCCATGCATGAAAGAGCACAGGGAGACGTGAGCGGCCAGACTGTGGGCCCCCAGTCCCCCCCCACAGAAACAGAAATATACACTAGATTTCCAGGCATGCATCGATGCCTAAAGAATGCACAAATCCAGTTTATCACGACACAGGCCCAAGTAAAGCTTTCAAAACTGATCATAGAAACTCTACAGAAAGTTTAAGAAAGCACTAGTGCATAGCCTAAATCCCAAACAAATTTGTTTGGTGAAAATTTACAAAGCGCTACCTCTTGTCTGTTTTCCTTTCCGAAGATCAGTATTATATTTGCTAGCTTTCATCTTTCTGGAGGCCTGAAGTCAGGGGTGGCTCCAATGGAACAGTTTGGTTAGCATTTTTGAGATAAGCTTCGCTATCTACACGCGCGCACACGCATGAAGATACCACTGACACATCCTGTATCAGTGGTTTAGCCATTGGATACACCACTTTTGCGTCAACAGGCAGCAGAACACTGTCCGCTACCGCCTGCCGCGACCCAGCCATAGGGCCAACGGTACCTGAAGCCTACCCAACAATCATCCGTACCCCCGCTATAGGGCCGAAATCAGTCCCCCGCCATAGGGTCACTGGAATCTACTTTCACATTTACGACGTCTTCAAAGAGCCACTGGGAGGGTCATCTTCCGAGTAAAGCCAGTCAGGACACTACATCCTAACGAATACAAGGAGAAGCAACAGTTCATCTGTCACTAGTGATATATTTTAGAACCTCGTAATGCCCTAGCTTTTGATGGGTTTCGAGTTTTCCTACTGCACCTCGGCCCTGGGCCAGGCTCGTCTAGTACTTGCCCGGACAGCCAGGCTGTTGCTGCTGGCGGTCCGCAGGCCCACATACCCATAACATGGGTTAAGAGTCCTTGCCTAGTCGCAGTGTTGTTATTGATTAATACCACTTGTTCGTGGTTACAATATAAAATACTGCTTGTTGAGGCTAGTACACCAAATGGGGAGTAGAATGAAATTAGTTCAGAGGCACCCACACCACCGTATGTCCTCGGATCACGGTAAAACACCTAGCTCTGCTGGGTGCGTGATTCTTGTAGGATTTGGTGGTCCTGTGGGGTTAGAGCTTCATGTTGTTTTCGCTCACCATGAGGCGGGCAAAACAACATGGGTTCGGGTCATTGGCTAGTTGCAGTGTTGTTATTGATGTGTGTGCGTGTGTGTGTGTGTGTGTGTGTGTGTGTGTGTGTGTGTGTGTGTGTGTGTGTGTGTGTGTGTGTGTGTGTGTGTGTGTGTGTGTTGCGCGCGCGCGCGCGCGCTGATTTTGGCAAAAATAATTCTGAAACTAACGAAAAAAATATATATTTCATTGTGTTTATTATTAAATTATTGTAAACTTGTCCAAATTATTTTTATTTGGATTAGGCTAAATTAAACTGCGCTTGTTATAATAAAATTAGGTAAGTTTTTTTAGGTTCTTTTGGTACAAAATTATTAATTTTACATTAACATAAATTAAAAAAAAATCTTTAAACGTACAAGATAAAATTTTCGAAAGGACTTATTTTTAAATGAGTTCTTGCTAATTGACCAATTTTACCTATTCGGCACAACATTATATATACATATGGGTTTTTGAATGTCGCAGTGAGGAGGCAATAGTGATATGATTGATGTCGATGTCTCATGTGAATATTATGCAGATAATTCGGAGCTTCGAGTTTAGAAGCTGTGGACCTACCATAAGTATTATTCAGGGGATGGAGGATGGGTTGTTGATGTGGTTCCAGCGTTTAGAAAGGCTGGAACAAAATAGAATGACCAGGAGGGTATGCAAATCTAGGGTGGAGGGAAGGAAGGGTAGATGTTTTCCCAGAAGGGGGTAAAGGAGGTTTTGAGTGCTAGGGGCTTGGACATCCAACAGGCTTGTGTGAGCGTATTAGAAGGGAGCGGAGGTAAGTGGATTTTATGATATGACGTGGAAGTGGACGGACTGGCGTACCAGAAAGACAGTTGGATGTGCTGATGTACCAAGACGACAGGCGGACGTATGGTTCAACGAGGTGACCTGCGGGGTTGCAGGTGCAGGGTGCCCGGGGCGTGTGGCTCGGTCAAGCAAGAAGCAACAAGCACGGGCACTGGGAGTGACGAGTTATTATCCCAAAGTGATTACACAAACCTGGCAGATCTCTCCGCTCATCAGTGACACCCCAACACATCCCTCCCCCCCCCCCCGTCTTAAAAATAATCACACCCATAAAACTAAACTAAAAGGTGTATTTTCCTTAAATTTGAATGACGAACTGGTTGTCTGCTGCACAGAAATAATCTACTTCAAAAATGTGTTTATAATGAATGAGATATTCAGTCTTCACAGAATGCTTTAATTTAAATCCATTATTTCCGATTCGTTCTTCGCTAGATACCCACAATACCCTATAATGTCTTTTTTTACGCATGTTTTGATAGTCTGACAAAAAATAAACTTATTAAACAAAAAATACTCAGCGTGCAAAACTATATATATATGAATACAAACGAATGAAAAGATTATACTAAAAATTAAACATGACTTAAGCAATAATAAAGGAAAACGCCAAACCCTAATCTTCATTTAAAATTAAATCTTTTCTAAAATTTTCTCTTATAAGTTTAAATATATATTTTTTTCATTTATGTTAATGTAAAAATTAATAATTTTGCACCAAAAGAACCTTAGAAAACTTACCTAACCTTATTATAACAAGCTCAAATTAATTTAGCCTAATCCAACTAAATATATTTTAGATAAGTTTACAATAATTTAATAATAAACAAAACAAAATAATTTTTTATCGTTAAGTTCAGAATGATTTTTGCGAAATTATTGCATACACAAATTTTCGCTTGCCTTATTCGACAAGAAGAGCGTTGCTATTTAAGTCAAAATCGCAAGCTTTACCTAAATTACCTATTGGTCACGACATTATTTTTTTTTTTATATATATATATATATATATATATATATATATATATATATATATATAGGATGGGGTCCACCTCTGGTGCAAATTGTGGACTATAGCCTCGGAGAAGTGGATAAAAAGGCATCAAGGAAGAATATTTGGATTTCTTCCTGAAGCCTTTGAATATTCCATTCTCCTACCACCATCCTATATACACACATACACATATAAATGCTTTATTAATAGACAGAATCATTTATAAAACACACAAACATGAACATGAATACAATGGTACAATATGTCAAAGATTATGAATCTCCTCCAGTTCCTCCGAAGCCGGACGCGAGCCGAGTATGCAGCATGCGTTTCCCTCTGGATGGCCACGCTGAGACGCTGGAACATGAACGTGGCTGCCCTTGGGTCCCTGGTGGTGTCGATGAGTCTGGAACCCAGCTCTTTAAGGAAACGTGTTGCATTTTTCCCACGCTCCCAAGGTCTCCGATCCCACTGGGACAAATTTATACTGTTGGCTTATGTCCCTGTACTTGCCGATCTTGTACTCCTCTCTGTGGTCAGCAGCTCCTCCCTGTCGCCCAACACTGTGATGGATGTAGGTGTCAGCCAGTGTCGACACGCAGGTATAATCCCATGCTAAGAGCTTGCCATTCTTCCAAGGATAGATGGTGATCCCGTCGGGGCGGTTTGCTGGGTTGTGGGCGTTGTTGGCTGCTAGTGATCGAGGCTCTCTCGGCTGGGCATCCAGCTGTAGCGAGGGTTCTCTTTATGATGTCGTTGACCTCATTGTGTCTTGCATGCCAACCCTTGGTTTTAGAACAGTTAAGACCATGTAGACCATATTGGTCGGCTTGCGCATCGCCGCAAATACACGTATATTCCGTGTGAATGGGGCAGCAAGGCGCAGAGCCACTGCAATACGAAGGGTCTTAGGGTCCAGGCGTGTTCCCATGGCCGAAATGGGAACTGTTTGGAGGAAGTCCCCAGAGTGATGTGCACTCACGGCTAGGAGACGGGCAGTCTCCTGTCTGATGTTACGGCCCTGAGCATATTGGCAAGTATCTTTTCAACAATGGGGCTGTCCCAGCTTGACTGTTTGTAGGCCTGTTCTTCACTAGGTTTTGGTGTTGGAGCAGCAAGAGTCTCCCATTCAGTGATGGCACTGGTGTAGCTAGGGTCCTGTATTCCTGCTGAATCACTGAGGTTGTATGGAAGAATTTGTTTTATTAGCTCATTTGATGCTATGGAAGAGGATAAGAAGGCTGGTAGGGCAATCTGGGAGGATTTGCGTACTCCCAGCCCCCAAGTCTGACTGGAAGTGAAGCTTGCAACCACTGTCCATCTTCGAGGGAAAGATTCAATACACTCTCTAGCATGGTCTTGAGGAGAGAGTCGTATTCCTCGAGTTTCGGGCTGTTGAAGGCTGGGGAACATCTCAGGAAGTATGTAAGTTTTGGGATTGACAGGCACCTGGTGAGTAGGTAGAAGGCATCATGTGTATCAATGTCTTTCATCCTACCTTCCATCGTCCTGAGGTCGGAGATTTTTTTCCAGGACCAGATCGATGGCATTGGGCCCAAGGGGAGCACCAAGGAGAGTGCTGTTGGCTGGATCGATGGCTCGTGCCCCTGGTAAAACAGCCCTAATGTCCTGGATCATCTGTGGATTGGTGGAAACTATCTCACATTTGGTGGGGTTTAAAGATAGGCCCAGGCTACCTACCATATCTTTAATTTTCCTGATGTCTCCCAGGAGAGATTGTGTAGTGCCAGCTAGGGTCCCGTCATCCAAGAACCAGATATTGAGCTCACTGGACAATGCTTCTGTGACATCCTTGATGGCTAGACAGAATAGAAAGGGAGCAAGAGGGTCCCCTGTTGCACACCCTCACACGAGTCAATTTCATGGTCCCCAAACAAAAGTTTAGAAGCCACACTATAACACGATTCTATGAAGGGATAGAGGGAAGGAAAGTGCCTAGAAACTGCTTGGAGAGCAGCATCCCTTCTGACTGAGTTGAAAGCATTGGCAAAGTCCAATTTGATTAAGGCTTTTTCATTGGACATGTTGTTGATGTATACTCGTGCTGCATGGGCAGCTGCTTCACAGCCTTGTTGAACACCAAAACCGAGCTGAGTTGGTTTCAACATTGAGGCAGCATCTTGACTCACCCTTCGTACTGCAGCCTTGGCAACTAGGCGCCGAAGGGTGTTGCCCACTGCAATGGGCCTGATTCCTCCATCCTTTTTACGGAGGGCACACAGTGAGGCACCAAAGAAAAGGGGTCTAATGGTCTGTGGGACACTACCAGCCAGGCACCCATTGGAAAATTTGGTGAGTTCAGACAACAATCTCTCAGAGACCTCACCAAGACCTGGATTGAGCATTTGTTTCAAGTGTTGTGGCCTTAAACCAGTGAAACCTGCTGAGCCCTGTGGGAAAGACATAGCAGCTTTATACACATCGGCGTCCCGTAAGGTTAAATGTTCTTGACCTGCTGCAATGTCAAGGGGGTCAATGTTGGTACTGGGAGCCCTGGGCGGATGTTTGTCCTTCAGGGCTTGTGCTGTAATGATATCCTTAGGAGCGATGGTATCCTCACTGGTTATAAGCCTCAGTGCTCCGATAGTATTACCCTCTTCTATTTTTCTGCTAATGTGGGCCCTGATTTTTGAGGCGTCTGGTGTCCTGTTGTTGACATTTGCCTGGCGGGTGTTTGACGTCCTGGAGGGGATACGGACAAGGTTGTCATCTCTAGGGAATGCATTTATTGCCCTGATAACAGATGTAGCTAGTGACTTGTCCCTCCTTGGTGGGACAGCCAAACAGGCATTGCCAAAAAGCAGAAGGTTGTGCCAGGATCCATTGTTTGCAGGAGCATCGTTGACTTTCTTCAAGAGGTCAGCGAATTTGCTGGCAGCTTCATGGCGAGCTGCTTTGGGGATGTGGGGATGTGTTATATATATATATATATATATATATATATATATATATATATATATATATATATATATATATATATATATATATAAAAGAGAGAGAGATAGAGACAAATAGGTATCGAACTTGGAAACTTTCTGGGTCGAATTATATTTAAAGATAGGGGGCTGGAACTTATAAATTGCTGTATACTATACTCATGAAATACTTAAGAATACTACAGACAACATGAGTTGCTCTACTTTATATATAAAATGACCAACAATTAAGGCTTCCTACACAGCTCTCTTTTTTTAACGTCAGTATGCTTCTCGGGAGAGCACGCATCTCGCAAGTGGTCTGAACCTCACGAAAATTATATATTTCAAGGATGTTAAACAATACCATGTAAATCTGGGCTGACCTTAGCTAGGTTGTATAGGAATAAGTAATATTTGCATTGATTGCAGCAAGGTTAGGCTGATGGCAAAGACCAACGAAAAATTTATTTAATTACTGTACGTATAATATTTTATAGATCTTTGAGATGTGTCTGAAATACCTCTTCAGGGCCAATGCCAATATCTACGCACACTCCATTAGACTTCAAATTGTTCGGCACCTTGATTACCTACATCCATGAAGATACCATGCCACTGTACATGCGCATTTATCCTCACGTGTAATTGCCGCCTCTAGTAGCAACATATCTGCCTATGCTAAGCAAGGTGATCTGCCGAGTAGACGAACTGCGCTGCGATAACGTCTTCAGTGGCATGTCGCTCGCCACAGCGACATTCAACAAGGATCCGTCTTCAGGGACCCCACAGGTGAGACAACAAGCATGTCCATCACAGCACACTACCTCGACACGCGTCACCAACCTGATAACCAGGGATAACTCCAGCAGGCCCCAGCGTTTGAAGGTGGTAGGGTTGTGGGAGAGTGGTGACTGTGCCGGTGTTGGTATCATCTGAAAGTGGTGACTTTGTGCCGGTGCTGGCATCGTGGGAGAGTGGTAACTGTGCTGGTGTTGGCATCATGGGAGAGTGGTTGGTGACTTTGTGCCGGTGCTGGCAACGTGCGAGAGTGGTCACTTCGTGTTGTTGTTGGCATTGTTTAGGAGTGGTGTTGGCTGTGAAATATACAAACGCATACAAATACAATTACTGGGCCCAAGCGAGGTAACGCTAATAATGGAAGTTGTGGGTTTGAAGACATTATCAAACTTATGTTTACATTTGTTCGTGCTTTAAATATTTATATTTCCTATGGTATTTCCTCTCCTTACGACTATTATCAAAGAAAAAATATTTTGAATAGCTTGGCTGAAACTGCCTATATCAATACTGTTTTGAGTTAGGATATTATTTCCAGAATTTTTCTACAGTGAGGCAGCGATGAAAGCAGTGAGGCAACGAGTGGGGAGGCACCCAGCGTGAAGGCAATGAGGCAGCGAGTGGGGTGGCAGCGAGCGGGGAGGCAGTGAAGGGGAATGCAGTGAGTGAGGAAGCAAATCCTCCTCCTCTCACTCAACCTCCCTCCTCTTCCCCCACTCAACCTCCCTCCTCTTCCCCCACTCAACCTCCCTCCTCTTCCCCCACTCAACCTCCCTCCTCTTTCCCCACTCAACCTCCCTCCTCTTCCCCCACTCAACCTCCCTCCCCTTCCCCCACTCAACCTTCCTCCTCCTCCTCCCCCCCCACTCAACATCCCTTCTCTACCACTTACAAGAAAACACTACAACTAGTATAAGAACGAATTTACTCTCCCCTAAGAACACATACAGTTCACTAGATTATAAAGGTCTGAGAGCTATTACTATAGCAACCTATGATTAACTTACATGAAATGGTAGCGGCCCCGACCATAATATAGAATAGTAGCCACACGTGATACATGAGAGGCGGCCATGGCCCAGTAGCGGCCATATTCATGTCCACAATGTGATCAATATCAATATTGTGACAGCATTTCGCTCTGTATACAGCGAAACGTTATCACAATAAAACCTTAAACTGCACTTGTTTCCTTTCTTTAACACTTGCTGCCTCAGCTGGTTCTTCCGACATGTTTAGTTAAGATTAAGTCCTTCCTCAGACTGTTACACCACAGTAGGAATACGCCACTTTAAAGCACCAAAGTTACTTAATTATTATTACCTTAAGGACAACACACACTGGAATTAAAGGGCAAAACTAATACCAAATAAAAGAACTGAGGATAAGTCTGGTTAAGCTCGTCTCGTGGTCCGCCAAGTCTATAATAACCTCAGACTGGCTATTAATTCCTAGTTTTGACATATGGACAAATAAATATCATGTGTACTAATTATCCATTGTTCTAACCTTGTTTACAATGCTTTAGATTTAGCAAATAGTCTCTTGCCGAGTAACCGCCCGCTGTTATTTCTCTTAAGTCTGTTATTCTCAGGGTTCTGACTTTCTCAGAACCAAACGCTAGGGATGTCAGGCAGGTCTTTTTACTGGAGTGAAATATTTTCTGAAAATTCTTCGAACTAATTTTCTTAAAAACTAGCTGTATTACCTTTTAATTACGTCTTACAATCATGATACCCATGTGAGCGCAGAGAACAATGTTACCAAGAATACTCTAAGGACAATAAGATGAATCGTTATACCATCTCTGCTTATCTCTTCAGGTATTATTTTTTTCCAAACTGCAATCCCTCCGTGTGAAGACGTGGACCTCACCTCCGTATGTGTTTGCCATGTGAACACTCAGGTTCGGAAAAATTAATGTCCTGCTTGCTTTGTGTTTCTATTTTATGAGCGCTATGCGAATACCTTCATGAAGGGAGGGGCGAATGAATTCACGTTTTTTTCTTTATTTTGGTCTAATTTCAATGAGATTTTTACAGTGATTTATACAGCTTTTAAAAACCTATACACTGTCTTTGTTATGATTTTTTGCCTTTAGGTTAGGTAGAACAAATAAAATGTGCCAAATTTTAGGGGTCACAAAACCAGTAAATTTCTACAAAATTGGGAAGATGTACAATGCTCTAGTTAACATCAGATGAAAGATAAAGGCTCTATAATTGTTGACCCAATCCATTTTAGCAAAAATGTCAGTAGATTCCATTATAAAAAATATTGAAGTTAGTGATTTTGTTTTTGCCTTTATTTTGTGGGAAAAAAATCAATAAAAACAAAGCTGTAAAAGATATTGGAAATCTTTCATGGGTGGTTGTAGAGCCATCATTACTCAATAACGTGTGAAAAAATCATGACAATCCTATTAATACTTTTGCAAAACATTACAAACAATGTCAATAACTTATTTCTGAGTTATTAATATATTTTTTCTGTGAAACTCTATGGATATGGCACGCTAAATCTCAGCGAGTTGCATGCATCAGCACATGTTGAGACCCCAGAGGCCACTGAGGTGGCATGAGTCCCTACACTTGAATGGAGGCATCAGAGATGTTGCTATTTAGAGTTTTTTTAATGAAATAATCATAAAAATTGTAATTTTTGCAGAGACCAAACTAAAAAAAAAAAAACACTAATTGGCAACATGTATTATTATGACAGCAAGCACAACAAAAATACATTTAAGGAAAAATATACTTGGAAATATGATATAAACAAGTTGATTACACCAAAATGTTGCCAGAATGATGCACTATTTTTGGTAAGAAAACATTTTTTCCAAAATTTTTCAATCTTCCTTTCCTAATTTCTGGAACAAGGCTCGCCCCTCCCTTCAGTTCATCTGGTCCTCTCAAGAGAAGATGGACTCGAACCTACAAACTCGCCTACTGATGGGTGGAGCCATATATTCCATGTACATGGCTACGTGGTATAGTATGATCAGTCGTATATCATAACTCGCCTCGTTATTTAATGCTATAGTAGCCAATAGCCCTAAGACTAGACGCGAAGTCATGTCTTGTATTAACTTAACATGTTACTAAACGACTTCCTGCTTGCCTCGGTCAAACTTTGAGTAATTTGGCATAGATACTCATACATATTGGCTGTGTGTGAACCGTATCTAGTCCAGAAGACTGCGCTATGAGGAGACATTGAAGCAAATGACTAACGACCTTGCCAGAGTTTAGGACTAGAGAAGACTATGATTAAAACGTACAAAATAGGAAGACAAAATTACGAAGCAATAGATACACCCTAAAAATTAAAAGGACCAAGGACATTAAGTTACAGGTAGAATATGAAAAGGTAAATTAACCATATGGATGTTAGGAAATATTCTTTTAGTCTCAGTAGTTGAAAAGCGGAAAGGGTTCAATGAGGTGGAGGTATATTCAATACACAGATTTAAGAATAGAAGTGATGAGGCCTAAAAAGCCAAAAATCATTAATGGTTTAAGTATTCTTAGAGGCTGGGATAGGAACAGTCTAAACCCTCAGACACACACACACGTACGTCTCCTGCTGCTGGTGTACAATGCTACTCCTGCTGCTGGTGTATACTTATCAAGCTGCTGTTGTACACGCTACCTTCTGCTGCTGTTGTACACGGTTACTGCAGCTGCTGCTGTACACGTTTCCTGCTGTTTCTACTGCTGTTGGAGTTCAACGCCTGAGCTCTAGTCTGCCTAGTTGTGAGCTCAACAACTGAATCTGTTGCTTATGGCAGAGCGTTGAGCTCTACCATAAGCAACAGACACCCGAATGAAGTAAAACAAAAAGTTTCGTCAGAAAGAGGTAAATTAAAGCGTCAATTTAGGGGTAAAAAAAAATATGGCTGAAACTAATGAGAACGAGAACATAGAGAAAATAATAAGACGGACACTGAAAAGTAAATACTAATAATGAAGAGGACACAGAAGAAGAAATAAGGAAGAGGCCATAGGAGAGAAAATAATAAGAACCAGGACAGAGAAAATACCAAAAACCAGTATAGAGAATATAAGTAGGAAATGAGAGAAAAATGAGGAAATAGGCAAGAAAATGGGAAACAGGACAGAGTAAAAATATAATACGAACCAAGAATTAGAGAAAATAAAAATAGGACAGAGAAAACGGGCAAGCGACGAAGTAACACAAGGTTTAATGAAATAGAAAATGAACAACAGATGAGAAAACTAGGACCGTAATAGAAGACGGAAATCATAAGCATAATAACGAAAATTAACTAGGCATATCAAGTGAAAAAAGGGATGAGAAACAGAGTTAGTGCCATCACAGAGAAAAAAAAAGAGAACGGGCAGTTGGCGCGAAAGAAAACGTTGCGTGCCCGTGCCCCCCGAGAGTGAAAGATGGCGGGCACCTCGAGCACTGTTTATTACCACCTATTAACTAGTCACGATGCACCAGATAATAAGCTCAAGTTTCCAGTGTGAGCAGACGCCTCCCCGGAGTGCTGCATATAAGACCCATCACCTGCTGCTCTGCTGTACATCCTGTAATTGGCTATGTAACTGCGCCTTTCGTTATCATGATATACCAATAAGTGGTCCTGCCTTGCTAACTTTCACATCTTACGAACGACAGAAACGGATGTTAGTTTCGGAAAGTAAAATAACGAGTGTTTGATTTGCGGGCGGCGTTGAAAGGTTGGCTTAAACAATTCGCCTTGTTTGCCTAAATTCATGACTGATACATCTTTATCTGCGTTACCATCGTTCATACATCGTTTCACATAAAATTATCACAGCATAAACATTTATTCACTAAATTTACGGTTGTTTTTATCTCTCTATTCAGCTGAGTTATCCTCACATAAAACTACTTCACCATTACGTGTTGGTCCGCTCATTAAACTTATCGCCTCTTATACATTACAGCTTCAAGACACCGGTGTTGATCTGCAAATTATTAAGTGGCGCCAGGTCTGATTTAGTCTCCCGTTCGTTTCCCTTCACGCAGGTCGTTCTTCATAACTCGAGACATTCAGACACGTTCATCTTCACCTGATGTTACCTTTTATTCAAATATTTTTTCTTGTTCAAATTGAATGCCACAGATGCCCAATTCAGTATTCAGTTTCTCCAATTTTAAATACATTGGCTGTCAGAGTTGCTTTCATGATAAACATGAGTGATGGGGTTTTGCAGCAGTTTCATATACTTGATAATTCTATTTGTTCACACAAGTTTCAACTTGCCATCGCCGCGAGTAGCTTACTTGAAATCTTTCTGACTTCGGAAAATCAAAAGTAACTTGTGTCGGCCGTCACGCCCCGCCTTGGAGACGAAGCACTTGTTTACTTTGTCACTGCTGATAACTCAGCAACCATAGCTGTAATTTGAACGGTGCCAAGTCAGTGACATGACTCCCACACTGTACATTACAAGGTGTCACAGTGACATGACTCACACTACACCACCCTTTACCCTTCACAAGAGTGAAGGGTAAAGGGGGATAAGTGAAGGGAGGGGTACTGGAGGAAGAGTGAAATGAAGGGGTACCGGAGAAAAAGTGAAGAGAAGGAGGGGTACCGGAGGAAGAGTGAAGGGATGGAGGGGTACGGGGGAGAGAGGCTGGAGTGAGGGGTATTGGAAAGAGTAAACTGAGGGAGGGGAAATGGAGAAAAAGTGAAGGGGGAAGGGAGAAAAGGGTAGTGGAGGACGAGCGATGAGGGATAATGTGGGCAGGAGGGAAAGGGAAGGGATGGAGGAGCCAAGAAAAAGAATGGTATGGGGGGGCATTTAGAGGCAATGAAAAGGATGGGATGCAAATTATCTATGTACATGTACCAGTTGTCCATGTAGTACTAGTTATCCATGTACTTGTTATTCATGTAATACTAATAATCCATGTACTAGTTATCCATGTAATACTAGTGATACATCTAATGGTTTAATGGTTGGTTTTCGAGGCTAACAAGCGGGTGACAGACGGGCGGTAAACCGGACAATGGGGGGAAGGAGGGGGACGTGGAGAGAGGGAGGGAGGGTAGGGAGAGAGAAATATAGGAAACAGAGCCTTTATGAAGACAATGTTTCTCTCAAATCAAACTTTATCGAGTCATAAAAATACTTCTTGAGCGAAAACTTGTTTTAATAAAAGGCTGCCGCTCTAAGAGTCTGTTTCGCCCATGTTTGTCTGCTCTATTGCCCTCCAACCCTGAGGGGTGATGGAGGGATGGAGGAAGTGGGAGCTGGAAATGGGAGGGGAGAAGTGAGAAAGGTAGGGATTTTATTCAAATCAGAAACATCAGCAGTGTGCTGGTACCCTACACTATTAAGCTTACACAATGGGAACAAACGCAGTTTCCCTGTCATATTCCATCACGCATGGAACGTTAGGAAGTATTTCTTCAGCCTTTGTCAGGAAGTGGAAGGACCTGGAGAGTGAAGTGGTAGAGGAAGGATCCATACGTAGCTTTCAGATGTATGGTAAGGGTCTCGAAATCCAGGAAAATGAACCTAGTATCAACAAGAGCTGAGAATCGACCCCTGCAACCACATACAAGTGAGTACAAATTGATGAAATCTGTCAGCCTGAGCTGAGGGACTTCAATAGGGCAATGGATTATTATCAAGGGTTCATCAGCTACAGCAGCTTCAAAGGTTTCGTTCCAGCAGCTGAAGTTTCTATTATTTGGGAATTACCATCTGTCAGGATAGCCCATCCCATTCACTGGAAAAAGGGAACTTTTATGAAGAACTCCATCCCAGAGACAGGAGATAAGAGAAAAAAGAGGACTTTTGATGTCATAGTATATCTAAGGTTGGGAAAAAAGGGAGATAGGGGTGGGGACGGAGGGAAGGAGAGATTAACAGAGGGAAGGAAGGTGAAAAAAAGGTAAGGAAAAAGGTGGCAAGGAGACTGGAAGTGGGAGGTTAGGAAGGAGGATGGGAGGAAAAGGAGCGTTGTCACCACTGCTGGTAAACACTTGAATGGTAACAAACGAGTTAGGTGCATCTTGAGGCTAGAGAAAGCCACCAGTCTGCAAACTGAGTAAATCCACCAAGATTTAGTGTTGGGTACTCCAAAGGCAACATACGACTGCACAACGTAAGAGCATCACGATTCATGTACGACCTTTACAATGAAGACATTCCTTACTCGACGCCACCACCATTATAGCCATCAACTCTTCCTGATAATTCATTAAGGGAAGATGTTTATCAATTATTAATGTCTTATTGACTGCCTTCAGCATGTTGATAAGTCATAAAGTTGTTATACGCTCCAGATAAGGTCAAAAATAGATGGTAACAGCTTAATTAAGAGATGATGTGTGTACTCACCCGCTGATCTATACTCACAGCGACCCATGCTTACACTAGGTTTGCGTTCTTGACATTAAGGTTATATCTTTTAATGGTTACAAGGATCGTCGGTCTGCCCAGAGGCTAAGTCACGAGGCAAGCCTTCTAAATTATTAAGGAAATATTACAATAATAGTAAATCTTACGAAACACGCAGGAATCTAAAGATACGTGTACACAAAATGTAAGCAGAGCTTTATAAGATTTACCCGTTATCTTGCATACTATCAAGACAAAGACAATATCGGTATATCTGCCAGAGTGCAAATGATTAACAAGCATCGGTTTCACACTCATATGAAGTACGGTATACCTTCTTACGTAACCCATTCTCACGCAAAGAGTGATAAGACAGATTTGAACGTTTCCCTATCCTCTTTATTAGCACTGATAAGATTTTTTTAAATTTCCCTATTTGTGGCTAAATAGATTACGTTTTCGGGGGGTTTATATAACGTAATCTATCCTACAGTAGCCTACTTTAAAGAAAGTTGCATTTTAAAGTTTACTAGGATTGTTAATAAATTGTTGTCGGGAATCACGTAAGAAAATTAATAATACGAGGCTAAGGTAGTTGCAGCTTACCAAAGATGGTTGTACTAGTGAAGTTGAAACAAAAAATACAATATAGCAACACACAAGCTCTGCTATTCATGTTTAAAATTTTAATTTCTAGTTTATGAATACACTAACATGGTCGTTAAAGAACAAATTAAAATAATTCCATCACAAGTAATAAACTACTTTAAATATTGGTGATAAATCATTACAAAAGAGTACACAAAATAATGATATTGAACACAGCATTTTTTGTAATATTTATATCCCAGTGGTTGTTTGCGTAACGTGTTCATGGCACGACGGTGTATGAGATACAACAGTAGGTGGAACAAATACGACACTAAAGCGATATGAAAATCTTTATAAATAACATCCTATCACTTTGTTTACAAGCTTCAAGTTCATCTTGGGAAGTTGTTTTCGCAGTTATTTAAGCATAGGATTACTAGTGTTGTGCTTTTTTGGGGGTTGCTATGAAGAACACAATATAATAATAATAATCTATTTCTACAAGTACATGTATAAGGTATACAGACCTAGCTGACATCAATGACATACTACTATATAGAAAGCCCCCTTGTTAGGTTAATTCTGTCCAGGGATGCGACCCACACCAGTCGACTAACAACCAGGTATGTACCTATTTTACTGATAGGTTAACATGGACAGCAGCCTAATGTTTCCAGCCTCAGTGTGTGAGATGAGTGTGCTAGCAAACGAGATAAGCAACACCTGGTTATACAGAGACGAATGGCACTAGACTGACAAGTTGAAAAGATAAACAATTTGCAGAGAACTTTACTGAGACATTTCGCCTGTGAAACAGACTATAGCCCGTTCTACAGGCGAAACTTTTTCAAAGTTCCTTTCTGCAAATTGTGTATCTTTTACACAGTTACAATTAAAACACAAAATTAACCTAATAATGTGAAAATCTTCCTTTTGTAGCTGGATCACAAACATAGCTGGCAAATAAACATTCCCGGCAGCTAACAAAGAGTATAGACTATATAGAGGTACTTATTTCAAAGCCCAGCCCTAAGGTATTAACACCCTCTGGTATGCGACCCACCACAGTCGACTAAAACCCAAGTATACCTGATTACTGCTAGGTGAACAGGGGCAACAGGTGAGGAAATATACCCAACGTTTCTACCAGGACCGCAGATCGAACAACAGATCCTTAATATGTGAGCAGAGGTCGATACCAACCGAGCCACCGGACAGTTTTTTTGGCGCACCTTAGACCCGCTCCAAGCCTACCGAACGAACTTTTGGCCTTGCGTCTTTTGATCACTCTCTACCAAACAGGTGATAATGTCCGAACATTTTAAAGAGAACATCCAACGTGTTAGGAAGGTGAAGGCTCTCCTGCATTCCTGCCTCAAGAGGATGGCTACATACTCATGGAATGTCGCTAAGAGACTAATTTTGCATTAATGATTCTCAGAAATTCAGTCCAAAAATTAAACGGAAATGAGTAAAAGGAACTGGCAGGAGAGGAATGATAAACAGACAAGGTTTTACACAGGTGAAATGTGCTGACGAAACTTCTGCGTAAAGATAGTTTCCTACAAAAAAAAAAAAAAAAAAAAAAAAAATACACACAGACAAGCCTAGGAAACGGAGGAAAAAAAAGTTATATCGGTTTCTTGGAAGATTAATGCCAGTCTCTCTCTCTCACACACACACACACAGGAGCTGAGTCTGCGGGGCCAGGAGCTGAGTCTCGACCCCTGCAACCACAATTAGCTGAGTACACACTCCAATTACTCAAAAACCCATTATTATTACATTTATGTGGAGACCGCTAGACCCGTAGGAGGAATCATAGACAACGAGGCTCAATCCTAGGAAGGGAAGGCCACATTAAAATTCTTCGGATTAAGAGCCCTCACCATCGAGAAACCTCCAATGATGAGAATTAGAATGACTAGCAAAAGAGGTTTGGATATCTTCATTGTCCATTTGTGAATGAGGTTTATTTAAGATAGGCAAGGGATGTGATGGATAGGATGAAGGGACAGATAGGACAGGATGAGGGGGCAGGTAGGATATTATGAAGGGGCAGGAAGAAGAGGATGAGGGAGCAAGTAGGCTGGGATAAGGAGCATGAGGGATGGGAAGAAGGGCAGGTGGGATGGTATGAGGGGCAAGTAGGATGGGATGAGGGGCAGGGAGGATGTGATGAGGGGCAGGTGGGATGGGAAGAGGGGCAGATAGGATAGGATGAGGGACAGGGAAGATGGGATGAGGGGCAGGTGGAATGGGATATGAGGTAGGCGTGATGGGATGAGGGGCAGATAGGATGGGGTGAGTGACAGGTAGGATGGAGAAAAGGGGTATGAAAGAAAAGTGGCATGAATGCAAATGCAGGAAGGGAAGTAGAGGGACGGATGTGGGCATGGAGGTAGGTCCGGGTGTGGGCAGGGAAGGACGGTTGTGGGCAGGTAGGAAGGTATAGAGGGATGGGCATGGGCAGGAAGGTATAGAGGGATAGGCATGGGCAGGAAGGTATAGAGGGATGGGCATGGGCAGGAAGGTATAGAGGGATGGGCATGGGCAGGAAGGTATAGAGGCATGGGCAGGAAGGTATAGAGGGATGGGCATGGGCAGGAAGGTATAGCGGGATGGGCATGGGCAGGAAGGGTAGGCGTGGGGGTGGGCAGGGAGGGAAGGTGCGGGCGTGGGCAGGGAGGGAAGGTGCAGGCGTGGGCAGGGAGGGAAGGTGTGGGCGTGGGCAGAGAGGGAAGGTGCAGGCGTGGGCAGCGAGGGCAGGTGTGGGTTAGGAGGCAGCATCAAGGGACGATCAGCACACTCCTGTTAAGGACGATGATTCGGATGATTCAGATGGCGTGGCCGCTGTTTATGGAAACATGGGATAACTTTATTGCCACACTAAACTACCAGACATGAGCAAGAGGGATAGTGATGTTAAATCTTCATTAATTTGGCCTCCTAATACCATTAAAATGAATTACTCCTCTTGTTTGTCAAATTCATGTTGATCTTACATAATACAACTAAGAGTAATGTAGAGTACTAGTAATGTGGCTATGTAGAGAGAGAAAAGGGGGAGGGGTAGACGGAAGAGGGAGGGATATAGAGTAGGGGGGGAGGGCAGAGACAACGCGCAAATTGTGTAAACATGCACTTTTAAGGAGAACAAGTGTGTCCACAAACACACTGTTGTACCGCAAATATGTGAAAAATTTAAGTATTGTGCCTTTGATAATAAAAGCATGAAATTTGCTATAAAGCTGGGGAATATTTAGCTGAAGGTTTTTGGCTATAAGTCCTTAAATATAAATGGCAGACGATTTTCAAAATGGCTGCCTGTAAAATGCTTGATATTTTCTCCATCGTATAAAAAATAATATGAATTTGCATAAATTTGATGTATGTATAAAGATGTGCATATTTATTAATGATCGTTAAGAAAATTTGAATGATTTAACTTTATCATTAGTTAATAATTTGGAGAAACGAAAATTATCTGACCAAAGTGGTGGATGCATGTCTGATTTTCAGCATAAAATGATCATTTATAAGGAAAGAGCTAGGCCTGTTTTATTAGTCCTACAGACTTTTTGAATATGTGTATACCGTTTAAAGTACGTACTTGAAACTTGCGAGACTGCAATACCAAAAACTGGAATTGAGATTGAGAAAATCGACCCTCACCTGGCATCCCAATTAACACCCACCTTAGAAATTGATATGGCAACAATTTTTTCCCCAGTTCTAAGGCAATCAATTACATTAAATATCAAAGCAATAAAAAATTACTATTTGTTTAAAAGCATCAAAATATGCTGCTAAATGTATAGAAAATACAATCACAGCAAAGAACGCTTTTTAAGTACGCTAGGTAGGATACCCTCAAGTGATTATAGAAGGGAACATGTAGATGAAAGCTGGAGTCAAACTTCCAATTCAAGTTTCGACAGACCGAGAAAAAGTTCATTTTTATCTCAAAAGGTTACTAGTAAGCGAAAAGAAAAATGTTAAGTGCAGTCGCTGACGAATATCCATTACACGCTAGTTTAAGGTTGTACTTGTCTCTACCATGGAACAGAACTTAAGCCCATGACTCCACCTTGGTATAGCGAGTCCTCTGGGCGTCAGGGTGGGACCGAGGATTACTAACCAGCTGCGAGCTTTGTCTAGGGAACTGTGCTAGGATTGAATTTAGAGAATTCGGGAAACTTTGAGTTTTCACACATCCTCGAATCCTCGCAGATCCTAGTCTCTCTACGGAACTTCTAGTTTTCACACAACCTTGAGCCCTCACCACCCTATCACATGCAAATCCCTGACACTAATTTCTTGAGGCCATCAACTTGAGCACTCATCGCCCGTGACCACAAGTCAATTATCTGGACTGACGAAGTGAATTTTAAATTTTCCCTTGCTCCAACTTCGTATTGCTGTTCCAACAATTTGAAAATCAATGAGTGGCAATAGCCCATATTACCATCGTAAGCAATCATTTCCACTGAACGTAAACTGAATTTCTCACTCAAAATACATGAATAGATAAATAAATGAATATGTATATTCCAGGAATCCTGTGGCAAACTTTAAAGTAATTTTCAATGAGGAAGCATTAGCATAGAAGAAAGTCATGCTTAGTTAATCTATATTCAGTTTGAAAAAAAAAATTATTTTCTGTGGAAGAATATTAGAATACGGACAAGGTGTTGAGCAACTTAGTGGTACCTTGTCGGTCTAGGTCAGAGCAAAGGTGCAGGAAAGCCTTGTACAACCCATTTAAGAGCACACACGCGTCTACAAAATCATGAAGCGGTCTAAAAAACTAAAAGCACAACAAAGTGGACTTTTGCATACTGGTACCTTGCTATATATGTAACTATCGAGAGAAGACCCGCCTACACTTTGATAGCTATCTTTGCAGGAGTCGCTACGGGCTGCAGTATTAGTAGTGTTATTGGTGTTAAAATAACCTAATTTCTCATTTTATACAGCGTTAATGTTTGTTGGTATACAACCTCAAGAAGTGGTTCAGGGTTAGTATGAAGTATTCATACACAAGAAAATGTGAAAGCTAAAGAGCGTAACCGCAAACATTAATTTTATTTATTTATCCGAAATATATACAACAGAGGCATGTAAAGGGATTCTAAGTTTAACTCAGAATGAAAGGTTAATAAGTATCAGTGCTGAAGGTGGGTGTGTTTAAACACTTCCGTTTCTAAACACTAAATACTAACTGTAAAATTGTATATATATTCTGCTGAAACAGCAAAAGACGTGCGTAAAGATCAGCATCTTCGTCAACGTTTGTAATTTCAAAACAATGAGGCGAGTTTCGGAATTTTAAGAGCGAAAAAAATACGCCAAGTGCACAGAAGGAAGTCCAAGGTGAAGCAGAGAGAGTGGTGTAACACAAATATAATTTAAATAGCTACACACATTAAAGGATCCTTTCAAAATATCACATTAAATATCAGCATCCCCCCCCTCACCAACCACCTAAGAAATTCACCAAAATCCAAATCACTACTAAAATTGTTTCTAGCACACAATCTACGGAATGAAAAACTGTTATCTATAATAATGGTTCACTTAACTTTAACAGTAAAGGTCCGATGGTAAGAGAAAGAATGTAAGAATTTGTAACTGCGATTTCACCATACAGATTGAGTTGCTGCCATCTTCGTTGCACTTATCCTTGCAGAAGATACAATAACAGACAAGTCACTCATCTCAGTTTCTATAATTTCATGCGCTAAATATCCCGAGATAAGAAGATAATAAACGTTTGTCTTTAAAGCCAGACATACACTTACATAAATTATTGACAAACTGGTTTCATTCACTTGAATAAATTATTGACAAATTGATTCAAGTCAAACTGCTAATCACATAGGCCTCTAGGAACATGATATATAAGATAGACGTCTTGGGAAAACTAACAATAAAGGGAAAATATGAAATAAAAATTTGATGTCAAATAGAAACTTTAAAATAAGAAAAAAACACAGAAGGGAACATTACATGTGCATACACATTCGTTGCTCCTCAACAAGATCTTTCTCCACGAACTGGACAGAAATAATGAGCACGTCACTAGCAATTGGTTGGAATGCTCTGGGGAGAAGCCCGAGGACCTAAAGTCCTACCCAACAAACATTTCCTATTAAAGAAAAATCTTAATACCACGTAGGAAGCTATGGCAAAAGTTTATTATGAATCTATTTATAAATCTGCTACCAAGACTAGTTAACCATACTGACAAGGCAAGATATTTTTAGAATAATTAATATATTTTGCCCCGGTGAAGTTATTAGACTGATTCCTAAATTAGACAGATAAGGATATTAAGTTGTGCGATAAAATCCAGTACTTATTACCAAGTAAATAAAGACTCAATAAAAAGCATAAGGCACGATAATAATGGCGATCCTGACTAGAGCTGACTTAGTGGCAGTAACAGTAATGAGATTGAATTTAGAGCTGACGCCGAAAAGAATGTTATCGAGGGAGGAAAAAAGTTTTATTGAACAATATCCAAGGAGCTTCATATTTGGGAGCAACAAAGCTGTTTACAAATTTACAATTATAATTTTCTACAAGTTGATTGGCTGGTTCGGTTTGGTTCATTACTGGGAGGATGGACCACCGAATTCTTAAGTCCTACTAGTTTATAGGCACCTTAGGATCACAGCTGGAGTGCACAACTGTAGTTCTTCTCATGAGTGTATGATTTCCAGCCATCAACTAATGTTTGAGCTCTAGGCTACGCATCATAAAAAAAAGACCACTGTAAAATCTTTTCTTAACACTACCCTGCCTCTATAATTTTGAAACTAAACTGTTAAATATTTTACCATTATCGTTTTTTTCTGCTTCACCGTCTCCAACATCTACATTTTAATAGAAAAAATGAGATCTCTTTAACCATGGTATACAATCTGCCCGCCGAGAAATTTCTTTACATCACAATAGGATAAAGTAACATGTTCAAACTTCCAATGGACATAATATCTTGTCCCAGTTCAATTTCATTTTTATTCGACTAATCAGAGCACTTAATATATGCATTTCGATCCGACCCCCAGGTGCGCTGCCCCTCTCACAGAAGTCTTCGAGCTAAATCGACAAGTGTTTCCAGACTACGTCTTGGTGTATATAAGAGTACACCATTCGATTGAATTCACACTTTGACGATGAATCGACAGAAAAAGTTGTTTGATGGTGAGCTCAACATTAGAACTATATCTGGCTAAGTAGGGCATATCATGTTTAAACAGTTATCGCAACGGGTGCTCACTGAGGCTGACGTTAATAGTCGATGAAGTGGTTGATGGAGTGATCAGCTCCAGATTGCCAGGGATGACTGCTCCAGTGAGGTAGATGGCAGTCAGTTTCACAGTGCATGCACCATCTGAATTCAGTCAGTGAACTAAGTATGTGCCCTTTAACATCTATGAAGACAATGTTAATAACTAAGTGAATGGTGAAAATGAAGCTGCATTTTCATATAGTTACCAAAATGAATGCGGATATTGCACACTAAAAACATTCGCAAATGTATAGAACTTACGTTCATAAACGATCACTTATGGAGACAATCCCCAAACATCCATCCATTCCTGTAGCTAAAAAATATGTAATCACAGTTAATCGAAGATAAATGGGGCAAAAGCTAGAGTTCAATCTCTGCAGACAACCAGAGGATAATAGAGGATAATATACAAACTTGAGGGGCAGGCGGAAGTCGAGGGGAAAATAAAAACGTGGATACAGAGATAGTTGAAACATGGCGTAGGCAACAAGTGGTAAAAAGGCAAAAGAGAATTTTATTAGTACCACGTTTCACCTATATGAAGCTTTACCAAGTGCTGCACTTGAACAAGCCCCACGTAGATGAAACATCGCACTATTAAATTTCTCCATTTCCTGAATGTCTTATCACCGGAACACAAAGAGATGCCTACATACTGAAAGACGTCAATGGTAATAAAAGCGAGGACGAGTGGAGTCCCCCAAGGATCAGTGCTTGGATCCCTGCTGGTCATGATACATATATCACGGAAAATTATGTGAAACTAATGAAGATGGGAAAGGCTACCAACTACTTCCAGAGACTATGGACGTAGTCAGGAAAGTAGCTATTAAAATTCAATCCTGATAAGTAAAAAGTAATGAAAATAGGGGAAGGAGCTAGAAGACCTGACACAGAAAACTATCTCTGGGGTTAGGTGCTGCAAACAACATACATGAAGAAAGACCTGGGAGGAAGTGCAGGTACTGGCACATTACCTTTATATCATGTCACTCAAACAGTATAACCATGGACTAGCTATCAGTGCTGCAAAACCCGAGACCAGTGCTCTGTATTGTCGGACCTGGTACAAATTACCCGTGTTGTAAGACCTGAAACCTACGTTGTAGGACCTGAGACTATTTACCTGTGGTACCAGACATGAAACCAGAATTACCTGTGGTACCAGACATGTGACCACTTGTGCTACAAAACCTACATTCTCGCCCCTCCGTTTTTTTTTTGTAAGAAAACCTGGAAACTGCCTACAGTGATATGCACGAGCAGGTGCTGGTCTCACGGACACCTCTGTACCTCAACCCACGACCTGCTGGCTTGGCACCTCTTGAAAGCCGGGTCCACGCCTGTCACTATGCCACAATGGTGTTTGCAGACGTCTCCTCCCACAGCCTCCTTCCACACTTGAGACTCGTCAGTGTTGCTCCCACTGACGTAGGGAAGGTGAGTGGGTTACGATGGGCTGGCGTTGAAGATGGTGGATAGTGAAGGTGGATGTGTGGGTAGATGGGCTAGGGGTTAATATAGAAAAATGTACCTAATTACACATGTTGCATTTGATACTTGTTCCTGGGCCGACCAAATGATAAAGTTCAGATTATGATAATTAGTAACAAACCCGACGACCCCATTAACGAAAAGGCTAAGTGACAAGATCTCACTGTGATAATTACTCTATTTTGTTGCAACTTTAATTTATTGAAAGAAGTCGAAATTTTGTGAAATGATTATCTCTTGGGAGTGAACAGCTATGCGTTGATATCATTCCAGGATTGGTTAATCGCTGATTATAGCTTCCAGCCCCTTCAAGGGAGGCGCCTAGATACTGGTGAAGGGCTCTTGATGTAAAGACCCCTTCACCTGGAGCTACCCTTCCTTTCCTTGGATCTTATCTCATTTCTTCCCATTACCCAAGGTCCTTCTGCTCCCCCAAGAAATAATAAAACAGTTGCTAGAGTAAATATATTATTATTATTATGGATTATTGTGTTGTTTATCAATTACAGTGTATGTGTATACCGGTAATGTGAATAAACCACATGTAGCAGAAACAATTCAAGGATTCTAATGCATCAGAACCCTTGTTAGGACGTTTTATATGAAAACAAGATTGCAAATATTACATCAGGCTTTATCAAAGTCTGTTCTCACCAGATTTTTTTTTTATATTTTATTTAAAACAGTATATACAATACCAGAAATTGATAATGAAGTGGATACTTTTCCTAACAAAGACGGAAAACTTAACCGCTTACTTAACTAATATTTACTTAATTACCTACGTTAATTGGTAGTAGTCTTATTTACATATGCATTAAAATAAGTCTCCATTTTTCTACAATTTTAAATAGAAGGCTTCATATTTATCTGCATATTAATAAGTCTACATGCATGTTTAATAAAGCCCTATACATTCTAAACAGAACTTGCTATAGAGCAAGTTTGTTACAGCAGTGAATTTCAAGGATAAAATAAGGTAAGAAACAAACTGATAGCATGAATAAAGCACACAACAAAAATACTATACATCATACCAAGTTGAAATAACCTGCATCAATTAAAAACACCTATTAAAATGGCAATATCTACAGCCACCTTAAAATTTTCGACTTCTACAGGCACCCCGGTAAATATTAAAATCATGGTATAAGCGAAAGGTGGAAGCAGTTAAAATATGTTCCACAGCTTCACGCCACAAGTCACAGGTAGAGGGGCAGGAGCACCTACAAGCAGCTGGCAAAGGGTGAAATGTGTGTGCATGATCCTCAATCGACTGAGAAGTGTCTCAAAGAGACGATTTCCTGATGAAGAAAGATCAAACACCCACGTCCTGTCAAACATTGTGCAACTTGTTTGTAGGGCACCCGGTCTGCCACTTCCCAAGGTCGTATCTATATGTAAACCCTCGATATAACGGATTAACAAAAAAGATTGTCCTAGTGCACATGTTACTTATACCTAATATAGTACTGTACACTTTTTTACTGATATACTGCAACAAATATTAAAAATAAAAGGAATTAAGAGTACAATTTACCAAGTAGATTTTGCCCAGGATTTAAAGGTTTACTGTATATGGCCCAAGAAGTCACTGTGAGGCTGAAGACTACTGTATACAGTAAGGGCGAAAAAAAAAAAATGAAATTTAAGAGAAAATTAGACAGCTACCTCCGACATGTACCAGGCTACGATGTCCATGTGGGACTGCAGGGCGCTTGCAGCAACAGCATGGATGACCAAGCAATCAAAAGAAGCCTCGTTTATGGCCAGGGTGCGAAGGTTTACCTGGAGTCACTCCTAGAGGTCACTGTCCCCGCGGCCCGGTCTCGGACCTCAAAACCAGTCACATATATGTCAAAGCTTAAATTACAGTCGCTGTATAACCCCTGTGGTTTAGCGCTTCTATTTGATTATAATAATAATTAAATTACAGTTTGATACCACAATAGAAGTGTGTGTAACCAGTCTTATATCACAATACCCTGCAGTGACAGCTTAGACCACACAACTTCCACCACACGATAACTTATACAGTGACAGCTAATATTATTATTATTATTATTATTAAGGGGGAAGCGCTAAGCCCGTAGGATTATACAGCGCCTGTGGGGGTTATATGGAAGGTATTCAGGCCTAAATCAGGGAACTGGAGCACAGATCCAGTTCCCTAGATCAAGAGCCCATCACCAGCATCAAGGAACTTTCATTGAGGGGACAACTAACAGTAACAGTGACAGTTTAGACCAATCTGAACACACACAATCCCCTGTACAGTGATCTGTACTGCTGTTCTACAACACAACCTCTGATACTATAGAAATAAGAAATACCTGACGAACACTACATCAGATGCTCCACTACACCGGATAATTGCTATAATTACACCTCCGAACCGATTAATCCAGGAGACAATGAAGAAATAAACCACATTAATCGCACATTCATCCACTCGAGCCGATTTTTCTCTAATATTCATTTACTCAGGATTTTTTATCCTTTGAATCTAACAAATTAATTCATGTTGAACATAGCAGGAGGTGGGGTAGCGGCACCTGTGGCCAGGAATCAAACCATTACCTGACCAGTGTACCTGGCCGCCCCTGCGACACTTCTGACGCCTCTTGCGCCATTATAACTTAAAAAGATTACTAGCAGATAAATTTTCATCAAGATCAACCTGACGTGTACCTTTGTCTCAGGAAGAGTTCATTTAAAGAATCCATATAGGTTTTTTTTTACCAGTCTGCTATTGTGTCTGCATCATGATGGAGATTTTCAAAACTAAGGCCATAATTTGTCTTTAGCTTCCAAGATTTATTAACCGGAGTAAATTCAAAAGCATTTAAAAGGGGGGAAAATATCACGATTTTTACATCACTGGAATAATTAGCTCAGACTGGGTAGTCATTGTCTGAATTTTGATGGCGTGCTTGCTGGGCAGACTATATCGGTACTATCCCTTGTGTCTGTACTTTCCTTATCCAACCCGTCCTCCAAATACCAGGTTCATTTACCAACACGGTATAATACGTCCACTTCTGCACGAGAAAAAATAATTTAAATTATTCCAGGTTACTTTATTTTAATTTTTATTAACCTATGCTTACGTATATTTAACTGTCAATAACCAAATTACATAAACCGGAGACATTTTTAATTAGACTCGAGTATAGAGGTTGTGTGTAGTTGCTCTATTCTATATGACTGTAACATTGTGGGAACAAAAGGTAGAAGTTTTCCCGTCATATTCCATCACAGATGGGTTGCATACATTACGTAATGCAGAAAGTCGCTGCCCTCAGTAAAACAGTGAAGATGTTGGCAAGCATTCCGCTATGGGTCCAGTAGATATGAAAGACGGGAGAATAACGTCTGTCTGTGGGGGAGACATGGTTGTGCTTAAATAACTGAAAACTACACGCTTACTATTTAATGCAGAGGATTGATTGTCTTATCCACAAATCGTGTGACTCGGCACACTAGATGGGCACCGTCATTCCTGCCTTCACTGTTATCGAATAACCTCCTTCCCCGCCCGTCGTGCGCTATAATTAAGTATATATTTGAATAAAGGAGCCAAGTAACAGGACATAACGTCGTTAATGAAATGATCAAGAGTACCTCAGGCGGCAAGACCGAGCCACCCAGATACTTCAAATTAATTGATTCATTAACCACTTTATGAATAACAAATTTAAGGTTTCAAGGAAAATTTAGGTAATTATAAATTTAAATTTCCAATTACATCAATATTATTTAAGATTTAATAATCTACCTCCAGAGATATAAAATCGGAAATGATAGAGTTTGTTTCGTCTTTCTAAGGAGGCGTCGCTGCCATGTACATTCAGTAAATTAGAAATAAATTATTTAAATAATACACTAATGTGTATACTTTTAATTGCTGATATTCTAAATGTTAACGCAGAGTGAGAGAAGAAGCAAAACTAAATGACAAGGGACTGTGGGGGAGGTATGGAGAGCAGAGGATGCTGGAGAGGTGTCTCCAGCACCGCCACCGCCACGCCACCATCAGAGATGAGGGACAGGGTGCTGCTGTTGAAGAGGCATGCCCACACTGCTCCTGACACCACCACTACCAAAGCTGACGACGACGACCAGCAGCTGCTGCTGCTGCTGGTGCCGCCGCTGCCACCACCACCAGAGATGAGGAACAGGGTGCTGCTATTGAAGAGCTATGTCCACGCTACTGCTGACACCACCACTACCAAAGCTGACGACAACGGTGTTGCTGCTGCTGCTGGAAAGGTATACCCACGTTTCCACCACCTCCAGAGGTGAGAGACAGGGTGCTGTTGCTGGAGAGGTGGCTGTGACGAAGAGCTACACCGCTACCATGAGCACCCCATCAGATATCAGCCGTGCGAGACTTCATCATGGCAGACAAGAGTCCAACACAAGCTCTTATCTTGAACACCTAAGTGGTTGTTCCTACGGTTCCTCCCCTTCTCTAAACCATTTCTGCTCTCTGTTTCACTCTCCTCATCTCCCACTTACCATCCGCCACTTACAATAACGTTATACCAATGTGTTAAGGATATTTACCATGAGTATACCTTAATCACTATTCTACAGTTAGTAAACGTTTTGTAGATTAGTTTGTATATTCACGTGAAAGCGCCATCCCGTAAGAATTTTAGTGCCTGAGGAATGGGAGGAAATCAGATTTGATCCAAGGAAGGTAGCTCCAATTCTGAGTATCAAGCAACAAGGACTATTTCCCCCTGAAGTGACGTTATTTTAGAGACCTGTAACGCAGCCTTGTCTTACCGTATCTTGGGTCAGCCTATATTACGTGGGTGTTACTCAGTACAAGTGAATTAGTTTGTCAATGTTCTGACTGGTGACTCGAGGCTTGTGATAGTATTTATGCACAGGCATTTAATGACTGCAGTGTTACATATTAGTGTACGTGCGTTCTTATAAATAATATAATAGTTATATATATATATATATATATATATATATATATATATATATATATATATGCAAAAAGATCACAGTAAACAGGTGATATCAAAATATGCAAGAAAACCACTATGAAAAAATAGAAGAATTCCAAGCGCTTTCGTGACTACTCACATTATCAAGGAACTATAACAGGAAACATGACAAGAAGGGCTTATATAAGGGGCGAGACTACACCTCACAGTCACATCACACTAACAAAGACTACACCTCACAGTAAGAACATAAGAACATAAGAAAGGAGGAACACTGCAGCAGGCCTGTTGGCCCATATTAGGCAGGTCCTTCACAATCCGTCCCACTAACAGAATATTTGCTCAACCCAATTTTCAATGCTACCCAAGAAATAAGCTTTGACAATTCTACCCACTCATGCGCGAGTCCCACTCAAATCCAACCCCTCTCACTCATGAATTTATCCAACCTAAATTTGAAACTACCCAAGGTCCTAGCTTCAATAACCCTACTAGGGTGAAGAGGAACATAAGAAAGGACCTGAAACTCTTCCCAAGAATTAAGATTAGTCCAATTTATTATTAAATTCTTCCCAAATTTTATTAATTATAAATGAATCCAATTTATATAAACCAAAAGAAATATTCATATTATTTTCAAAACTGCTTTTAATGAAACATGATTCTATTATATTTCTCTCAACCATGGACTTGCTTGATACAACCTTCTCAGCATTTTGAAAATCAATTGGATGGTTAAAATCTCTCACATGAATAAATAGAGCATTAGAATCTTGTCCAGTTCTAATGCTATATTTATGTTGTTTTAATCTTAGTTCAAGACTTTTACCAGTTTGACCATAATAAACTTTATCGCATACTTTACAGGGAATCTTATAGACACATCCGTCAGCATTTTGGGGGGAATTTTTTATCAAAAGTCTTTTTACTGTATCAAGATTTTTAAATGCAACTTTGATATTAAAATTCTTAAGAAAGGAAGGCATATCAACCAAGTTTTCATGGTAAGGGAGAACCAACATATTTTTGGTTGAATAAGGTTGGTTGTCCCTTTTTGGATTGTAAAAAATATTCCTAGCTATTTTAAAAGATTTATCAATTATGTTTCTTGGGTATTTTAAATCATTAGCTATTTCATAAATTTTAGAGATTTCTTCATCTATGAACTCTGGACTACAAATACGTAAAGCTCTCAAAAACATTGAAGAAAAAACTGACACTTTAACTCTATCTTGATGTGAAGAGTAATAGTGTACATAGGAACAATTATTTGTAGGTTTTCTGTAAATTTTAAATTTAAAATCAATGTTACCCTTAATAATAAAAACATCTAGGAAGGTTGCTTAACACTATCCTTCCCAATAGAGCTAAGTGGTATAGATATGTTGATGATATTTTGTGCCTTATGCCTAAGAATGTAGATATAAACCATTTCCTTGTTAAATTAAATAGCTTAGCTCATTCTATAAATTTTACTGTTGAATTCGAAGTAAATAACTCATTGCCCTTCCTAGATGTTTTTAATGTGAGTAGTCACGAAAGCGCTTGGAATTCTTCTATTTTTTCATAGTGGTTTTCTTGCATATATATATATATTTTTTTTTTTTTTTTTTTTTTCAACAAGTCGGCCGTCTCCCACCGAGGCAGGGTGACCCAAAAAGAAAGAAAATCCCCAAAAAGAAAAAACTTTCATCATCATTCAACACTTTCACCACACTCATACATAATCACTGTCTTTGCAGAGGAGCTCAGATACGACAGCTGAGAAAAGTCCCTCCCAGCTGTCACTATCTCAGACCCCTCCTTTAAAGTGCAGGCATTGTACTTCCCATTTCCAGGACTCAAGTCCAACTAAATCAATTAACTGGTTTCCCTGAATCCCTTCACACAATGTTACCCTGCTCACACTCCAACAGATCGTCATGTCCCAAAACCATTCGTCTCCATTCACTCCTATCTAACACGCTCACACATGCTTGCTGGAAGTCCAAGCCCCTAGACCACAAAACCTCCTTTACCCCTTCCCTCCAACCTTTTCTAGGACGACCCCTACCCCGCCTTCCTTCCCCTACAGATTTATACGCTCTCCAAGTCATTCTACTTTGATCCATTCTCTCTAAATGACCAAACCACCTCAACAACCCCTCTTCAGCCCTCTGACAAATACTTTTAGTAACTCCACACCTTTTCCTAATTTCCACATTCCGAATTTTCTGCATAATATTTACACCACACATTGCCCTTAGACAGGACATCTCCACTGCCTCCAGCCTCCTCCTCGCTGCAGCATTTGCAACCCATGCTTCACACCCATATAAGAGTGTTGGTACCACTATACTTTCGTACATTCCCTTCTTTGCCTCCATGGATAACGTTTTTGTCTCCACAGATACCTCAATGCACCACTCACCTGTTTTCCTTCATCAATTCTATGGTTAACCTCATCCTTCATAAATCCATCCGCTGACACATCAACTCCCAAATATCTGAAAACATTTACTTCTTCCATAATCCCTCTCTCCAATGTGATATCCAATTTTTCTTTATTTAAATCGTTTGATACCCTCATCACCTTACTCTTATCTATGTTCACTTTCAACTTTCTACCTTTACACACTCTATATATATATATATATATATATATATATATATATATATATATATATATATATTACAATTTCTGTTGCCCGCTCTAAGATGATAGAGATGACTTCATAAAAATTCTATTTTTAATTTTTGATTACAAAATAAGACATATCAGCAGTATGCTGCTACCCTATTCTATATGATAGTTACACAGTGGGAGCAAAAGCTAGCGGTTTTCCCTGTCACATTCCTTCACGCACGATGGGTCACATACATGTTAAAATATGTCATAATGCTTGACATGTCGTCAAGCATTCTAGTATGGGTTGCAAGATTATAATTGCTAGGTAACTCCAGCTCTGTTGGAACTAAAACCTTTGAAGCTCCCGCCAGCTGATAAATCGTTAATGGAATACTAAACAGTAACCTTTTTGCCATTCTGAAGTTTCCCAGCTCAGGATGACAGATTATAACATTATGTATGTGATCCATCTTGCGAGATAGGTCATATACAGGGACAACATGCACACCGCTGATGTATTCAATTTTGCTAAATAAAATTGAAATAAAAAATGGTAGGAATCGAAACTAAGCGGTAAACACATTAGTGTCATATAGGGAAAAAATGGTATAGACAAACAATAAAAAAATAGCATGGCAGTACAAAAATTATAAATGTTTTGTGTTCTATGGGACGAATCGAGTAGTTTATTTATTTACGAAGCAATAGAGGCCTAATTTCTTAAAAAAAATTAACATGCGCTAATACTAATTTGCGGCTATCGTGGCTAATTTACTGTCATACTACATACACCCTAATCAATAAATACAATTGTTTATAACTTCATTTGCTGTAGAAAAAATGCCCATCTTCTTAAAGAGTCGGTTTTTACTTTGGCTAAAAATCGCCATTAAAGTGATGTTGACAGTAAAATGTCAACTTGAGTATTTTGTGAATTATTCTTAAAGACCGCTCACTGGGTCTTTATTCATTTTTTGGCATTACTGCATTTCAAAACTGGATAAATTTTGTTAATTGGTGACAAAATAACCAAACTAAATGTAACCTAAATAACGTATGATGAAAAAATACTTTAAAATGGACTAAGAAATTCAAGTTGGTCAGGTGACCAAACAATATCCATAATTCGATGTAAGTCAAAGACTATAAATCAGGGGAAATTTTGACTAATGATGAAATTTCCCGAATAAGGCTGAAAAAAGTGTGATGCTGAATTCGTTATTCAGAAAGAGGCCGCTGAAACCCCATTCACACGATGAGGTGACCAAGAGTTGGCATTATTATTATTATTATAATCAAAGAGAAGCGCTAAACCACAGGGGTTATACAGCCCAAGAGTTGGCAAAGGGAGCATGCACACACCACAACAGTGAGGTGACCCAGCGTTGGAGGAAGGGAGGGGAAGACCAAAAAAATACCTCTACCATGGTGAGGTGATCAAGTGTCAGGGTGGCTATAAAACATGTAGTAATATTCATAACTTTACTAAAATAGTTTGTCATTTTGTCAAATGTAACCTAAACTTAAAAATGTAATAGGCTAACCTCAGATAATTAAAAATTACTCGACTTTAAAACTTGTCAACTATTAAATTTGCACAGCAGCACACCCATAAGCTGTTCCGTTCCCAATAATAATTCACACAGGAAAGATATTATAGGTAAACATAAACCAGTAAATGTACTTACCTATCTCCGTGAAATACAGCATCCAAAGCCAGTAACGACAGGAAATCTCGCAGTGTATACTTGCAGTATACTGACTGCGACACTTTGAAGCACTAGCCCTACGTCCTACGCATTATTTTCAATCACTTTGACACTTGTTATAGAACACAATAGTATATATAAGTCAAACACACAAACCTTATATTTTTATTTAGTCAAAGAATATGTAAACCACCACAAATGTCAGAGGAACTGCACTATCAAAACACAAGTCATAACAAGGAACGAGCTGACACGCCGTGAGCTCTCCCGAGCAACAAGTCTCAGAAGCTGCTTCAAAATTCTTGAACCATTGGAAATGAGTCAAGACAGCGAACCTGTGGAAGACAATAAAAGTTAATGTTAAATTATTATATAGGAACTAAAGTTATAAATGAATAAAAAATAACCATTTCTATTACGCCTATATGCATTCAAATTCCCTATAAATATAATACAAATAGTATACAATCACAAATGTATCACAATCACAAATGTCATAAATTTTAAGTGTTTATTGTTATTAATCATTCCTCCACAGCGTCAATTTTGATAAAAGCAGTTGCCTGCCCAGTTGTGTCAACGGCTTGCGGAGATATTGCCCTGAACAGTAGTCCATTGCATGAGTGCCCTGAACAGTCGTCCATACAGCAAATGCTAAGTCACTATTTTACGGAATAAAGTATTCTTGCCTGACAGTAATCAAATTTACCGAGGAATGGGAACGAATGACTAGTAATGGGGTAATGGGAGTACTTAATGCAGAATTTTTTACAGGGAAGCACTAAGACTGTAGTGGTCAGAACATGGAGAACGAGAGGGAAAGCAGATTCAATTCCATACATCCTAAGCATTAAGGCATACTACCCAAAGTGCCTAAAACAGAAAGAAATCTTGAAACTCCGCCAGGCTTTGTTTGCAACAAGTACATATTTAAGCTCTAAGTGAAATATCTAAAAAAATCAAAGCCAAGTTAGTGGATTACCTATTTTGTCTAATAATAAAAATAAGAGCATAATTAATGATTTGTTGACTTACAAATCCTGGGAAAATGTGAATTCCTTTTTATACCATAAAACCATGAAAACCATTTGGTTATTTAGCGCTTTGCACATAAAAACTTGCTATCATCGTTATAACTACCAAATTGTTACTATCAATACCAACTCGCTGCTATAGTAACTAGTAATTTACTGTCGTATTATAGATACCTTAATAATAATACATCGGAAACAATAATATTGAGTAGTCGTAGTCCAAGACATACATCTGTCCACAGTAATAGGTCAGTCAGTCACTTAAATTTTTACTTGAAAGGAAGGAAGGGAAATTCACTGCAAATTGGTACAAAAAAATGACTGCTTTGTTCTTAAGCAGATTCAGAAAGCGTTGGGCTTAATTCCTTTGTAAATAGACTTGCTTCTTTTCCCTCGTCGCTGAGTAAAAAGCCGTTTAATCAGGCTTGCTTGCTGCAAAAAACTGGATGACACCAACGGATTTACCGATCTCCCTACCAATGCAAAACTCCCAGAATTTGCAAACAAGTTACTACCTACAAAAAGCTAATTTACCGTGACCTCGTAGGGGCCATACATAAGAAATAGGAGAGTAAATTCAAGGGAGGGCAGCTCTAATTCCTTGGATCAAGAGCCCTCACCGTCAAGGCACCTCTCGTGAAGGGAATGTAACCCAAGATTTTTGGCCACGAAATTTATACACTGCTATAAAGGTCATTAGTATTCATTTTTTTTTATTAAATTGGACATTACATAAATTTTTCATGTGATTTCTCAACAAAGGTTATTTGGGTTAGGTTAGGATAGGTTAGGTTTGGTTTGTTGGTTAGACTATCGTTAACTCATATTATATAAGCATCTAGGAGAGCAAATGGAGACGCTGACAAACTTGAAAATTGTACTTCTGATGCTACAAACTGGTTAAAATGGTAATACCGATAAACAGCTGGAAAAACAAAATGCCAAAACTAGAACATGTTATTGGAAACGTTTCGGTCCTGGGACCTTCGTCCCAGAACAAGTATTTGTTACTTATTTCTGGATGAAAGACCCTTATGTTATTTTTACTTATTATGCTGCATATGTACGTTGAAATTCCTAATTATAATGCTTAAGAAGTTAACTAACAATTCTGTGGACAAAGTTGGCAGTGACAACCCTGGGGTATACCTGATACTTTCGCTCACACAAAACTTCAATAATATTCAGCATAAGTTCATTTTGCTGCTCCTAGTGGAATAGTTTATCCTTTTAGTCAGGAAAAGCGATAAACCCACAGGTTATAGAACACCTGAGGAATGAGAGGCAATTTATGGGAAAGGTAGCCGTTTCCTTGGATCAAGAGCCTTTCACCAGCATCAAGGAATTTCCCTTGAAGGAGGTAAGGTATGGTTAGTAGGTTACTAGAAGACAGCTCATTATTATATTCACGGGGAAGCACTAAAAATGTAGGGAACCATACAGTGTCTAGGAAATGGGATCAATAAAGTTTAATTCAAGAGACAGGTACTATCATGAGAGTTTACATCTGCTAGAATAGACATGACAGTGAGCGCTAGGCTTTAATCTAAATGTTAACCGACAAGTGACTTTGCTTTCATTAAAGAGTATGCCTGGTAATAATCATTAATACTTTATAACTTCTAGAGGTTTGCCTGATAACAATACTTCATTAACTTCCAGTGGTAAAAACGATAATCACTACGTAACCTAACAAATTAAGGATGATTCAGTGATTATTCCGGAGTCAGAGATATGGGAAGAAGTGCAAAATAAACCCAGTGAAAAGCAAGGGTGTAGTGAGCACAATAATTGAACATTGTGCCATTGTCTGTGACCCCAGACTATTCAACATCTCACCAGAAGATATCACAAACACTGCTGGGACAAGTGAAGAAGTCTTCAAGAGGAAACTGGACAGGTATCTTCATCAGGTGCCAGATCAACTAGACTGTGATGGATATGTGAGGTCAATGTTCCACTAGCAGCTACAGCCTGGTTGATCATGCAAGCACCAGTAGAATTATTATTATTATAATCAAGGGGGAGCGCTAAACCCGTAGGATTATGCAGCGCCTGTGGGGGGGGGATGTGGAAGGTATTCAGGCTTAATTCAGGGAACTGGAGCACAGATCCAATTCCCTAGATAAAGAGCCCCTCACCAGCGTCAAGGAACCTGCCTTGAGGGGAGCACCAGTAGAAAAACTCTTGGAACTCATCAAAGGTACACGAGGAGCGTAAACCCGTATGGATCATACAACGCCTAGGTCAGGTAAAATTTTCGGAATGAAGAGGCCTTCACCGACGTTATATTAGTGGAATGACCAATGGCAGCGGGAACACACAGCTGTCTTCCCGCCTCGGAATTTTTTTTAACAGCGCACTAATTTATTTAACAGACGAGAATGTGTATCTATAACTTGCACGTTATCTTCCCCAGAACTTTACCTACACCAGGAACCACTGCAAAGTGAAATACTTACGAGATTGTGCTGTGGGAGAGGTTATTACTGGAGCACGTGCGTAGCGACCCGCTGCTGAGGGTGGCTGCCTCTCTGATTGTCATTTGTTTCTTGGTTAATAATCCTCAGCACCATCTCCCGGTATTTTTATTTAATTCACTTACTACAAGCTATTTGTATTTTAAAAAAGCATCCCTGCAATCATATTAACATTTATGAAATTCAAATCGATACAATTATATATAATAATAGCATATTATATATTTTTATTATTACGATACTTAAATTTACAGAGGATGAAACATGGACAAATAAAGAAAATGGTTATTGAAAAGTATGAAGGATGACTGTTCAGTTCTTAAAACAAAGTAATATTAAGTAATCTACAAGTATTATATTAAAAAAAAGGGCTAAACTCGTAAACTGAGGTAGGATAACAGCTGTCAGTTCCGGCGCAAAAACAAAATGAGGCTACACCTTGCTCATTCTAAGTTTCTTCAGATTTCTTTTTCAAAACAAGTAAATAATAAATCAGAAAGCATATTCATTCTAAGAGAGAGATGAATATACTACTTACTGTGTTGTATGCTACTTCGTGCCCCTCTCAATGGAAGAGATCCTTAAGCTTCACCGCCACCAAAACAAACATGGCAGTCTATTGTTTACAGACGGTACTGGTAATATGTAGATTATAATTTATAAGTTACTAATTACTCTAAAGTAATCTTAGAAATAGTTTTGTAGGGAAATTCAGTTTACTGGTGCTGCAACACTGAAATCATCACTTGCCAGTAACCCAAAGCCTATCTTCGTTCCTTATCTTAAACATACAAGTCGCAGGATGATTGTCTAACTTTTTTTTGGGGAAAAAAAAGCACGCCTTATATGACGGTAATTATTACGTTGTGTATGTAATCTTGGGGGACCTGATAACTTATCCAGGTAATGTGTAGGCATCGGATTTATATTGTTCCTTTGGTTATAATTACCGACTATACTCAGCAAAACTCGATAAACTGAACATCAGAGAATAAGTATTTTGTGTGTAAATTGCTATCAACATTGAACACCCACATCCACAAGCAGCCACCTTTGCGTCATTAATATGGAATACAAACATCCAGAAGTACTTAAATCCACGCGTCATTAACACGGAATACCCAGATCTACAAGCTGCCGTCATAGCATCATCAGCACGGAACACCCACATCCAGAAGCACCTACCTACGTATGCGTCATAAACATGGAACACCCACATAGAATATACATCAAGGCCAAGTAACGAAGTGCAATTGTCTCTTGCATAAAAAACGTGTCTAGGTTTAATGGCCACGTTACGCCGTTCTTAGGGAAAGTTGTAGTCAGGCCCAACACACCCCCGGGGCGTCAGGGCAATCTGCTGCCCACACTAAATACCACCCTCTCATCCTCATCACACTGCCCACACTAACACCACCCTCTCATCCTCATCACACTGCCCACACTAACACCACCCTCTCAGCCTCATCACACTGCCCACACTAAACACCACCCTCTCATCCTCATCACACTGCCCACACTAACACCACCCTCTTAGCCTCATCTCACTGCCCACACTAACACCACCCTCTCAGCCTCATCACACTGCCCACACTAACACCACCCTCTCATCCTCATCACACTGCCCACACTAACACCACCCTCTCAGCCTCATCACACTGCCCACACTAACACCACCCTCTCAGCCTCATCACACTGCCCACACTAACACCACCCTCTCAGCCTCATCACACTGCCCACACTAACACCACCCTCTCAGCCTCATCTCACTGCCCACACTAACACCACCCTCTCAGCCTCCTCACATTGCCCACACTAACACCACCCTCTCAGCCTCATCACGCTGCCCACACCAACCCCACCCAACACAGCCTCCTCACATTGCTCACACTAACCCCACCCAACACAGCTTTATCACACTGCCTACATTAACCTCACCCAGCACAGCCTCATCACATTGTTCACACTAACTCCACCCTCATAGCCTCATCATGACTCAAGACAGACACCCGTTACTACTTTCAGCGCTTTACATCATTCATTTGTTTTAGACATTTAATTACACCTGAAACAAGCACAATGGGGTCAAACGCCATATTATTTATTATGCAGTGTAACATGTAATAGGAAGACAAATGACTGTCGATGACTTAAGGGAAACGGACATGTAAGAAAGCTTTCACTTTAGGCACCTTTATTGAAGACGTTTCGGTCTTTGGACCTTGATCACTTCAAATTTGTATTTGAAGTAATCAAATTCTAAGGGCAGAAACGTCTTTGTCAAATGCGTCCTAAGTGAATGTCTTCCTGTCCATTTCCCTCTCAGGTTTGATTAACAGCAAATTTCAAAGCCTAGCCCTGTCTCCTACCACTCACTAGGATGTAACAAACTGTAGACCAACACAGATACTTCTTTATTGCTAGATGAACAAGGTCATTAGGTATGAGGAGAGACTCCTATACGTCTCGCCCTACCGAAAATCGACCATATCTTCTGCCAGTTGAGAGTTGAACACTTGAAGAATGAGCTACAGGCCACCTTAATTTTGATTTAACGTAAATCTGCAATCTATATTAATTAAAAATATGAGTGAAAACGAGGGAGAAAACAATTAATTACGGAAACATGAGTTACACGCATCGTTTACGCATCCAGAACTTTTTATAACAGATCTTCAACACAAACATCACGGTCATCAACACAATCATGTGACTCTTACCATCATTCTCACAGTCATCAATACATGTGAAGCCTACACGTAGCTACCATCTCCGTCATCATCAGTCATCAGCACATTCATGTGAAGCTTAAACACAGCTACCATCATTACTGTGTGTTTTGGCTGTTAAAACAGCAGTAGCAAATGCACCAGCGGGAGCAAATACAGCAGCTTGTAGCAAGTACAACAGAAGATGAAAATATATCAACAATTTAAAAAAAATAGCAGTAACAAATACAGCAGCAGTTGAAAATGAAGAAGTAACAAATACAGTAGTAGAAATATACACATTAGCAAAAATAGAAGTTGGAACATAAATGGTAGCAATAAAACAGAAGAAACAAGTAACAGAAGCAGCAAAAACAGCAGCAGCAGCAGCAAAGATGCAGTAACCGCATCAGCTGAGGTAGCAGCCGCAACAGCAGAAGCAGCAGTCGTAACAGCAGAAGTAGTAGTCGTAACAGCACAAGTAGCAGTCGTAACAGCAGAAGTAGCAATCGCAGCAGCAGCTGAAGTTGTAGCAGCAGCAGCAGCAACAATATAAATAATAGTATACACAAGTAGCATCAGCAGAAACTGCATCATTTTCATCGTGTACTGTATGTCATGTATACATCACAGACCTCTGCTATTCATATACGTCATGTGTACGTCACAGACCTCTGATATTCATGTATGTCATATTTATATCCCAGACTTCTGATATTCATGTGTGTGTCATGTACATGGCAGACCTCTGACATTCATGTATGTATGTCATGTACGTGGCAGACTTCTGATATTCATGTGTTTATGTCATTTACATTGTAGATCTCTGATATTTAGTTAAGAAAAATCCTGTTTTGAACTGATAAGAGAACAACTACAAACATGGTCAGATTTTTTCTTCATATAAATCTCTTTTCGTTAATACTCCTGAGCAATTCTGTTCAAGATAAATCGGGCCATAATCACAAGTGCCCGAGACACAAGTCAAATATATCTGCAAATATAATTCAGGTTACCAAGCAAAACAGAAGTCAAGGAGGTGATTGAAGACCCTCGCGGATTTCTCGTCTAATGTTTGCTTAAGTAAAAAAATTATTGAATCTCAGTATATGCATGTGAGTGCTCAGTTTATGCAATTTTGACCCACTCATATGATTATAACCAGATTGAGAAGCCCTCACCTGGAGCTGATGTTATAATTGTTAGTATTATGAAAAATGAACTATGTTATACACTGTGGAGAAAATAATTACCTGAGCTCTGAATTTTACGGGCTACTCACCTGCTTTATTTCTCTGCGCCAGTGGCGCCACTTCCACAGCGTAACAAGCTTTGAATGTGCTCATTTTCCCTTTTAAATTGGATGTCCTCGTTCTCCAGCAAGAGTGTTAATGCTAATCAATACGATATATTCCTGCGGAGGCACGATATGCTCTTCTTCCTCATTTAGTATACATTTTTTTTAATAATATATTCGAGAGGTAGGGGCGGCTCGACAACTGGTTCGCAGTCTCATTATGGCTGTGCTGATCAGCTCCGGCGGGCTACAATAATGGATAATAAATACTGGAAATACATGTGTCTGGGCATACTTCATCCTTATCTGCCTCCTCGCATGCCTTCGCAACAGGCTCGGAGAGGCAAGGGAGACTGACACAGGTTTGGATCTCTCTTCTTACTCATCATCCCAGCGAGAAAATTTTATAGCGTTAAAGGGGAAGGTACGGAGAAAAATTTGTTTTCGTGGTATGCCGAAGAATGCATTAATTTGGAGGGCGACGCAGGACCTACTGCCGGCGGAATACCAGAAACGAGAAAGTAGCTTTATTTCGCTAACTGAAGTTTGTGCCTCACAGCTGCGGTTAATCTGATAAGCTTTGCTACATGTTGCTGAGAGGGCATGCTCATGCTGACGCACTGCTCACGCTCACTCTCTCACACAATCGACAAGTGCCTATGACAAAATGGTAACTAACACATACACAGTAACCTAGCGAAGAGGCGGGGCCAGGAGCTGTGATTCGACCCCTGCAACCACATATGGGTGAGTTCTGAACCTGACGACATTAAAGGACAGAAGAATCAGGGAAGACTTGATAACAACATAAATACTCATTTTCATAGGGTTGACTGATGAAACAGTTGTAAGTCAGACACAGGTGAGTGAAAGGGAAGGAAATATTTCTTCGACCTCAGGGCGCTAAGGAAGTCCAATGATCTCAACGAAATAGTAGTGAAGGATGACTCCATATATATAGTTTTTAAGACAACGTATGACAGGGCCCACGGGGATAGATTAAATTAAATTAGATTCTGCCGCCAAAGCGGCTAGTTTATTGTGCACCCCATAACCATCCTGTGAAGGGTGGCGCAAGAGCATATGGATACACAAAAGGCCTAAGAACTAGGCCCCAAAAGGGTTAACAAGAGTACATCTGGATTTATATCTACAGTTGGCCTATCTGTTGCAAGGAAATTTGCTTAATATGGCTGGTATCTTAATTTCATTAAATTATCTTGACATGTCACATAGGTTATTATATTGTCTATCTATATTCTTGAATAAGTAACAATTAAGCACACAGTGTTCAAGATAGTAACCATAGGGATGGCCACATACTTTGCATTTGGTTTGATCATCATTTGTGTCTGCCAAACTGCTAGAAGTACTTGTGACCAAACCTAAGCCTGGCTGCTACATTAGTCAGTCTGCTCACATTGCAAGTTGCTCCATAAACGTACTTAGCTACGTTCACGTTACCATAGCTGACGATATATCAACCCGAGCTTCTTCCTATAACCTTCAGTGTCATTATTCACTTCTCTCCTAATGCTAGACACAGACACACCAAGGTTATATATATTCTACATTTTCCTTCAGGGTACTTTTTTTTAGCTAACTTGTCAACTTTATCATGAAAGGTTAATCCAATGTGTGATGGAACCCATAACAATTATACATTAATTTATATTTTTTGGATTTTTGAGTATTTATATATGGTTTCTCCAGTGAGCATGAGAGTCATTACGCGAGTCAAGAACCATCAGTGATGGCTAGAGGGAGTAACTCCGACAAGCTGCATATTAATACAGATGCAGGCTAAGAGTTGAGACTTGACACCTGCAATCAAAAATAGGTGCGTGCAAACAGGAAATACAAATAGGTGAGTAAAAATTGGCGAATACAAACAGGCGAGCCCGCACGCACGCACGCACTAGTTGGAGACTTAAATCGGTAATGAGAATGGTGGCGCTAGTGATGATTGTGGTGGTGGTGGTGGTTGTTCTCGGAGGTGGTAATGGTGGTCAATAGTAGTAGTAGCTGATGAAGACGTTTGGCCAACCCTTGGCATTTTCAATCCCATACACGGGTTTATACTGGAGACAGTTGAAGAAGAGCAGATCAGTCCCCTCAACGTTGGCAGAGGGTATTTTGTCCCTAAGTCTTGATGAACAATTTCCATCAAGGCAGAGGGACTGATTACCATTTCTCCAACTATCTGCAGTATACATACTGGTATTGGATAGAAAACGCCACTGACTGTCCAAATGTCTTCATAAATAAAGATGCCCAGGTGTCACACGTGTCTTATTCAACTTACACATACTATATACCATTTATTAATTATCAGCATCAGCAGCAATGGTAGTAACAGTAGTCGTAGTAGCAGTTACATTTAAGGAGCACTTTTAAAGCATGTAATGATAGTGGTGGTGGTAGTTCTCGGAGTGGTGTGTGGGCAGAGGTCGACGAAGGGTTGGCGGGCCTTGTTCTTTACTGATGGTATGGGATCCGAGGTGGCCGGGAGACGCTGTGTGTATGGCTGTGCGAGTGGAGTGCTGTGAGTGAGGATGTATCCCTTATCTGAATTTCCTGATACACTGTACTTTGACTCACCAAACCGTAATAACACGATTGCAAACAAATCAGTGAACGGGCGGGGCTCGAACTCATACTGGCAGGCGAGTTTTAGGACTCCCTAGCCATGGGTTCGATCCCCACCCATCCTGTTATCTGTAACTTGATGTCTTGCTGAAATACTGTTTTACCTGTCTGGTTCATGTTGTGTTTATATTTCTCAAATTTTAAACAGCTTCTTCGAGAGTTTGAAGTCACGTGACTCGAGCAACTGTGTTTGACACTGTCGGTCAAAAACTCCATTTTCACGCAACACCTATCGTGTGTAATACTGCTGAAAGCACAAAACTTATAGTTCTCCTGCCATTCAGTTGTCATTAGTATATGTTGAAATGTAATGCAAGTCATTATTGGAAAAAGACGCTTCTGACTGTACCTTTTGTATCGTAACTAATTTATATGCAATTAGCGCTCCAATGCAATAGTTATCATACTGTAACTCTGTCTTGCATCACCGAGGATAATCTCGCAATTTCAACGTTTTCGTGTTAGACTCGATCACCTTGTTGCCGTAAGAATCGCTGCTTTTTGTTATCTGCTTATTATTTGCGGTAATGTATATGGCTTCGCAAGAAAATTAATTCGTCAAAATGAGGATTAGTTGCATACATTCATTTGTACACGCATACTGGTATGCACTCTCCCTGTGCCCGGTGGACCTCAACGTTTTAGGAAGAGTTACCTGGATACTGTTTGGGGGGATTAACGCCCCTCTCTCGCCCTGGTGCCAGACTAGGTCTCCCGGTGGATGTGATTAACCAGGCTGTTGGTTTTAGCCGCACGCAGTCCAACATATACACCATGACCCTTCTGCTGGCACTGAGTGCCTACACCCCTGGGGTTAATTTTGTCTCGCCCTCTGGGTATTCTTCTATACCCCAAACCCTCTCCCTCTCCTTCATTATTATGCCGCTTCTTATACACAGTTTTTTCCTTATTTAGTTATGTCTTATCAGTGACTTTGCGTTGTTTGAATTTACACACTTTCCCTGAACTGACCTTCACTTTTCCCCGCAAATCCGAGACAAAAACCACTGAGAAAATGCTGGATATCCTCCAGTGTGTGATCAACTGTGTGTGAGAGACCAGTGTGTGGAGTGTCAGG
Organism: Cherax destructor; assembly: GCA_009830355.1. NCBI lineage: Eukaryota > Metazoa > Arthropoda > Malacostraca > Decapoda > Parastacidae > Cherax > Cherax destructor. The sequence goes on from WNWK01000280.1 coordinate 347,516, forward strand.
TGTGTAAACGGAGAGATGTGTGAAGGGTCAGGTGTGTGGATGAGGTTTGTGGAGGGTCAGGTTTGTGGAGGGTCGGGTTTGTGGAGGGTCGGGTTTGTGGAGGGTCGGGTTTGTGGAGGGTCGGGTTTGTGGAGGGTCGGGTTGGGTTTGTGGAGGGTCGGGTTGGGTTTGTGGAGGGTCTGGTTGGGTTTGTGGAGGGTCTGGTTGGGTTTGTGAAGGGTCGGGTCGACTTTATGGAGGGTCGGATTTGTGGAGGGTCGGGTTTGTGGAAGGTCGGGCTTGTGGAGGGTCGGGTTTGTGGAGGGTCGGGTTTGTGGAGGGTCGGGTTTGTGGAGGGTCGGGTTTGTGGAGGGTCGGGTTTGTGGAGGGTCTGGTTGGGTTTGTGGAGGGTCTGGTTGGGTTTGTGGAGGGTCGGATTTGCGGAGGGTCGGGTTTGTGGAAGGTCGGGCTTGTGGAGGGTCGGGTTTGTGGAGGGTCGGGTTTGTGGAGGGTCGGGTTTGTGGAGGGTCGGGTTTGTGGAGGGTCGGGTTTGTGGAGGGTCGGGTTTGTGGAGGGTCGGGTTTGTGGAGGGTCGGGTTTGTGGAGGGTCGGGTTTGTGGAGGGTCGCGTTTGTGGAGGGTCGGGTTTGTGGAGGGTCGGGTTTGTGGAGGGTCAGATTTGTGAAAGGCAAGGTATATATGGAGGGCCAGGTGAGCGGAGGACCAGGAGTGCGGTGACAAAGAATGTTGCTGCAGAAGCAGCGCGGCGACCAACCGGATACGTCAAATACCCATCAAACATTACACAAGGATGTAGTACTCAGTAGGTCTAAACACTGTCGCCTGACCAGATGAAAAAGACTGAGGACACTGTGTCAATGTACTGTCAACTGCTACTACCTCTCTTGTACATGAAACCACGTGCACAGTAGATGAAAAAATCAATGGACTTAATACATAATGGTTGTAATACTAAGGATGGACACAGCAAAACTTTCAAAGACATGTTAAGTAAATATTCAGAAAATAGATTAAACTCGTAGTATAGGAGGAGAACAGAAGGGCAAAGCTTCCTTAGTATATGCTATACAAATAGCCGAAGAGCAAAAATAAAATCGACGAACTAAAACTAATTGCTGGTGGAGGAAACACATCACAATAACTGAGACTTGGTTCAGTCTTAAAAATAGGGACATGCTTGCTGTATGCCACATTCAAGGGTATAAATTATTTCACACTGATAGTCAACAGGAAAGGGGGCCGAATTGCTATGTATTTTGGGGGAAAATTTAAACTGTATCAAAAAGGCGAAAGGGACAGACACGAAATCTGTCTGGCTGCAGTTTCAAGAAGGGCATGAGGACGAGAGGAAATATCCTGCTCTATAGACCAATAGCCTTAACGTCCCATATCATAAAACGTCCTATAGACCAATAGCCTTAACGTCCCATATCATAAAACGTCCTATAGACCAATAGCCTTAACGTTCCATACCATAAAACGTCCTATAGACCAATAGCCTTAACGTCCCATATAAAACGTCCTATAGACCAATAGCCTTAACGTCCCATATCATAAAAATCTTTGAAAGAGTTCTAAGAAGCATGATAGCAAACCACCTGGACTCCCAAAAATTGCACAACCCAGGGCAACATGGTTTCAGAGCAGGTCGCTCTTGCCTCTCGCAACTGCTAGACCACTATGATATGGTCTTAGATGCTCTGGAAAACAAACAGAATGCAGATGTAATATACACAGATTTTGCAAAAGCCTTTGACAAGTGCGATCATGGTGTAATAGCACACAAAATGCGTGCTAAAGGGATAACTGGAAAAGTAGGCAGATGGATCTTCAACTTCCTAACCAATCGAACACAAAAAAGTAGTGGTAAACAAAGTTAAATCGGACGCTGCCATAGTGAAGAGCTCTGTCCCACAAGGCACAGTACTCGCCCCTATCCTGTTCCTCATTCTCATATCAGACATAGACATAGAGATGTAAACCATAGCACTGTATCATCCTTTGCAGATGATACTAGGATCTGAATGAGAGTGTCATCCATTGAGAACACAGCAAATCTCCAAAGATATAAATCAAGTTTTCCAATGGACAGCAGAGAACAATATGATGTTCAATGAAGACAAATTCCAACTACTGGAAATAATAGCTATGCTTCAAAGACCACAACAATGCCACTATCACATCTGCGAGGAAACTGATAGGATGGATAATGAGAACATTCAAGACAAGAGATGCTAAGTCAATGATGATCCTTTTTAAATCACTTGTTCTCTCTAGGCTAGAATACTGCTGTACATTAACATCTCCATTCAAGGCAGGTGAAATTGCAGATTTAGAGAATGTACAGAGAACCTTTACTGCACGTATAAGTTCCATCAAACACCTTAACTACTGGGAACGCCTGGAAGCACTAAACTTATATTCACTGGAGCGCAGGCGAGAGAGATATATCATAATCTACACCTGGAAGATTCTGGAGGGACTGGTCCCTAACCTGCACACAGAAATCACTCCATACGAAAGCAAAAGACTTGGCAGATCCACCGGGAGGCCTGGTCATAGACCGGGCCGCGGGGACGTCGATCCCCGGAATGCCCTCCAGGTAGACTCCAGGTACATTGATCTGGCAAACAAGGAATCTATGAAAAATTATTTTGAAGTTAGTGAAGAGCTTGTGGAAAACGATCACAAATCACTAACTTTCAATATCTCATGCAATTAACTTAATATCAATAACTAAAGTCGAAGTCCTCAATTTTCGTGCTACAGATTATATGGGCCTAAGGGATTACTTGAGTATTGTAGACTAAGGTAAGCGACTAGGAGTTACCATGAAGGAGTCTGGATAGACGGTGGTGATGAAACTCGATGACTTTTTCCAAGCGTTGACCCAGCCGCGCAATCTGATATATTTCTAATAAGGAATTTTTATTAGCTATAAATAACCATAAATGGATGAATAGAATAAAACATCCTTTTGGAAAAATAGACGAATTTACAGGCGACTCAAAACAGGAGGGAGGGTCACCTTACTGATCAACTTATTCATTTTAAGAAGTTAAAAATAAGGAACAAGGCAAACCAAAAGAGAACATGAAGGTGCGAGATAACTAGATAATAACCCAAAGGGTTTCCTTCAGGTATATAGGCATAAGATTAGGGGAAAATATAGGCCCACAAATATAACTTAAGGTCACCTTATAGTGACAAAGAAATGTGTACCATTTCTAACAAATATTGCCTCTGTTTTTATGCAGGAGGATACAAATGAAACCCAGATATCATTAATTATGGAGGTTAGGACGAGAATAAATTAGGCAAGATCAGTCACTGGTGACATGATCCTCAGACAATTTGACAGGCTAAAACCCAATGAACCATCCACCTCTGACGAGCTGTTTCAAGGGTTCTAAAGGAATGCAAGCAACAACTTTGAAAATCTACTATTAGTCTCTTTAACAGATCACCATAAACAGGTAACGTACCAGATAAAGTTAAAATGGCGAATCTGATGCCCATTTATATTTCGTATATAGACTTCAATAGATCCTTTGATAAAGTCTCACACAGGAGACATGAAAATACCGACGCATGATATAGGTGAAATTATATCCTGGGTCGAGTAACGGCTGACCGATAGGCATTTGAGATTGTGACGAGAAACCAGCGTGGGAACTGCTTACAAGTGGTGTGCCATAGGGGTCAGTATTGGGACCCCTTGTTTACAATCTACATAAACGACAGATGAGTGGAATAAATAACGATCTAATGACACTAAAATAGGTCGTCAGCTAATTTCTCAGGAAGACACTAGAAAGCCCTAAAATGACCTGGATGTTGAGGTCGGAGAAGTGGCAGATGCAGTTAGAGGCAGACAAGCGAAAAGTTGCAATCTCAGGGAAAACAGCATAATTATGATACCTTAAGCTAAATAATGCAGAGATTTAAAGCCAAGAAAACAATACATAAGTGTTCGCAATAAAGCTACTAGGATTCTTGGCTTCATTTCAAGAATCTATTTCAACTTCATTTAGATTATGCTGCTCAGTTGTGGTCTTCACATTACAGAATGGATACAGAAAAGCTGGAAAATATACAGACAAGTATGAAGCTCATCCCATGTATCAGAAACCTTTCTTATGAAGACAAGTTGAGACTGAATTTGCACTCTCGGGAAAGACGTGGAAGGGTGATATGATTGAAGTGTACAAATGGAAACCAGGAATAAATATACGGGACATAAATAACGTATTGAAAGTATTTACCGAAGACAGACTCGTAGTAATGAATGCAGGTTGGACAAATTTCGATTTAGAAAGGTTGTTGGGAAGCACTGGTTTGACCACAGAGTTGTAGATAAGGGTAACAAACTCCCACGTAGTGAGTTGAACTTGCCTGTCATGTGACACTAGGCCTATTACAGTTCATTCTTATATATACGGAGTATGTGGTCCTGAAAGCTCAGACAACTTCACTCACTAGGTTAGTCTAATCTTCATACAGTACTCATGCTTGTCTCAGAAATGGCTGTATTAGGCTGCGTTGATGATTGAGATGTGTGCGAGCGTGTGCACGCCATGTTTCAACATCACTGTGTGTATTACTGGTATTAAACAAGAAGTTGAAACCACGCAGGAACGGTAACTTTTTACGCTAACATTCTGAATTTCTACCGACGTAAATGTTGTATCACACGACTTCTGAATAATAATTATTATTATTATAAAGCTCGTCGATGTTATAAAAGTCGATATGCCCTGTAAAGAAGAAATACTCAATATTTGCAAGCTTGCAAAGCCTTGGTAAACTTCCTACATCAGTAGATTAAAAAGGGTTCTTGCGCATACGGTAATTTAATAGGCTAACGATAATTTACTAGGCTAATAGTAATTTACTAGTGGTGTAAACATTCACAAACCAGAAGGTCAGTACAGTGCAAAATTAATATGACGACAGTATGATATTTCTACTTTCTTCTCAAATAATATAACACACGAGCAAACTGGAATGAAACTCTGCAATGAGTCACTGCCTAGGATAATGTATGCTACAGTGAGCCAATTTCTGGATCGCAATTTATGCAATGAACCACTTCCTGGATCGCAATGTATGCGATGAACCACTTCCGGGATTGCAATGCATACAATAAGCCACTACCTGTATATAATAAACCACCACCTGCGTTCCTGGATCGTGGTTCTTCAAGCATCTTCCATTCCTCAAACTGATTTGGGACATCTTAATTAAGCTAGGTGTAGTGGGAACATTACGCAACAAAGTCTGAGCTCATCTTTGAGTTTAGGCAGACCAACAGGCCTGTTGTAGTGCAACTATTCTTATCTTTCCAGCGAATTATTCCAAATGAAAAAAAAAAATCGAAAAAATACTTCCACTCACAGACAGAACTACTATATATTTTAAATTAAGCTGAAACCTGACCAATTACTTTATAATTACATTAACGCTTTTATATGATCGGTTTCTTGCACAACTTCAAACGTCATTTTTTTTTACATTAATTGCACACAGAAATTTGTATACATTTCTTTGTTTTACTTTAGAGAGCAGGTTACAAAAAGCATTAAAACGTATATATAACCACACTAAACGAAAACAAGCGACACATTGGACAGCGCAAATCTAAGAAACGTTCAAATCAGCACGCATAACACATGGTGTGAGAATGAACTGAGAGGCGGTAGTAACTCACCCATAGATCAATAGTTTCTCCGACCAAGTGCACCACGGGCCGATTCTCACACCCACCTACAGTATTCCGGGGATCAACGCCCCCGCAGCCCGGTCCATGACCAGGCCTCCCGGTGGATCAGAGCCTGATCAACGAGTCTGTTACTGCTGGCCGCACGTAGTCCAACGTACAAATCACCACCCGGCTGATCCGGTACTGACTTTAGGTTTCTGTCCAGCTCCCTCTTGAAGACAACCAGGGGTCTATTGGTAATTCCCGTTATGGCTAGTGGGAGGCTGTTGAACAGTCTTGGGCCCCAGACACTTATTGTGTTTTCTCTTAGTGTACTAATGGCGCCCCTACTTTACATTCGGGGTATGTTACATCGCCTGCCAAGTCTTTTGCTTAAGTAGGGAGTGATTTCTGTGTGCAGATTAGGGACCAGTTCCTCTAGGATTTTCCAGGTGTAGATTATGATGCAGCTCTCTCGCCTGCGCTCCAGTGAGTACAAGTCAAGCGCTTCCAGTAGTTAAGGTGTTTGATGGAACTTGTATGTGCAGTAAATGTTCTCTGTACATTCTATAGATCTACAATTTCACCTGCCTTGAATGGAGATGTCAATGTACAGCAGTATTCCAGCCTAGAGAGAACAAGTAATTTAAAAAGGAACATCACTGGCTTGGCATCTCGTCTTGAATGTTCTCATTATCCATCCTATCATTTTCCTCGTATTTGTGATAGCAGCACTGTTGTGATCCTTGAAGGTGAGATCCTCACACATTATCACTCCCAGGTCCTTCATATTACTTTTCCGCTCTATTGTGTGATAGGAGTTTGTAGTATACTCGGTTCTAGCTGTTATTTCCTCCAGTTTCACATAATGGAGTAGTTGGAATTTGTCACAATGCGTGATAATTGTAGATTTGAACGCTTCCTAGATATCTTATGCCATCTCGTTGCAGGATGGCTATTTTTGTATTTACTTAGGATTAAGTATAAGATATCACAGGTTTGTGTGATTTAGTCTAACAATACCTAATCTAACCCAAAATAAAGAAAATATTATTTCTTAGTTTACCGGAAGCATCAAGAAACTGACGTTCGGCACCTCGAATGAAAATGAACGTTGTAAAATGAGGATAAGTTGTCACCACCAGCTTACGGATTTTCATACGTTACCAGACAATACAAGTGGTGGTGTAGGTGGGGTGGGGTGGAGAGGGCAGGTTTGTGGCCGTACACTGCAGCTACGGTCGATGTTTCCCTAGCACTCCAGCACTGACGGTTCTCTCACACTCTCACACACCCTTAACTCTCTTCACTCTCCCAGGATAAAAATGAAAGAATCAATAAGCTTAGTATTTATATATATACATGTTACAAATATTTTTTTTTTATTTATAGTCGTGATATCACCTGGCCGGGATACTTTATGACTTCATTTTGTTTATAAGCGGCCTAGTGTCTAATCGACATGTGCCTAGGACAAAATGGTAACTAACACACACCTACCATCCTGGTACTGTACCACACATTTGTATTATAGTCTAATCCTCAGTCACTTCAGTTCCCCATCTACTCTCTCCACACTCCCTTCTGACCTTCACTTATTCCTATCTCCATATTATCTCCTCCAATCTCCCTTTCCATCCACACATTTACATAACACTGATGTGCTTAAAGAACACAATTCATGACGTTCCAACACAGGAATCAGCTATCACGATGACACTGATAAAGTAACTAGCTAGATTTGCTTGTGACTGGCCAGAAGTGAAGTTACAACTAGGCATCCCTCTATCATTATTAAAACCAACCTGAAGGGTATCTGTTAGATGAGAAAACACAGGTACCCAGAAACCTGAGAGCTCTAATATCAATTTTATATGATCTGTTCCGGTCAGAAAGTTATGGGTATGGGCAATATTAAACGTCTACAAAATTGTGTGACTTACTGCAGAATCAGGTTGGGATATCGTCACCTGTGGCAGGCAGACGCACGCAACCACGGGTGGACCTCCCTTCCCTGCTTATTCTACATGTAAGCCTTGTGAAAAAAGATAGACACGACCTTTACCAGAAGCAACAACGATAACAAAGAGCAACAAAAGCATCTCCACCAACACCAACAATTTGTACGATGAAAGCCTACCAAATTTCCTCTGACCAACTATTTAAACAAAATTAAAGCTTAATCCTGTAAAGAAATCACTAAACCTTCCGAATCTCTACTCTGCCCATAATTACCTATTTATTATCGCGAAATAAACACAGACTTATAATTACATAAACAGGAGCTCAAATACAAGATAACATTGATATCAAAGACAATAGTAAAGCAAATACGTAGTTTTTTCTCTAGCTAAAAAAATGGACTGCGCTAGGCTATGCTGGTTAAAAAGTTGTTTCAGGGAAGGGAGTCAGTCTTTTAATATTGTCTTTCACGACTTAAGCATTTTGGAGAGAGCTCCATCATAAACATGCGAGGTGACTGACTTACAGACCTACTTTCTACATCGGAAAGGATGGGACTAAGATAATTAAATGAAAGAGTGGGGAATGAAAATTTACATGAATGAATACGAACTGGTTTTATTATGTAGTAGAGGTGGTAGATGTAGTGGTGATAGATGTAATGGTGATAGACGTAGTGATGGTGGTGGTGGAGACTGTAGTGACTGTGGTGGTTTTGGTGGCAACTATATTGATGGTGGCGGTAGCAATGTAGATAAGAAATATGTGTTAGTGCCTTAATATCAATAGGAATAGTATTAGCCCCTTTAGCAACACTGAATTTTTTAACACATCAATCATCTCATAAGAGGGTAGGGTGACCCAAAGAAGGAAATATTCCCCACCATTTGTAAATTAGCTGTCTTGTCAGACGTGCGCCGACATCACTATTCATGTCCCTCCGAAAAGCAACATCTCCACCCCTCCTTCAGAGCGCAGACACTGTAGCAAAAGCAGCATCAGCATCAATAAATGATCATCTTATGAAGAAGACAGCGACACCAACAATATGGATGGAAGAACAAAAGTTCATACACTCAGAACATTTTCAATGGATACGTTTCGGTCCTGGAGTGACCGAAACGTAGCCATTGAAGATGTCCTTCCATTCACAATGTTCATGTTATGTACCTCAGGCCACATTCCTTGCATTAACTCACACTCACTGCCATATACAGTTGTGAACACAGTGTGCTGGCGTAATACTCAACTGGAGTACAAAGCAACACAAATCTCTTTTATATAGTTGAATTTACTAACTAGCAGCTGTAATTCAGCTTATATCAAAGCCATCCTCTGAAAATGCCGCCCTCAACAGCACACATTTACAGTACATACTTACTAAACAGTCAACGGGAAAACAGGCGTAAGGAGACTTGTCCAACATCTCCATTTGCCCAGTTTTGAACCAGGGTGCTACAGTTGTTAGCTCATGGCGTTACCACTGAACTATGAGCCGCCTTCGGCTTTACCGCAATTGCCACCAGAATTCGGACACAACTCATAAATTACCAAACACAACAGAGGCTAATCTTTTATCTAAACCGACTAAATTATATTATCAAAGCATGTGGCCAATAATCTTTATTCCCTTTAATGCAATGGGATCATAAGAACCATTAACGTCAACAATGTGAACCATCCATCACTCCTGCGTTATAATTAAGTCGCTGATTACGATCTTAATCAGCCCATCCGACAAGCAGCAAAGTCGCATATATAACCACTTACTGGTAGGCAAAAAAAACAATATATCAAGGAATAATATAAAATAAAATAGCCGCAAGGAAAGCCCATTACATTGTCATCAGCGAGGTGTGGGAAAGAATTACACTGTTGTATCTCTCATACCCGTAGCTATAACAGAAAATAATCCACTTTTCATATTCTGGGTACTAGGATATGTGCATTCAAATGGATTAACTCCCCAAAATGTGATCAGTGATACGAAGAAATCCATGTCAAAATAGGGAAAATCGGTGGAATTAAATTAATACATAGAAAATCAGTGCGTGTTGCTGGTACTGGGACTGCAGAAGATTATGGACTACGCTTACCAGACATAATTCAACATTCTTCCACAAGGAGTTGTACTCTCACAGTTGTCATAGTGTCCTGGTGCTGCGTAGCCAACATGTTGCCAAATATCTCACGGTCGATATCTTAATTTGCTTATTAGTAAGTAAACGTAGATTTCTATAGGTTTGTGTAGCTCAACTTAAACTCACTTAAAATAAATAAAGCAGAATTTGTTAGTATACAGAGGGCGGTCATGAACTGACGCTGAGAATCACTAGAAAACTGATGTATAAAATGAGGATAGATTAGAATAATAGTGTTTGGGGTAAACCAGAGTGCTTAGTGCCCACTACATTATTATAATCAAATAAAGCGCTAAACCGACAAGGGGACATGCGGCGCTGAGTGCCCACTACAACCCGCCTAGAAAAGCAGACTAATCGGTTCAATTACCGTATTTTCCGGCATATAAGGCGCATGACAGAAGTATCATAACAGTAAATAAGTAATCATATTCAAGGGTTAATTACCCTCTTACTTTGCGCTAAAGTGTAGCCCAAAGCCTACCCTTGACCCTGACCTTGAACATATAAGGCGCTTTTCCAAGTCGTTTTGTGGGAAAAAAAGGAGCTCCTTATATGCCGGAAAATACGGTATATGTAGGTTGCCACATGCAGCCACGTACATCTGTTGTGCATCGTTAATATCGTTCGTTTACGATTGTTTGTAACAATACACACACACACAACATATATATATATATATATATATATATATATATATATATATATATATATATATATATATATATATATATATATATATATAAAATATATATATATAATAAAGTAACCAGTGAAAAATAATGAAATTTCAAGCGCCTTTGTGATTTTTTATATTACCAAGGAAGAGTAAAAATAATAGGACATTTAGAAGACTTATAAGGCAAAGATACCACCTCACACATGACCTCACACATGAGCCAACACGCTGAGCGTGCGAGTGTAGGGACAATTTTGTCAGGTCACATGTCAAGTAAAATTTATGAGTGATATGTCAGGCATAGTTTAAATTCCTCACAAATTATATTAATTCTAAATCATAATTTATATAACACTGAACTAATATTTGTATTGAAATCAGTGCTATTTTTCATTAAACTTGATTCGATTATATTTCGTTCAACCATGCACCTGCTTGATACAACTTTCTCTGCCTTTCTGAAATCAATTAGGTGGGTATAGTCTCTTGCATCAATAAACAGTGCATTAAACCCTTGTCCAGTTCTAATGCTATATTTATGTTGTAATTTAGTTCAAGGCTTTTTCCTGTTTGACCGTAATAAACTTTATTGCGTGTTATACGGTCACACTGGAAAAAGTCTTGAACTAAGAGTGTGTGCAAGAAAGGTATACAATACCGACAATATGAAATTAAGACAAGTGCAACATCTGGGTATCTTTATTGTAGACGTTTCGCCATCCAGTGGCTTTATCAATACAAAATCCTAGGACATAATATGAAGAGAGTAGAACTATATACAAAAGATGAGGTAATCAATCCCTCGGCCTCGGAGTTGGTGTATTCAGCACCGTAGGTCTGGAGATTATGAAGAATACACCAACTCCAAGGCCGAGGAACTGATTACCTCATCTTTTGTATATAGTTCTACTGTCTTCATATTATGTCCTAGGATTTTGTATTGATAAAGCCACTGGATGACGAAACGTCTACTATAAAGATACCCAGATGTTGCACTTGTGTCTTAATTTCATAAGAGAGTGTGGGGGTAGGGTGGCGCGCGCGCGCAAACACTCCAATTCCTTCCCAGTTCCCCCGTCAGTATGTCGGTCCATGCACATAAGCGTATTTTTGCATGTGAGCAAGCAAACTCTTACTCATGGAGAAACACATTCAAACAGTAAATAAGGTTCTGGTGACAGTTTCAATTTCCCTTCATATAGAGCTTTGAGCGACCAAATTCCACAATTTTGTACACTTAGAATGCACAATTTCTTCCACATGTTGGGATTACCTCCCGGTCAAACTTCCTGTGAGCTGAAACAAGTCCGCGTGTGCTGCTTATTCGAGCACTAACAGGTGTTGTACGATATAACCACGCATGTTAAGTGTATACAATATATAAAAATTGTAGGTTAGAGTCATAAACCGCAATTAAAACCTGTAGATAAATAATGGAACACAGGAGATAATAGCAACCACTACGTAGTGATCAGAATATAAAAATGGCTGATAACAAAAGGTAAACCTAGATAATGCAAGATAAAACGAGATAAAGATACGGAGGGATAAGAGGCATGACACAGACGGCCGTAACTCGGGGAGTGCGTGGGCCGGCCGACGCGGGTCCTCACCATCTGAGAAAAGCGTACTTGCTGCCTTCATCCCTTAATTAAGCTGTTATCTTCGGCCTGAGTTAGGGCATCTAATTGAAAAGCTGAAGGTCTGGTCAAGATTATGAGATATTACTATGATTTATTGAACCTTACGTGCACTAAATATTGATTAGACGATTGATTGAGGCGATACTAGGATCATGGTTCACTCCCTATAACTGCAGTGTTCAACCCTCTGTGATGCGTCTGTTCAAAGTCTATGATTTATCGCTGCCGACTCTGCCGCAGATAGTGGGAATGAGACGAGCCCGGGTCGTCCTTGGTTCCGGGTACCATGAGGATCACTACCTCGTAGGGAGTGTGTATGAAAATGGCCTTACGGTCGTGGTGACAAAGGTTTGCAGTTTAGCGCATAAAACATTGTTCCATCTGTAGTCTCCTGTGCCCTGCTGAGTCCAACTCCACCTTACTTAATCGTCATGGAACATTATATAACTTTTTTTTGTACAAGAGTTTTTGTTTTACCAGGGCCTTTTGTTTCATATGCCTCAAAAAAGCATTTTAATTACACAATACTATATATAATAATTATTTTTAAATATTTTTATTTTGGCCAACGCACACTCGACCCCGCAGCCCCCACTCCACCTCACCCTCCTCTCAAAGGGCAACGAGAAAATCATCGTTTAATTCCTCAATACAAACTGTAGCAAGAACAATTATTCCATGCCCAAGTTGCTCAATAACCAAGTGAGTAATTAAGACGCTTGATGCCATGATTAATGCCGCACCAATGACTTTCAGATCTTCAGGGAAATTAATTTCTTGTCAGGTGAAGTAGTCAGGTGTGGGAGGCAGAGCACCTTCTGGTGCGTCCACACGCATCTCCCCTCTAGGGAGGTGCCTTGATGCCAGCGATGGGCTCTGGATTCAAGGAATCGGACTTATTTTCACTGGTAGAGGCAGTGTGTGGGAGTGCATGTGAGGGAGGGGAAGATGGATGGAGAAATAATGCAATGAGGGAGGACCGGAGAAAATTATAGAAATGAGAGGAAGGTCAAGTCTACAGGATCTAGCACATTTCTCCACCTTCTAGCAAAAGGTCCATGTTTATTCAATCTTCTCTCTTTTATTTTACTGTACAGTGCCTCACACATCTTATTTTAATACTAAACATAGTTTGAAATAAAAGATATATTAAAATTGCGTATAATTCATGTTATAAGAAAACACATATTCTAGGGCAAAATTCACTGCACTTTCAAGGACATTCAATTTTTGGAGACATGTTCCACTAAAATTTACACACATATGGATTCCAAGGCGACTGGTTTTTTTTTCTTTTTAAGGTGGATGTCGGGAAGCAGCGGCACCTCCATCAACACTGACTGCTTAAGCACTCTTCAAGTGGCCGTGTGTGGAGGTGCTACCCCTAGCCCACCACCACCACCCCAAGCCCACCACCACCAACACTCATCACATCTAGCCCACCACCACTCACCACCCCTAGTCCACCACCACCACCACTCATCACATCTAGCCTACCACCACTCATCACCTCTAGTCCACCACCACCACTCACCACCCCTAGCCCACCACCACCACTCACCACCCCTAGCCCACCACCACCACTCACCACCCCTAGCCCACCACCACCACTCACCATCCCTAGCCCACCATTCACCACCCCTAGCCCACCACCACCCCTCATCACCCCTAGCCCTCCACCACCACTCATCACCCCTAGCCCACTACCACCACCACTCACCACCCCTAGCCCACCACCACCACTCACCATCCCTATCTCACCACCATCACTCACCATCCCTAGCCCACCACCACTACTCACCATCCCTAACCCACCACCACCACTCACCATCCCTAGCCCACCACCACCACTCACCATCCCTAGCCCACCACCACCACTCACCATCCCTAGCCCACCATTCACCACCCCTAGCCCACTACCACCACCACTCACCACCCCTAGCCCACCATCACCAATCACCACCCCTAGTTCACCACCACCACTCACCACCCCACGTCCACCACCACCCCACCACCACCACTCACCACCCCATCTCCTCCACCACCACCACTCACCACCCCTCTCTTGACACCTAACTGACTCGAGTACCTCAGCGAGAAAGTTTGGTAATTGTTGACCTGGGCCACTTGGCAATTTCTTCGTTTGATTTTTGTTGATTCGGTGCTTGTTCTAACCCTTCAGGTGTTGGCTTTTCCATTTAACTGACACAAGGAAAAGTCAGAAATTTTGGTTTTTATTAAACTTTGCGCGTGTTGGATGGGATCTATCCTGCCACATCTGCCTCCTTCGGTCTGGATTCGAAATTCATAATCTACAGGTGGGAAATATTTTTTTCTTGACGTTTAGCATTTTATCAAGACTAAACAAAGAGAGCGAATATCTGGGGTTTATAAAGTAATAAAGACAGAAATGGTTTTACCAAACACGACAAAACTAAAACTATGCAACTCGTCCAATGTTTCGTCTGGGTAGAACTCAAGGTCTGTTAAAAACCTTCATCTCTGTGTTCCTCCCTCCACTTCCTCCATCATTCGCTTCCTTCCAGTCTTCCACCATTGTTTTTTTCTCTTATCTCTTTCCCTTTTTTTCCTTCGTTTTCTCCCGTCCCTCTTTCCCTTTCTTCCTTCGTTTCCTACCTCCTCTTTCCCTTTCTTCCTTCGTTTCCTCCTTTCCCTCCCTTACTTCCTTCGTTTCCTCCCTTTCCTCTTTCCCTTTCTTCCTTCGTTTCCTCCCTTTCTCTCTTCCTTTCACAACTATCCCTTTCCAAACCATTTCTCCCTCCCTTTCCTCCCTCTTTTACTACCTTTTTCCCTCTGACTCGTTTTTTATTTTTTTCTCCTTCCTCAACGCAAGTTATATTTACTTTTCCAATGCGATAAAAAAAACATGAACAAAAAAATAAATTACTGCTGTAGATGCTTGCTATGAGACGCTCCTGTGTTCTTGAACTTACATAAAATAGGAAGAACTCGCCACAAATTTTAAGTTATGAAACCAACGATACAAAAATGTTATTAAAAAGTCTTGGTTTAACTAAGCAGTAGACGGCTGGGGTGAGATGCAAGTGCGGTGAGGAAACTGTACTCAGTATTAGCAGGTTGTAGAATAGTCTTCAAGTAGTAATACTGGCAGAATTATCGACAAATGTTAGGTAAAAGGACACAGACGCTACTAATGTGACATTTTATTGTGGTAAAGTTTCGCTCTAAAAGTGATTTTGCTCTTAGTTCCTAAAATCATTACACGACTACATTCTTGTCAACACAAATTCAATTTTCTTACGTAGCCTAGAATTGTTAATGTGAAAAATTCTAAAGTTTTTGAGGAACACACCGACAAGTTGACAGCTTAGCAGACGGAGGATTGAATCTTCTTCGCTCCTTGAGTTGAATGACCCACACAAGTTTAGCGCTTCACGAAGTACAATACGTCATCTAAATAATTCACCTTTCACACCATTAATAAATTCATCTTAGCCAACCATATAAGGAAGTTCATCTGTTATTAAATTTTAGAGGGTATACTGGGGGCTCCAGTTTCCAGTCTTTTACTGCTCGGTATATTTTGTGAAGATTTCTTGTTTACAACTGTTTAATGTTGGCGGTATAGGAGTAAAGAGAGTCATCAATGAATTAGGATGTTTATGCCTTTAGAAAGGAATGGTATAATATACTGACAAGATTAAAAGGAGAAATGCAATGCCTACACGGTTTGTTTTATCAGGTCACAAACACATCTCAATTAATGAATAGCAGACTATATGGGCGTAACTTGATGTGGGCGAAACTTTCTCAGTCAAGAATCACATTATACTTCATTTGTGTGTATTACCATATCTGTCCCTTTCTTAAAAAAACTTGAAAGCCTGCTGAGGAGCAAATGATGGTTGTTTTCTTTAATGCAGCATCTTTTTCTGAAAAACGGCGCCACATTATACATATTTCTGCAGTATAATGAATGTAATAACTTGTGTAAAGTTCGTGTCATGTTGACCCGGACCCAGAACTGCTTGTAAGGAATCGCCCACACTTTCCAGAGTCGTGAGGCCTCCACCATTGTTCCATATCACCTTGTGTGCACTACCCTGCCCCATCCTGGTTTCAGGGTAAGGATTATGTCATCCGCTCTATGCATTATCATGAAATGAGATTTCACAGTATAGCCAATGTAAGAAGGTAGCCAAAAAAAAAAATTCTCTAAGAAGTTTTAGCCGCTGCTATAATGGCGGTTACCTAAATCGGTGAGGATGTGCATTTCGGCCGGTCACTCACTCGCTCTGTGGCTGGGTTTTCAGTGTCTGTTGGTTCCACAAATCTTCATATTTTAATCATGGCCAGACTGTATCTCAAACTCTCTTGTAATTGATATTAATTCCATTTCGCTCTGCGGGTGATTAGGTTCTAATCAAACTTAATTCCCCCAAAACTCAGTTTTGCCTGACCATTATATTAAAGTAACCCTCTGCTGTATACAGCCTTTACTAAAGAAATTCTTATCCAGACGCTGAAGACTCTCTCAGTATCGTAGGAATCACAGTCACTTTGACGTACATTAGAAATTTTACATTTCTGCGTTTGACATGAATTCTTCCGTAAAACTTTGAAATGCACTTCATGTTATGGAAGAATTTTACTTTTCAGTAATTTTAGCTCTAGGAATGACACAATGAAAATCTTCGTTAAGACAATATTTAGCTTGGAGAGCAAGATTTTTCAAGTTTATGGAGAGGTGTAGGTGTACAGTATACTGCCGGGAGAGTAAGTGCCGAGGAGCCATGATGTGCGAACCTGACTTGTCAAGTCAGGAGGGTAGTGCGTGCTGGTGAACGTGTCAGCCAAGGGTTTCATCAACTCTCCTCCTCCTCCTCTTCCTCGGCTCTTGCCTTTACTCGTCCCTCTTCATCCTCATCCTCTTCCTTCCCCTCCACATCCTTTTCCTACTGATCCCCATCCCCCTCTTCCTCCTCATCCCTCCTGACCCCTCCTCTTCTGCTCTCCTCCTCTTCCTCCTCTCAAACTCAACAAGAGGGCATATCTCAGCCCCGGAGGCTAGAGGGTGCCATTCAACATGATCTATACGAGTGAAAACCATGGGTATGAGAGGTTGATGGATGACCCCTGAAACCACTGCGAATTAGAGGCCTCTAGCGTGGTGATTTGCTAGCCTGCTTCCTGACGGATGGCTGTCGAGGTGAGGAATTCTCGGACACGCGAGGAATCTCCAGTCAGAGTATGGTTAAGAAAAAAAAAGATTGACTAAATGTAGAGGGAGAGAGAGAATAACTTTACTAGACAAAGAGAAATAACATGTCTTTGATAGAACCAGGGGGACAGAACAGCTTGGATGGAAGTGGGGAGACCGAATAGCGTTTCAAAGAAGCTGGGAAATAAGCTGACTAACAGAAACTAAGAAATAAGTTGGTTTTGATAAAAGCTGGG
Organism: Cherax destructor; assembly: GCA_009830355.1. NCBI lineage: Eukaryota > Metazoa > Arthropoda > Malacostraca > Decapoda > Parastacidae > Cherax > Cherax destructor. Next base: position 365,080 of record WNWK01000280.1, read on the forward strand.
AGATAAGGTGGCTTTCATAAACATAGGAAATAAGGTGGAAATGATAGAAGCAGGGAAATAAATAGTTTAAGAAGGAAGCTGGGAGAGAGCAAAGTTTTGATAAAAGCTGAGAGATAGCAAAGCTTTGCTAAAAGCTGAGAGATAGTAAAGCTTTGATAAAAGATGAGAGATAGCTAGCTTTGATGAAAGTCAAGAAACAATATAGCTTTCATAAAAGCTGAGAGAAATCATAGTTTCGACATAAGCTGAGAAATAGAACAGCTTCGTCAGAAACAGCGCTACAAGTGCTACTCCATCAATGATTTAACGAAATATTTTAGCAAAATAATGAGAAGTTTAAGAGATGATGATAGTAGTGGACGATGGTGATTCATGATGGTGACAGTGTTGTGGTCGTAGTGACTAACAGTGGCAGTGTGATGGTGGAGGACTGGTGATTGGGCTTATGGTTGTGTTAGGGGTAGTTATGAAGGTCATGGTTGAAGGACGATGTTTCTGGTAGTGGTGATGGTCTTTGGTGTTAGTGGTTTTGGTGTTACTATGCTGGTTGGTGGAGATGATGGTGGTTGTAGTAGTAGGGATGGGTGGTGGTGGTGGCAGTGAAGGTGGGTGGTGATGGTGTTAATGTTATTGTGATGATGGCGGTGGTGCTAGCGTTGGTAGTGGTGGTGGTGTTGGTAGTGGTGTTGTTAATAGCAGTGGTGTGGGTAGTGTTGGTAGTAGTGTTAGTAGGAGTGGTGTTGTTAGCAGTGGTGGTCTTGGTGGTGCTTAAGGTGGTGGTGGCAGTAATAGTAACAGCAACAGCTGTGGAAGTATTAGTACAGCAGTTAGCAGAAAAATGATAACACCAGTAGCAGCAGTCATAATACTAGCAACAGTAGTAACAGTCATAATACCAGCAACAGAGCAGTTATAATACTAGCTGCAGTCATAATACTAGCAACAGTAGTAACAGTCATAATACCAGCAACAGAGCAGTTATAATACTAGCAGCAGTCATAATACTAGCAACAGTAAGAGCAGTCGTAATTCCAGCAATAGGAGCAGCAGTCGTAATACTAGTAACAGTAGCAGCAGTCGTAATACCACCAACAAGACCAGCAGTCGTAATACTAGCAACAGTAGCAGTCGTAATACCAGCAACAGTAGCAGCAGTCATAATACTAGCAACAGTAGCAGGGGTCGTAATACTAGAAACAGTAGCAGCAGTCATAATACTATCAACAGTAGCAACATTCGTAATACTAGCAGCAGTAGCAATAGTCATAATACTAGCAACAGTAACAGGAGAGCTGATACTAACAGTAGGAGTGGGTAATATTAACAATAGCAAGAGTGGGTAATATTACCAGGAATAGGTAATATTAGCAACAGTAGTTGGAGTATTATTACCAACGATAGTACAAGTGCTTATATTAACAGTAGTGCGAGTTATAATATTAACAACAGTGGTATGAGTGGTAATACTAACAGAAGCAATAGTATTAGTGGTGATATTATTATTCGTATTATCATAATTAGTAGTAGTAGTAGTAGTACTTCTTGTGACTGAAATGGTTACTGCTGCTTCTGAAACCACTTTGTAATTAATATTTATTACTCCTAACTTATCGTTTCAGAAGGAACACTTACGAGCAAATATGAATGTACTTGTAACATTAGTAGGTTTTATATAATTAAGGTAGTAGCTGTACTTATTATCAGCAGCAGCACCTTCAGTAGTGACATCCTGAAAGTTTTAAGCCCATGGAAGGTGTGAGCTAACCAGTGGAAGGTGTGGGTTAACCAGTGGATGATGTGGGTTAACCAGTGGATGATGTGGGTTAACCAGTGGAAGTGTGGGTTAACCAGTGGATGGTGTGGGTTAACCAGTGGATGGTGTGGGTTAACCAGTGGATGGTGTGGGTTAACCAGTGGATGGTGTGGGTTAACCAGTGGATGGTGTGGGTTAACTAGTGGATGGTGTGGGTTAACTAGTGGAAGGTGTGGGCTAACAGGTGGAAGGTGTGAGCTAACCAGTGGAAGGTGTGGGTTAACCAGTGGAAGGTGTGGGTTAACCAGTGGAAGGTGTGGGTTAACCAGTGGAAGGTGTGGGTTAACCAGTGGAAGGTGTGGGTTAACCAGTGGAAGGTGTGGGTTAACCAGTGGAAGGTGTGGGTTAACCAGTGGATGGTGTGGGTTAACCAGTGGATGGTGTGGGTTAACCAGTGGATGGTGTGGGTTAACCAGTGGATGGTGTGGGTTAACCAGTGGATGGTGTGGGTTAACCAGTGGATGGTGTGGGTTAACCAGTGGATGGTGTGGGTTAGCCAGTGGAAGGTGTGGGTTAACCAGCGGATGGTGTGGGTTAACCAGTGGAAGGTGTGGGTTAACCAGTGGATGGTGTGGGTTAACCAGTGGATGATGTGGGTTAACCAGTGGATGGTGTGGGTTAACCAGTGGATGGTGTGGGTTAACCAGTGGATGGTGTGGGTTAACCAGTGGATGATGTGGGTTAACCAGTGGATGGTGTGGGTTAACCAGTGGATGATGTGGGTTATCCAGTGGATGGTGTGGGTTAACCAGTGGATAGTGTGGGTTAACCAGTGGATAGTGTGGGTTAACCAGTGGAAGGTGTGGGTTAACCAGTGGATGGTGTGGGTTAACCAGTGGAAGGTGTGGGTTAACCAGTGGATGGTGTGGGTTAACCAGTGGATGGTGTGGGTTAACCAGTGGAAGGTGTGGGTTAACCAGTGGATGGTGTGGGTTAACCAGTGGATGGTGTGGGTTAATCAGTGGATGGTGTGGGTTAACCAGTGGAAGGTGTGGGTTAACCAGTGGAAGGTGTGGGCTAACAGGTGGAAGGTGTGAGCTAACCAGTAGAAGGTGTGAGCTAACCCAGGAATAAATATTAGCCAAGGAAAGTATTATACTCCAGGGGTCACATGACACCTGGGAGATAATCAGATTTCATTCAAGGAAAACAAGGTTATCGAATTCCTCGCATCAAGATCCCTTCACCTGTATCAAGGAACCTCCGCTGAAGAGGTTAGGTTAAGCAAGATTTGTCAGGAAACAGAACAAATGATTCCCGACTCGGGTCTTAGTCATGAGATAACCTGCCACTGGAGATTTTGGTCATCTGACTGAGGCCTTCCGCTGGCTTACCGATCCACCCCTTTAAAAATTATGCTTAAGACCTTCCGCTCAAGCGAAGTCGCATTTATTCTCAAAAGTGTGTAATATTTGAGGCAGTAAACACCTAAGTGTATACAATGTATGTCATCTCACTGCTGTGTATTACACTATACACAAGAGAATTCCAAAACTAAGATTTTCTTTATTATAAAAAGAAATGAAGAGGAAATATGAGAAATAATATTATTCATGAGAGGTTGTAGGAATTATCATTTACTTATTTATTTTTATTATATTTTATTATGGTAATAATAGTTGGGTTTAAAGATTAAATTCATAATCTACAACGTAAATGTAATTTGCAGACGAGGCGAATGACTATAAACTAGATTAGCAACAATTATAAATAATTATGAATGAAGAATGAGTGTGAGGGTGTGTATAATATGATGCCTCGCCACTTCACCGAATAATTAATGACCTCGCTTACTCGCTCCCACTGATCCTCGTCGATCACAATACATGAGACACCACTGAAGGATCTTGTAAAACATACATAGATATAAATACACTTGCTGTAACTTTGGCATTGACATTAATTACTGTGGTTACATACTCCTGTTATTTGAGTCGTATGCCTTAGTAATATCAGCTCTCCTGACCTCTATGAGGTTAAAAGGCAACAAAATGTTGTACCTTGGTAAAACTACCATTAATAATACACAGATAACCCGTACATAGAAGAGAGAATCTTATGACTACGTTTTGGTCCTACTTGAGTCATTAATGGAGTGACTTGTAAATGGTCCAAGTAGGACCGAAACGTCGTAATAAGTTTATCCTGTGTGTGGGTTATTTGTTTATTGTTCTAGTCACAGTATTGTGTCTTTGTTGTTTACTATTAATAAACACAAATGAAAGTGAAATGATGTTTGTTATACAATGGATGTACTTGTTCTTGTTCTTCATGAACGAATTTAAAACTCCGGAGAACAGAGTGCCGGACATGACAATGAACATCCTGGCTAGTCTGACTGACCTACTAACAGTAGCGGACCTACATTTTTGGGGCCCTGAAGCCTGAACTGTTAGGGGGGCCCCTTCGCAACCCCTTTTCACACAGTAGACCCAAAATTTTTAAGCAATGTGGACTAAAGTCGCTTCTGGGGCCCCTCCGGGATTAGGGGCCCTGAAGCTTAAGCTAAACACAACATTTCTTGCATGCAATCCGCAGCATGACGTAGATCCTACTAAACTCATAGCATCGGAAATTTTCAAATTCTGCTTAACTAAACATTTAATATCACTCACTACACTCAAACAGCAGCACCAATTATAATCACAATTAAAATATTAACATAAACAGATTAAGATAAAATATCGACTGCTATTTTCATACCAAAGTATTGGGGCAACCTTAAAGCACTAGGCGAATTATGCACTGTAATTATAAACTAGAGATTTATTAATGTACCGTGATGACGATTCAAGAGATTAAAAAAAACACGTTCGTCTGCCGTGTCCAGCAGACGCAAGAGTCAGCAATATCTTATTACTAATTATATGCAAATCAGAGCACAATTCACTATACTTTCATACTAGCCACATTTGCAATTCATCTAAGGCCAGTATACAATCTGCCTTATCTGGGACTCTAAGTTAAGAAGGATCTAATTTATTGTTAAGGTTGGATGTAATATTTACTTTATAACCTGGTGGTCCTGCAGTGTGTTGGCCACTTGGAAAATAAAGTCTTACTTGAGGTAACAGTGTGAGAAAGTCTTACTTGAGGTAACAGTGTGAGAAAGTTTTACTTGAGGTAACAGTGGGAGAAAGTCTTACTTGAGGTAACAGTGGGAGAAAGTCTTACTTGAGGTAACAGTGTGAGAAAGTCTTACTTGATGTAACAGTGTGAGAAAGTCTTACTCTAGGAAGCAGTGTGAGAAAGTCTTACTCTAGGAAGCAGTGTGAGAAAGTCTTACTCTAGGAAGCAGTGTGCGGAAGTCTTACTCTAGGAAGCAGTGTGAGAAAGTCTTACTCTAGGAAGCAGTGTTAGAAAGTCTTACTCTAGGAAGCAGTGTTAGAAAGTCTTACTCTAGGAAGCAGTGTGAGGAAGTCTTACTCAAGGAAGCAGTGTGCGGAAGTCTTACTCTAGGAAGCAGTGTGCGGAAGTCTTACTCTAGGAAGCAGTGTGAGAAAGTCTTACTCTAGGAAGCAGTGTGAGAAAGTCTTACTCTAGGAAGCAGTGTGAGAAAGTCTTACTCTAGGAAGCAGTGTGAGAAAGTCTTACTCTAGGAAGCAGTGTGAGAAAGTCTTACTCTAGGAAGCAGTGTGAGAAAGTCTTACTCTAGGAAGCAGTGTGAGGAAGTCTTACTCTAGGAAGCAGTGTGAGAAAGTCTTACTCTAGGAAGCAGTGTGAGAAAGTCTTACTCTAGGAAGCAGTGTGAGAAAGTCTTACTCTAGGAAGCAGTGTGAGAAAGTCTTACTCTAGGAAGCAGTGTGAGGAAGTCTTACTCTAGGAAGCAGTGTGCGGAAGTCTTACTCTAGGAAGCAGTGTGAGGAAGTCTTACTCTAGGAAGCAGTGTGAGGAAGTCTTACTCTAAGAAGCTACAGCAGTGTGAGGAAGTCTTACTCTAGGAAGCAGTGTGAGGAAGTCTTACTCTAGGAAGCAGTGTGAGGAAGTCTTACTCTAGGAAGCAGTGTGAGAAGTCTTACTCTAGGAAGCAGTGTGAGAAGTCTTACTCTAGGAAGCAGTGTGAGAAAGTCTTACTCTAGGAAGCAGTGTGAGAAAGTCTTACTCTAGGAAGCAGTGTGAGAAGTCTTACTCTAGGAAGCAGTGTGAGAAGTCTTACTCTAGGAAGCAGTGTGAGGAAGTCTTACTCTAGGAAGCAGTGTGAGGAAGTCTTACTCTAGGAAGCAGTGTGAGGAAGTCTTACTCTAGGAAGCAGTGTGAGGAAGTCTTACTCTAGGAAGCAGTGTGAGGAAGTCTTACTCTAGGAAGCAGTGTGAGAAGTCTTACTCTAGGAAGCAGTGTAGAAAGTCTTACTCTAGGAAGCAGTGTGAGAAAGTCTTACTCTAGGAAGCAGTGTGAGAAGTCTTACTCTAGGAAGCAGTGTGAGGAAGTCTCTACTTAGGAAGCATGTGAGGAAGTCTTACTCTAGGAAGCAGTGTGAGGAAGTCTTACTCTAGGAAGCAGTGTGAGGAAGTCTTACTCTAGGAAGCAGTGTGAGGAAGTCTTACTCTAGGAAGCAGTGTGAGGAAGTCTTACTCTAGGAAGCAGTGTGAGGAAGTCTTACTCTAGGAAGCAGTGTGAGGAAGTCTTACTCTAGGAAGCAGTGTGAGGAAGTCTTACTCTAGGAAGCAGTGTGAGAAGTCTTACTCTAGGAAGCAGTGTGAGGAAGTCTTACTCTAGGAAGCAGTGTGAGAAGTCTTACTCTAGGAAGCAGTGTGAGAAGTCTTACTCTAGGAAGCAGTGTGAGGAAGTCTTACTCTAGGAAGCAGTGTGAGGAAGTCTACTCAGGAAGCAGTGTGAGGAAGTCCTCTAGGAAGCAGTGTGAGGAAGTCTTACTCTAGGAAGCAGTGTGAGGAAGTCTTACTCTAGGAAGCAGTGTGAGGAAGTCTTACCTAGGAAGCAGTGTGAGGAAGTCTTACTCTAGGAAGCAGTGTGAGGAAGTCTTACTCTAGGAAGCAGTGTGAGGAAGTCTTACTCTAGGAAGCAGTGTGAGAAGTCTTACTCTAGGAAGCAGTGTGAGAAGTCTTACTCTAGGAAGCAGTGTGAAAGTCTTACTCTAGGAAGCAGTGAGGAAGTCTTACTCTAGGAAGCAGTGTGAGGAAGTCTTACTCTAGGAAGCAGTGTGAGGAAGTCACTCAGGAAGCAGTGTGAGGAAGTCTTACTCTAGGAAGCAGTGTGAGGAAGTCTTACTCTAGGAAGCAGTGTGAGGAAGTCTTACTCTAGGAAGCAGTGTGAGGAGTCTTACTCTAGGAAGCAGTGTAGAGTCTTACTCTAGGAAGCAGTGTGAAGTCTTACTCTAGGAAGCAGTGTAGAAAGTCTTACTCTAGGAAGCAGTGTGAGAAGTCTTACTCTAGGAAGCAGTGTGAGAAGTCTTACTCTAGGAAGAGTGTGGGAAGTCTACTCTGAAGCAGTGTGAGAAGTCTTACTCAACTAGGAAGCACTGCAGTGTGAGGAAGTCTTACTCTAGGAAGCAGTGTGAGGAAGTCTTACTCTAGGAAGCAAGCTGGGGAACGCCAGATTTTGACTTCACTCTATCTTTAAATGTAATCCTCATATGTCGAGCAACTGTGTTTGTGTGTGTGTGTGTGTGTGTGTGTGTGTGTGTGTGTGTGTGTGTGTGTGTGTGTGTGTGTGTGTGAACATGCACGCCCAAGTAACACACACAAACACATGGACGCCTACAAAAACAATCTCATGCGCTCATTACAGACAAAACTAATATTTCTAATTTTAACTTAATTCGCCAGATCCATCGATTCTTTAAAAGATGAGCACTCACTTTCATGGCCGGTAATTCTCTATTACAATTTTCAGTCACTTGAAGTTTTTCCTCTCACTGACTGCGTTAACACTTAAAGAAATATAATTAGGTCGAGTATAATCAGGTACAAATGAGGTTTGAATTTCTAGAATAAGTCCTGGTTTACTGAAACTTAATCCAGTGATTGTTTAAAAATGTTATTAGAATGTTTAAAGTTTAACATAAATGTATTAATCCCACTACTTTTTATAACATACAAGTAAGGTCACTTAGTCATGAACGTACTACAGGACGCATATAACAAGTGCCTGCATGTTACGTTACTTGGATCATGAACCTATGTCCAGTCACATCACATAGGTATTACCGAGATCAGTTGGGTTATGTCAGGTCACACTGTCAGTAGGATTATTCTTCATGTACTGGTCATCCATAGCCCGCATTTAGAACCTTAGTGAGTGTCGTAAGAGACGGGTTATCCTGTCTGCACACGCGAAGACCATTGGAATACCTCGGGGCGGGTATCCATCTCTTCTCAAAACTGGACAGGTCTACGAGGCACCGGGAGTGCGCCTCAATTCTATATTCTACTATTAAACTCAAGAAGTCATACCCACGAATTTTTCCCCTCCACTCACGCTCCGTCAACACCACCCAGGTGATATTATGTTATTTTTCCTTACGTAGGCTTTTCATTACATAAATCCCTCTTCTTGCTTTCTTTTCTTTTCTCTTTGAAAATACCTAAATATGTCTAATGGGTTTCAATGATCTTTCACACATACACACAATATATATATATATACATGATTCAATACCACTTGTTTCGTGGTTTTATTACTATATAAACTGCTTGTGGAGGCTGGTATTCAAACGGGAGGTGGTTAAAACTAGCCTTGAGCTTACCACTACCACGAGTGTCCTCGGATCATGAACAACACCTAGCTCTGCCGAGTGCGTGATTCTTGTAGGATCGCTCGTTAAGTGGTTAAGGCAATGTGAACATTGTTCTCTCTCTAGAAGCGGGAGAATGTGTCACAGGATCTAATCCAGTTTGGTTTATATATATATATATATATATATATATATATATATATATATATATATATATATATATATATATATAATATATGTATGTATTCACACACAACCAATAAAACATAGTAAGATAGGTCTAGCGGACCATGTATCTGGGTTCCCAACACGTACAACAAGACTGTGCCTAAAGTGGTGGTGTTTACATGTGGGTGTGCCCGTGTTCGTGGCCGTGTCTGCATACGTCATCTGGATTAGAGAGTAGCTTAAAAAAAAAGTCTTCAGTGATGCCGGTCACTGAGCGCTCCAGATGTGTCTGCTGACCACCTTCCTGCCATTAATATCGTCTGTGATATATGGGTGATCCCTCTCTCCCTCCCCTCCCTAGTTCCACCTTTTCTACCTTGTCTTCCTCTATCCTGCTCTTTTCTTCCTCTTCAATCCTCCCAGCTTCTTTCTCACCTACGCTCCCCATCGCTTTGCAACCCTCACCGGCTTCATCCTATCTATAATTTCGCCCTATTCTTCTACCCAGTATTCCTTATCTCTCCCTCTCTCGCTTCCTTATCACCTTCCTCCTCTTGATGATGCAGAGGACAGACCAGGAAAGGATAGAGATATGGCTGAAGGAGAGGTGAATATAATTGACAGGAAAGATGAGAGAAGAGGCTAAGGAAGGAAAGAGGTGAGAGGAGAAAGATGGAAGGAAAAGGTGGCAGGTAAGAGGTGGTAGGAAGGAGGTGGTAGGAAGGAGGTTGTAGGAAGGAGGTTGTAGATGAATGGTTCAGAGAACCGACAAATTGTTAAATTAGACACATATGCAACACTTGGGTATCTTTATTGTGGAAACGTTTCGCCACACAGTGGCTTCATCAGTCCAATACAAAGAAGAAAGTAGTAATAAAAGGAGGAGTTTGAGGTAATCAGTCCCTCGGCCTGGAGTCGATGTGTTCAGTCCATCAATCTTGAATTAAATACAATATAAGGCAAATAGAAGTTCCTTATATACTGTAGACAGGTGAGATGAAGCAGGAGGAGGCGGGTCATAGTAGTATCATCCACTAGTCGAAGTAAGTCCTTATCCAAAGGTTTGGACAAATGTTGAAGAATCCCTTTGTATCAAGATCCCAAGAAGTTGCTGTGTCAGACAGGATGTAGATGAATGGTTCAGAGAACCGACAAATTGTTAAATTAGACACATATGCAACACTTGGGTATCTTTATTGTGAAACGTTTCGCCACACAGTGGCTTCATCAGTCCAATACAAAGAAGAAAGTAGTAATAAAAGGAGGAGTTTGAGGTAATCAGTCCCTCGGCCTGGAGTCGATGTGTTCAGTCCATCAATCTTGAATTAAATACAATATAAGGCAAATAGAAGTTCCTTATATACTGTAGACAGGTGAGATGAAGCAGGAGGAGGAGGCGGGGTCATAGTAGTATCATCCACTAGTCGAAGTAAGTCCTTATCCAAAGGTTTGGACAAATGTTGAAGAATCCCTTTGTATCAAGATCCCAAGAAGTTGCTGTGTCAGACAGGATGTAGATGAATGGTTCAGAGAACCGACAAATTGTTAAATTAGACACATATGCAACACTTGGGTATCTTTATTGTGGAAACGTTTCGCCACACAGTGGCTTCATCAGTCCAATACAAAGAAGAAAGTAGTAATAAAAGGGGAGTTTGAGGTAATCAGTCCCTCGGCCTGGATCGATGTGTTCAGTCCATCAATCTTGAATTAAATACAATATAAGGCAAATAGAAGTTCCTTATATACTGTAGACAGGTGAGATGAAGCAGGAGGAGGCGGGGTCATAGTAGTATCATCCACTAGTCGAAGTAAGTCCTTATCCAAAGTTTGGACAAATGTTGAAGAATCCCTTTGTATCAAGATCCCAAGAAGTTGCTGTGTCAGACAGGATGTAGATGAATGGTTCAGAGAACCGACAAATTGTTAAATTAGACACATATGCAACACTTGGGTATCTTTATTGTGGAAACGTTTGCCACACAGTGGCTTCATCAGTCCAATACAAAGAAGAAAGTAGTAATAAAAGGAGGAGTTTGAGGTAATCAGTCCCTCGGCCTGGAGTCGATGTGTTCAGTCCATCAATCTTGAATTAAATACAATATAAGGCAAATAGAAGTTCCTTATATACTGTAGACAGGTGAGATGAAGCAGGAGGGGCGGGGTCATAGTAGAATTTGTCGGTTCTCTGAACCATTCATCTACATCCTGTCTGACACAGCAACTTCTTGGGATCTTGATACAAAGGGATTCTTCAACATTTGTCCAAACCTTTGGATAAGGACTTACTTCGACTAGTGGATGATACTACTATGACCCGCCTCCTCCGCTTCATCTCACCTGTCTACAGTATATAAGGAACTTCTATTTGCCTTATATTGTATTTAATTCAAGATTGATGGACTGAACACATCGACTCCAGGCCGAGGGACTGATTACCTCAAACTCCTCCTTTTATTACTACTTTCTTCTTTGTATTGACTGATGAAGCCACTGTGTGGCGAAACGTTTCCACAATAAAGATACCCAAGTGTTGCATATGTGTCTAATTTAACAATTTGTCGGTTCTCTGAACCATTCATCTACATCCTGTCTGACACAGCAACTTCTTGGGATCTTGATACAAAGGGATTCTTCAACATTTGTCCAAACCTTTGGATAAGGACTTACTTCGACTAGTGGATGATACTACTATGACCCCGCCTCCTCCTGCTTCATCTCACCTGTCTACAGTATATAAGGAACTTCTATTTGCCTTATATTGTATTTAATTCAAGATTGATGGACTGAACACATCGACTCCAGGCCGAGGGACTGATTACCTCAAACTCCTCCTTTTATTACTACTTTCTTCTTTGTATTGGACTGATGAAGCCACTGTGTGGCGAAACGTTTCCACAATAAAGATACCCAAGTGTTGCATATGTGTCTAATTTAACAATTTGTCGGTTCTCTGAACCATTCATCTACATCCTGTCTGACACAGCAACTTCTTGGGATCTTGATACAAAGGGATTCTTCAACATTTGTCCAAACCTTTGGATAAGGACTTACTTCGACTAGTGGATGATACTATATGACCCCGCCTCCTCCTGCTTCATCTCACCTGTCTACAGTATATAAGGAACTTCTATTTGCCTTATATTGTATTTAATTCAAGATTGATGGACTGAACACATCGACTCCAGGCCGAGGGACTGATTACCTCAAACTCCTCCTTTTATTACTACTTTCTTCTTTGTATTGGACTGATGAAGCCACTGTGTGGCGAAACGTTTCCACAATAAAGATACCCAAGTGTTGCATATGTGTCTAATTTAACAGGAAGGAGGTTGTAGGGTGGAGGTGGTGATGGGGGAAGAGTCGGGTGGGGAGAGGTAGAGAGGAGGGGAAGAGACGGGAGGAGAGGGTAGAGAAAAGATGAAGGGATGCTGGTGGGACACGTACACGAAGTAAGTGACAGCCGACACGAGACAGACGCTTGGAAGCGACGTGAGACAAGGTAACCGGGGGTTCAAAATATTTCATGCAACGAACAGCAGTGGATTTGAACCCCTAGTGCCGTGGCTGAGTGAATTCTTCTCTCTGCTGGGGTGAACCCCAAAGAAAGAAACACATTCACCATCATTCATTCAGCAGCTGTTTTGCCAGACGTTTACCGGCATTTCATTTCGTATATTTATTTAGACACAATCGAGGTAGATTAAAAAAAAAAGCGGAAAACCTTTGAAAAACTTTAATATTAATTTTTCGGATAAACATCGCCCTTTCGCTGAGCAGACTAGTTTACTAGACTAGTTTGACTAGACTAGTTTGACTAGACTAATTTGGGCAGCCTCTGTTGACTTGTGGATGACGGATGGTCAGTGAATTTTAAGATTAGGCAAGAAATTTAACAACCTGTAAAAATAAGTAAAAACCAGTAGTTGAGGTCTGGAACGAAGCACAAGGTATAATATGCAGCACAAGAACTAAGAAGCTAGTAGGTATACTTGGAGTATACCTGGAGGGTGTTCCAGGGGTCAACACTCCCGCGGCCCGGTCCATGACCTGGCCCTGCGGTGGATCATGGTCTGATCAACCAGGCTGTTACTGCTGGTCGCACACCAACCGACGTACGAACCACTGCCCGGCTGGTCAAGTACTGACTTTAGGTGCCTGTCCAACTCCCTCTTAAAGACAGCCAGGGATCTATTGTTAATCCTCTTTATGTATGCTGGGAGGCAGCTGAACAGTCTTGGGCCTCCTGGCACTTATTGTGGTGTCTCTTAGTGTACTCATGGCGCCCCTGCTTCTCACTGGGGGGATGTTGCACCGCCTGCCGAGTCTTTTTCCTTTTGTAGGGAGTAATTTCCATGTGCAGATTTAAGACTAGTCCCTCTAGGATTTTCTAAGTGGGTATTGATGTATCTTTCTCGTCTCCGTTCCAAGGAGTATAGGTCAAGGGACTTCAACTGTTCCAGTAATTGAGGTGCTTTATTTCACTTATATATGCAGTGAAAGTTCTCTGTATATTCTCCAAGTCTGCAGTTTCCCAGCAGATGTTGTAGAGATATTGTTGTGATCTTTGAAAGTGATATTTTCTGACATTATCACTTCCAGGTTTTCCACATTAATTTTTCGCTCTATTGTGGGGCTGGAATTTGTTTTATAGTATGATCCAGTTTTTATTTCCTCGAGTTTTCCATAGCGGAGTAATTGAAATTTGTCCTCATTGAACTTCATATTGTTTTCTGAGGTCCATTTAAAGACTTGGTTAATGTCCGCTTGGGGATTTACAGTGGTCAATGTATGACACTGTCATGCAAATTCTAGTATCGTTAGCAAAGGAGGACACGGTACTGTGACTTACATCTTTGTCTTTGTCAGAACAGGATGGGAGGGAGTACTGTACCTTGTGGAACAGAGATTTTCACTGTAGCCGCCTCTGACTTTACTCTGTTTACTATTACTTTGTGTTCTATTTGTGGTTGCGCTGTACCTCACTATTTCCTTTTTCCTTTTGCGGTGCTCGTTCCATCACTGCAGTACTAGTTAAGATCTCCTTTTGGAATATGCTCATTCCACTCCCCTTTTCATGAATGTTCGTTCTATCACTTTAAAATGTTCGTTCTGTCACTTTAGAATGTTCGTTCTATGCCCCAAAAACTTTTCATCCGTTTCTCTTGACTTTGTCTAATGCTTAGTATACAGTGTATTTAGTTTTAAAGGATTTACCGCTATTACTCTCATGTCTCATGTCAGTAGGCCTACTGCAGTGTTCCTTCTTTCTTATGTTCTTATGTCTTTCTGGTTTGTTTTCAATACATCTCTGATGTTCATAACTTTACATTCATTTTTGTTTTTCGGTATATATTAGGTTGCTCTTATCAACATTAACATCAATGTGGCATTTATTAGTATAATCTACTAAACTCTGTAAATCAGTTTGCAATTTTCGACACTCATGTTATGTAGTAAATTGTTTATTATTTTGTGTTATCAACATATTTTGATATGGAATATAAACCATTACCGACGTTTTACATATATATCAAGAGTAGAACCGGTCTCAAGTCTGACCCTTCCGGCACACCACTTGTTACCTCCAGCCATACTGATGCATTTTCATGAAGTTCAACCTGTTATTATGCTTCCAGATAACCAGTTTTCAAGCTATTTTAGCACAAATCTGTCTAAACTGTGTATTTACGTCTGAAAGAGTTATAATGAGGAACGTTATCAAATGCTTGCTGAACCTGTTGGTGTATCACATATACATAATTGATTTTACCTGACGACGTAATTAATTTTATCATCTACAAGTCACACTATTTGGTTTCAAGCTAATGAACTAAAGTTAATTACTCGACAACGACAAGGAGAGGTTGCACTTTCTCCTCTAAGAGAAGTGGTTTGATATTTGAGAAACTCCTTCCAAACTGTTCCTATTTCGAGGGACTTGTGAAAAGTATGGTTAAGAGTTTAACAATTCCGCTTTTAATTACCTATAATATTTTCTGATAGAGTTCGTTAGGTCAATTATTTTCTTTTCTTTAATGCGACAAGTGTGTTCTGATCGCAGTGACAAATCAGGGAATTATTTAAGTAATATTTCAAGAAGATTAATAAGACACATGTACAACACTTGGGTATCTTTACTGTGGAGATGTTTCTTCAGTCAGTGGCTTTATCAGTTCAACAGACAGATATTGCATAGTGTCGATGACAAAGTAGTTTGAGGTAATCAGTCCCCTCAGCCTAGAAATATCTGCTGGAAACCTCTCCAATTGATTGATCTAGGCTGAGGTACTGATCACCTCAAATTACTACAAATACGTGTCTTCTACCTTCTGCAGTACTATTCTCTGTATTGGATTGATAAAGCGAATAACTGAAGCAGCCTACAGCACATCCTGAAGAACCTCACAACATATGAAATCTCTCACAGCATATCCTACAAGACCTCACAGTACGAAGATCATACATATAAAACACTTGGGTGCCTTCAGTGCCGAAAAGTTTCGCAGGCGAATGTAACAATAGAGATAGTACACATACCAGCAATTTTGACGTGATCATTATACCTGGAGGGTGTTCCAGGGGTCAACGCTCCCGCGGTCCGGTCCATGAACAGGCCTCGCGGTGGATCAGGGCCTGATCAACCAGGCTGTTGCTGATGGCCGTATGCAAACTGACGTACGGACCATAGCCCAGCTGGTCGGGAACTGACACTAGGTGTCTGTCCAGCTCAGTCTTGAAGACAGTCAGGGATCTATTGGTAAGCCACCTTATGCATGATGGAAGGCAGTTGAACAGTCTTGGGTCCCTGACACATATTGTGTTGTCTCTTATCGTACTCATGACTCCCCTGCTTTTTATTGGAGGGATGTTGCACCGCCTGCTGAGTCTTTTGTTTCGTAGGGATTGATTTTCCTGTACATCGAAGTCCCTTAAGCATGCGGCCGGATCTTATATACTAGAACAGAAGTGAGGCGAAGCAGCTGGAGGCGAGATCACAGGTGAGCTTGGCCCTGTAGTGGAAGTAGATAATGCTAAACATTCGTTCAGCAAAGGAGATGAAGACTTCCTCTGTACCAAAACACCTTGGTGCTGTTGTATTCAGCTGAAGCAGCTTTGTTGTGCAGGCGAAACGTGTCGTCAATAACTATACTCAAGTGCTTCACATCAACTTGTTCGTACTGTATATCATCAATAATGCGATATTTCAGGCAGCGTACAGATCAATGAGGCAGCAGTAGTGCCAGTAGCAGTAGTGCTAGTAGCAGTAGTGCTTGTAGCAGTAGTGCTTGTAGCAGTAGTGCCAGTAGCAGTAGTGCCAGTAGCAGTAGTGCCAGTAGCAGTAGTGCTAGTAGCAGTAGTGCTAATAGTAGTAGTACTAGTAGCAGTACTGGTAGCAGTAGATTGAGACACTTATGCAACATATGGGAATCTTTATTAAGGAAACGTCTCGCTACACAATGGCTTCATCAGTCCAATACAAAGCAGAGAGGGGTAAGGAGAGGAGGAGTTTGAGGTAATCAGTCCCTCAGCCTGGAATCGATGTGTTCAGTCCATCTCTGCTTTGCATTGGACTGATGAAGCCACTGTGTGGCGAAACGTTTCCTAAATAAAGATTACCATATGTTGCATCAATTAAAGCCAAAAGCAATATAATGGGTGAGAGTTTTTTTTCTGACATGAAACTGCAGAGTTTGGTAAGAGAAAAAAAAAACATGTCCTCATAGGGAAATGTCACCAGTGGGGTTCCACAAGGATTAGTCCTTGTATGGGTCATTTTGTCTCAGTCTTCAATTGTCGGTTTTGAAAACCATTTATCACACTAGTAGCAGTAGTAGTACTAGCAGCAGTAGTAGTACTAGCAGCAGTAGTACTAGCAGCAGTAGTAGTACTAGCAGCAGTAGTAGTACTAGTAGCAGTAGTAGTACTAGCAGCAGTAGTAGTACTAGCAGCAGTAGTAGTACTAGTAGCAGTAGTAGTACTAGCAGCAGTAGTAGTACTAGCAGCAGTAGTACTAGTAGCAGTAGTAGTACTAGCAGCAGTAGTAGTACTAGCAGCAGTAGTAGTACTAGCAGCAGTAGTAGTACTAGTAGCAGTAGTAGTACTAGTAGCAGTAGTAGTACTAGCAGCAGTAGTTGTACTATTAGCAGTAGTTGTACTAGTAGTAGTAGTAATACTAGTAGCAGTAGTGGTACGAGTAGTTGTATTAGTAGCAGTAGTTGTACTAGTAGCAGTAGTAGCACTAGTAGCAGTAGTAGTACTAGTAGCAGTACTAGTAGCCGTAGTAGCAGTAGTAGTACTAGTAGCAGCATTAGTACTAGTAGCCGTAGTAGTACTAGTAGCAATAGAAGTAAAAGTAGTAGAATCAATAGTAGTGAAGTTTATAGTAGTAGTAGAAATAGTAGTTGTACTACGTAGTGGTAGTAATATTAGTAGTTAGTTGTGGTACATACTAGTAGTATGTAGTAGTACATAGTACATAGTACGTACTAGTACATAGTACGTAGTAGTACATAGTACGTAGTAGTACATAGTACGTAGTAGCACATAGTAGTACGTAGTAGTACATACTAGTACGTAGTACATACTAGTACGTAGTACATACTAGTACATACAAGTACGTAGTACATACTAGTACATACAAGTACGTAGTACATACTAGTACATACAAGTACGTAGTACATACTAGTACGTAGTACATGCTAGTACGTAGTACATACTAGTACGTAGTACATACTTGTAGTACGTAGTAGTACATACTAGTAGTACGTAGTACATACTAGTAGTACGTAGTAGTACATAGAAGCACATAGTAGTAGTACATACTAGTAGTACGTAGTAGTACATAGTAGTACATACTAGTAGTACGTAGTAGTACATACTAGTAGTACGTAGTAGTACATACTAGTAGTACGTAGTATTACATACTAGTAGTACGTAGTAGTACATACTAGTAGTACATAGTACATACTAGTAGTACGTAGTATTACATACTAGTAGTACGTAGTAGTACATACTAGTAGTACGTACTAGTACGTAATAGTACATACTAGTAGCACGTAATAGTACATACTAGTAGTACGTTGTAGTAGTACATAGTAGTAGTAATGAAGAACAAAAAGGTACAATACGGTGACTGGAACAATACACAATAACCCGCACATAGGAGAGAGAAACTACGACGACGTTTCGGTGCGGGTTATTTGTGTATAGTAGTAGTAATTTTACGTAGTAGTATTTGTAGTATGTACTACTATTATTACTACTACTTAGTAGAAATAGTAGAACAGTAGTAGTACAAAAGAACAAAGGAGCACTGCAGGAGACCTACTGGTACACACCGTGCAGTATTAGTGATGCGGTGTTGTGACGGGTTATTCTGAACTCCTTTAGTCATCGCTTCAGTTCTCATGGTGATTTAAATAGCTTAGCCAAACTTAGCTCCCTTGTACACCAAACAAATTGCTGCAGTGTGTTTGTGACGGACGGTATCTGTTACATTTGATTAATTGTGTCTTAAGTAACTCAAACAGTGACAATCTTCTTCCAAGTCACTTCGAAGATTTGCCTCACTTAGAAGCCTTAACATGGCTTTTCCTCGATGTTCACTTATAATTCCTCTCAGATTGTGTAAAACAACATGAATGAGTCACGAAATCGTAATGACACGATTGCAAACGAACCATACCACGGGTGGGGTTAGAACCCGCGATCAGAAAGTCTCAAAACTCCAGACCGACGGCTTTGAGGGGGACTTGAGCTAGAGTTCGTCACGGCCATGCTAGCGGGAGATTCGTCTGTAAAAACTTGCATTTGTGGTCACAGTGGTGCCTATGCTAACCTTCCTATGGTGTAGAAATATACCTAGTTGGATGAATCTTATTGAAGCTAGCTGGCCCAATGGCTAACGCGTCGGTCTGGAGTTTTGAGACACTCTGACCGCGGGTTCTAACCCCACCCGTAGTATGGTTTGTTTAACATGAATTAGCTCAGGTATTTCTGTATTTTTTTTTTTCACTGGCATTTTTTTCACTCGCACGCACACTCGCTCACTGACTGACTCACTCACTCACATACCACACACACATAAACACACATACACACATAAATACACATAGGTGAGTATACACACACACTGAAACCTAACGGATGAAGATGTCCGCTTGTGTTCTTTCATCCACACTATTCTGCTGACGAGGATCTCAGTACAGAGATTAAAACATCCACATTAACTACTTTCCTCTTTCTTTACATATAAGTTTCCTCCTACCAATGACAAATTTTCACGACATTTTGATGCACATAAATACATACATATATACATGGCATAAACCTTGGTAATAAATACCCACAAGTTCGTTTAGAAAAACACGTAAGCAAATACTAGGACATATTTATTAGAAAACGTTTCGGTCCTGGAGCCTTGATCAAGGTCCTAGTGTTTGCTTACGTGATTTTCTAAGCCCACATACATACACACACACACACACACACACACACACACATACATACATAACGTACGTAGTGACTGAAGTAAAAATATATGGATGAAGGCAGCAGCAGCAGCAGGAACGGGCGGCCCAGCAGTTATCGTGAGTCAATTAGCACAGGTGATAACCCGCTCACCTTCTGCCTCAAAATCCTGCAATAGTCGTCCACATTTCCCTCATATATCCCTCAAAAGAAAATTAGAGAAAACTTATCATCCCGGAATTGTGTAGATTTATGACCGAGATGTATATCTTGGAACTTCTGACCAGCCAGTAAAATATTAACAAGAACTTACTGATTGCCAGCTCAAAAAGATCGGAGAGAGACTCGCTTTACCCGAGGACTTGGTAAGTAACAAAGGGAAGCTCGGCGTGTGTTGCAGTAATTGCTTATTATTCATAATGTTGTGTATATTGTGTGCGGAATGACTCCAGGAAAGTGAAGAGTTAAAAGTGGTGAGTTTTGTCCTAGACACTCAACTGAGTGATGGGGAGACGGGTTGCTGGGGACGTCTTGCATTGTATTATCAGTCACTTGAATGTGGCAGTGGTGCAGCCAAACTCTGTATGCAACTTTTAGAGTTTCCCTGTCTCCTAATATAATTTTTATTTTTTTCCACTATAATCTACCTTGTCCATAATTACTATCACATTTGCTTTGTCTGCTTTTGTAAGGTGAAGTCCAGGATCTTTTCTTAATTCATGGTATAACTTAACAAATCTTTGAGGACAATTGTGTTGCAGAGGTCTGAGCAGAGCGAAAGTAATTATGGACAAGGTGGATTATAGGGAAAAAATAATATATTATTAGAAGACAGGGGAACTGACATGCTCCTTAAGGAGTAGATATGATAAGGCTCAAGAGGCCAGAAATCAGGGATGCCGATCATTGTAGTCTAAGAGACTGAGTCTAGACCCCTCGTAAACCCAGTTCGGTCGGTATGTACACACACACACATATTATTGAGGAGCCTTATTTTCTGACAAAGACGCAAAAATTAACAGTTTATGAACAAATTCTTAATAGGAAAATTCTCATATGATATCTCTCGTCTTGCAGGTGTAATGAATGTTGACACACACACACACACTATATATATATATATATATATATATATATATATATATATATATATATATATATATATATATATATATATATATATATATATAATTATGCTTATGATTTATATGTATAACAAATATTGATATATGACGATATTTCACGTGCAATAACAAAACACGATTATTATATGAAATACAACAGAGAACGTTTACCTAAGTCACGGGTTTGTTTGTGGAAGGCTTCAGACTGGAGCCCAAATTCACGTTTTACACATCTCCCAGTACCCGCTCTCGTGCCAGGCAATATTTAGCAACGTCCCTACATTTATGTCGTTAAAAAAAATGTCTTAGAAAGATGATTGTAAGAGTACGAAGGAGGAATCAAGAAGGAGAAATATAATAAAAACTACATCAAAGACATGAAGGAAATGGAACCGTGAATTCTTATTCAATGCACCAGGTTGAAAAAGGCTCCAAACTGGGCTTAATTTCCACATTACCACAATACGATTCGGCTACTAAATAATGTTCATTTATCTGACGTGTGTCAAAATAAACTGAAATTTATCACTAACATCAATATGAGGTGAGAGGAATTTCGACGGTGTAGGATAAACACTGCGCATCATCTACACAAAACACAGGAGTGCAAACATTCATTAGGAAATAATGACTTGACCGCTTTTGTTAAGATAAACTAGTGATAGAACACAGCCTGAAATGTCTTCAGAAACCACGTCCTTATAATTCTCATATACTTATTATATGATATCTATAAAGTTAAACTCTACTGGATATCAACAAGATCAGGTCATTCTGCTAATGACGTCTATAGCTTCAGTCTCTAACAATTCTCCCGTCAGGCAAAATATCCTCTCTTGAGGTGCAACGTTTATGTCCTCTTTCGCTTGCCTTAGCAGCGAATCACATTTGGCGTTTGTTTTCAGAAACTTAAAATACTAAACAATAAGATGTCTCCAGAGTCGTCAAGGTTTCCTGCTCGGGTTACGAGTATTTAATCTCATATCCGACTCTACCCGGTAACCCAGTAAGCCTCCAGGCTCTAATTTTAGTCTCTAAATATTGCTACCTTCTTAACTCATGTAAGAAGTATTATTTTAGTATGATTATAGTGGTGTAAATCTGCCAGCGATACACAGATTATTTTATTGTAGAGTCAGAAAGTGTGC
The DNA here is from genome assembly GCA_009830355.1 of Cherax destructor. Taxonomy (NCBI): domain Eukaryota; kingdom Metazoa; phylum Arthropoda; class Malacostraca; order Decapoda; family Parastacidae; genus Cherax; species Cherax destructor. The sequence continues at coordinate 386,497 of WNWK01000280.1, forward strand.
CAGGTCAAGTTAATATATATTACAAAATCATTTCTTCAAAAACATGTTTTGCAACTCTTCCCAGATGTTGATTATAGGAGTGACATTCTTGATATCAGAGAAAGCAAAAATGCATTTAGACTAAAACTCAGTGAAATTAATATTTATCCACAAGCGAATGCAATGTAAAATAAATGCCACTATTATCAATTCTCTAATAATATTTACGAATAAAAGCCACGCCAGTGCTTGAGCTCCTTAAAAATTCATTTATTTCTTCACTACATATCATCTGACTTTTATCTTTTTTGAGTTACTATTATACCCTCTAAAAATAGCAAAAGAATAAAATAATAATATATTCATGACAAATATATATATTTGTTAGTGGGATGGATTGTGAAGGACCTGCCTAGTATGGGCATATATATATTTATATAATCTTTAAGCAGGTGGTCTCCGGGTGTATGACAAATATATTTGCTGTTCAAGTTTTGTATTATCCTGTATCCGTATACAGGCGCAACGTTTTTGGCAATAAAGATAAGTGTTGCTCATGTGTCTTATTCATCAACTTGTCATTATTATACATCAACAATATGATATCTGCTGTTTCTTGATATTAGGTGACCTACAGGTCATTGGTGAATTTCTCGGCTCATGAGTCCTTATACTCCCTGGCCTGCTCACCGAGAAGTATACACCTAGGTTATTATTATAGTTAGGGCATGTGTAGGGGTTATACAGAGCCTGGGAATTGCAGGAGAGAGTCAGTCCAAGAAACAGCTTTTGAGGGTTGATGGGTTAATTGGATTTAAAACCTGTCTTCTCCAAGGGCCATGGAAGCTATACATGTATCACCTCTTCACACATACATATTTTGGTACACAGATCTCGTTTAGCTTGAGGCCTACGTAGCTATGTAAGTCAAGAGCTTCGGGACGCATCTTATAGGTTGGTATATCTAGAGGTGAAACAACAGCTCTTACTCTGCAAAACGAAGAGTGTGAAAAATTGAACACAACAGTCAGCCTTAGTATGTTGAAAAAGTATACACCCCCGGTGTTAAATCATCAAAGTTTAACCACTCTGTAGCTGGTCAGCCCACCGAGAACATTCCAAGAGAAAAAAAATAGTATTATCTTTGTAGGTTGTTCTTGAAAAAAGGCCGCTGAAGTAATATTACACAAGTTGATTTTGAACAAGTTTTTCCCAGACGTCAGGATACCTAAGACTTAATTTCCTATTGGAAGCAGTTGTCAGGTAATTGCAACTTGATGTAAAATATTCTTCAAATATCCATTTGCAAAATAACAACAAGTGTAGGCTTTATGCTTCTTTTACATTATAAGTGCTGGTTTTAATTAAGGTCATTTTTATATCGGGTTGTATTAAAAAAAGCTTCAGTTAAATAAGTTTAGGGAAGGCAATCCCTAAGTGTGATATACTAGACCGAACTAGTTACTTACGGTAGGTCTATTACAAGCAGTGGTGGCCTCATTATATATTCATCTTGTGCCTACTTAACACGTGCAATTTTCTATAATCTGCACCTGAGCGGCCCATAAAGCGGAGTATTGCACATAACTCGATAGTGCCTAGTCTGCTCTACGACGCTGCAAGCCATGACCCACGTTAGTCAGCACAATGAGCAAGAGGCCCGGGTCGAAACCCAGGTGCGATTTGTAGTGGGATTTATAGTCTGGATTACAGGTTAGGAAACGGTGGGTGATTACTGATACCTGCCCGCCTGAGGTGGGCTTATCTTATAATTCGACTGGATACAGGCTTTCAAAGGCATTTCGATCAGGACTACAACGTTGTCTGGCTATACACTGGGCGGTGGGTCGTCTGCCCGGGGACCTGTCACTACTGAACCACTTATTTGTTGCTCCACTCAGTGGCAAACAGTCAATTGTGGCCCAGTCATTGTGTGTCACAGACAGCGGTGAACCTGTCATTGACGGACCAGCCACTGTGCCGGCCAATTAGTGGTATACCTGTGGTACACAATTATTTTGCATTAGCCAGTAGTGTGTCTAAGACTTACTAATCAGTGGTGTATCTGCCTGTGGTGCCTCAGAAAATGATTTACCACTCATTGCTGTGTTAATGTGTGTTATGTAACAGCTAGTGGTAGACTTTTGAAGTGATGTGCCATTCAAGCGAAATATGTAAGTTCAATTTCGGGATGTAGAGTTGTGTATCAGAATATGACACAAAACTCTAGAAATATTTCTGACATAACTAACCACACTTGGCCTCTGATAACTTGCCCTGTTCTACACTCACGAAAATTAATTTTCATTAACATTTGCAAAATAAACATAATCTATGACCTTAAATGTACAGTCGATAAAGACACAAATATATTGCTCATCAAATTGTCAGTTTTGTATATTATTTATAATACAATACTCGTGAGTATCTAACTCGTTCCTACAGTAACCTTCCTATATAAGGTAGTGTAACTATAACTCCCCAAGTACACTTATACAGTGTAACTATAACTTTCCCATGTAAACATGGTCTGACGTACCATGTTGGTACGTCAGACCATCAGATCAAAGCTAGTAACTATCCTGACTCAGCAAGAACTCCAGAAATTCTCTCTATATATAATGTATGTAAAATGAACATTCTAACTTAGATGTACAGGAACTATCGCCTCCCGGATTACAATCGTTCAGTCACTTGCAATGCATTCTTCTCTGCCATCCTGCAACTACCCAGAGTTATTTAAATAATTATTGCTATTATTACGCTTATGGAGGAGAAGCGCTAAACCAGTTGGGATCATACGGCGACTGGAGGAATGGAAGGCGATCAGGATCGATCCAAGGAAGAGTACGATAAATTCAATTCCTTGGATCAAGAGCCCCACTAGAATCAAGGAACCTTCCTTGAGGGGTCAAGCTACAATTACGATGAGGCAACAAATGTCTAAAACTAATAACTAATATCGGCCTATTAATAATATAAAGTGTTTGAAAAAATGTGAAATATATGCATTTATTTGTCCACTTAAGCCATTCCTGGCCCGAGGCTTCAGACCTCTAAAATTCCCAAATGTTGCTGTACATTAAATGTCTGACGTAATCTACAGAGATCTAGACAAGAATGGACACTTAATTATTCTATTATCGACTTAGGCAGAATAAAAGACAATCTAGTGTAGACGTTAAAAAACTTACCAATAAACTGCATAACTAAGGAGTCGAGGTCACACCCATAATTGAATTTCAATATACTTTTAGTTCCAGACAAATATGTTGTCATACATGACAACATTAACTGCAACGCCTCCAATTAACATTCCATAGGCAGCATACTTGGCCCTCTCTTCCTCACATATATTAGTGATCTCAGTGTTACCCAGACCATCATTCAATATAGAAGCTACGCGTCACTTCTATCAGCGGTGCAGTAGTCGAGTGCAGTTAGTGTGTCTTGTAGTAGTGACTGGAGGACCAAGTCTCATCCACTGGTGCAGCTGAATGAACATACACATTTACTGCTTCATACTAAAAAAATAATAATTCTACAACAGTGATACAAACACCTTCAACAGTTTAATTAATGAAGAGCTTGAGAAAACACACACAGATGACAAACAAACAAAAAGATCACTTAAAAAGCTTACTACATATTTGCGTGTATACGACCTTGCCAATACATCCTATTACACAAAGCACAAATACATATCACGCATAATAATTAATTCCAGGTCCTAAATGTCGAGAACAAACTTAACTTCAGTATACTTAACAGCGCTCAGTGATCGCCATAGACCAAAGTCATGAGCTACTGAATAAAAGTTGGAGAGATTTTGAGAATTCGGTATATTTTGTTACAGACAGCAGCATTCCCAGGGACACGTCAGCAGGCAGCAGAATTCCCAGGGACACGTCAGCAGGCAGCAGCATTCCCAGGGACACGCCAACAGAGCAGCAATCCCAGGGACACGCCAACAGAGCAGCAATCCCAGGGACACGCCAGCAGGCAACTGCAATCTCAGGGACACGCCAGCAGGCAGCTGTAATCCCAGGGACACGCCAGCAGGCAGCTGTAATCCCAGGGACACGCCAGCAAGCAGCAGCAATCCCAGGGACACGCCAGCAGACAGCTGTAATCTCAGGGACAAGCCACAAGGTCCTGTTTTCTGATCGCGTGTCAAGAAAATGTACCTCCTTGACCTTGTATTCATTTATTGACGTCGTGATATGTCATAATTGGTTAAATTAAACCAACATCGGACAACAGAACCTAACCCAGCCTAAATAACGTAAATCAAGGAATTTGCTGCAAACTGTATGTGTGAAATCCTCTTAGAATTTGTAAGAATTTGTTGGCCATTTCCTCTTCCTAACTGTAATTCTACTGTAACGAAAGCTGTCATTAACTGCTACTTCAATTATTGTTCTTTTTAATATTGTTACTGTTATTGTTAGTATGAATTTATACATTTAAAGCGTCAGTATTATTATTAAATTAAAAAAAGCGCAAAACCCGTGTGGTCATAAACACGTCCTGTAAACATTTTCTCTCATCTGCCAAGTTGTAATTAGATTTTATTTATAGCTTCGATTATAAGCATCATTGCTTACCACCAGGGTCGTATGTAGCAAAAAACACAAGTTTGTCCTCAAATATCCAGCAAGATGTGTAAATATACCTTTCTCTCTCGTTCTGTGGTAGTGACTCCAGACCCACAAGGTGCATACACAGATAAACAAGCGGAATGATATGTACAAGTCAGTCACTATAGACGTTAATTGATGTATCGCTGACGTTGTTTTGCAAATAGGCACCTGTCACCTAGCATGGGAAGTGATGGCGGGATGATGGTGGCAGAGATGGCGGTAACAGGGATGATGGTGGCAGATGTAATGACGGCAGTGGTGAAGGTAGGCAGTGATGATGGTGGTGGGAATGACTTTCCTAAGGATGATGGTGACAGGTGTGATGGTGATAGGGGTACTGGTGTCAGGGAGAGATGGCGGCAGGAGTCGATGGTGTTAGTGGCTGGTTATGAGGGTGCTGGAGGCAGGGTGGTTGCGGTAGATGATGATTACAAGACTTGCAGTTGTAGCAATGATAGTCTTGGCTTGGGTGGTAGTTAGGAAGGAGCAGCTAGACAGGTAATTATGGTCAAAAATAATGCAAATAATCACCTCGTAGACATATTATAAACCTCACTGAAATAATGACGATGATAACTCCCGAAAAAAAACACAAACACCCAAAATCGAGAAAAAATTGGAGTTCACCAATTGTTTATTGGGTCATTTACTTGTGCCCGCGTGGAACAGTAAAAAAAATATTTTGTCGTTTTATGTAAAACAATAACGAATAACAGAAAATAACAATAATAAACAAATGGTTCGATTGCATGACGATGATCTAGCGAGGTATCCCTCTTTTTACTGTCTCAGAAGAGAGAAATTATTTTGAAAATACTTGTCTCTCTCTACCATCGTCTTCATTTGTATCTATTATTATTATTATTATTATTATTATTATTATTATTACTTAACTCAGTTGCCGTTGTTTACTAAGGCAGGGTGACGTAAGGATAAGACTGCATTCACCATCGTTCACTCCTCGGCTTCTTTCCAGAGGCACACTAACATCACAGCCAAATAATAACAATACATCACAACTTGCTTTCAGCCAGCCGGTTTTCCAGAATCCTTCCAGGCAATACAGTCCTCACTCTCCAACGCGAGTAAGTCACTGAGACGACTTTCCTCTTCATAAGCTATTGTTATTATATTCATGGGGAAGCGCTAAGCCCCATGGGATCATACAGCTCCTAGGGCCTAATTAGGTTTCATTGAAGGGGATAGTAGTCCCAATTCCTTTGATCAAGAACCCTTCACCTGCATCAAGACACTTCCCTTGAAAGTTCACTACACTCTCGCACACGCCCGCTGGGTACAGACCCAATACATCCACGTATATTCATATTTAACTTCAAAATGCCCTCCATTTTATTAAATATATTTTATTGTTGTGTGTTGTTTTTTTGTAATAGGAAATGTTTATTAAGTACTATTGTTTAGGACTGATCATATGTTAATTTAATTAAAAACTATAACAATCTAATAAATAGAATGTACAAATACATAACTGAACGGTATATGACATTAAGGAATTTATATGTAAAACCTGGGAGCAGACACCACTCCCACGAGCCCTCCTAGGGCGGGAAAGGTGCCAGAGCCAGAGTTTGCTACCACCTGCAGCTCACAAGACTACCATTTCCACGAGTTTTCCTGGGGCGGGGAAGATGGCAGACCAGAGGCCTAGCTTCTCCCTACGAGCCCCGTGAGGGCGGGGAATGGGGCTAGGTCTGGGGACATTTGGTTCCGGAAGATGAGGAGGTACTTGTACCTCCTCCCATGGGAGACATAGGTCTCAGACACTCCCACGACAGGGAGCCAAGGCCGGGTCACCATCTGGAAAAGACCCGGGCCGGGAGAGTACCGGCGAATCAAGAAGAAGAATGTAAAACCTGGCATGCTTCTCTTAAAAAAAGAAGCATTGTATTCAAAGTTCTTTAACGACGACCAGTCCACCAGTGTTACAAAATTTAGTTTTGAGTATAAGAGCTACGTACCTCTCTGTAATTCTCCCTTCATTCCATACCCATAATTCACAAGCGGGACTTATTATTTGACTATATCCAATCGTATTAACCGACCGCCTTCTGGACACTGCTTAACTTTTGTGTATTAACTATTAACCCTTGGTAAGACTCCCCACCCCATTCCACCCTTGGCTTTTATCTCCTCGAATACTTCTGAGTTAACTATTCCATTAGTGGTTAAACCAACATGGCATGGACTTGGGTTATTATAGGCAATTTAGCCTGAATACCAATTCATGACAAGGCGTTCTCGGCTTCCATGGGCCAGCTCACTGGGTGACGTTAGTAACTTCTGTAGGTGTGGCTTCAGCCTTCCATGGGCCAGCTCACTGGGTGACGTTAGTAACTTCTGTAGGTGTGGCTTCAGCCTTCCATGGGCCAGCTCACTGGGTGACGTTAGTAACTTCTGTAGGTGCGGCTTCAGCCTTCCATGGGCCAGCTCACTGGGTGACGTTAGTAACTTCTGTAGGTGTGGCTTCAGCCTTCCATGGACCAGCTCACTGGGTGACGTTAGTAACTTCTGTAGGTGTGGCTTCAGCCTTCCATGGACCAGCTCACTGGGTGACGTTAGTAACCTCTGTAGGTGTGGCTTCAGCCTTCCATGGACCAGCTCACTGGGTGACGTTAGTAACTTCTGTAGGTGTGGCTTCAGCCTTCCATGGACCAGCTCACTGGGTGACGTTAGTAACTTCTGTAGGTGTGGCTTCAGCCTTCCATGGGCCAGCTCACTGGGTGACGTTAGTAACTTCTGTAGGTGTGGCTTCAGCCTTCCATGGGCCAGCTCACTGGGTGACGTTAGTAACTTCTGTAGGTGTGGCTTCAGCCTTCCATGGGCCAGCTCACTGGGTGACGTTAGTAACTTCTGTAGGTGTGGCTTCAGCCTTCCATGGGCCAGCTCACTGGGTGACGTTAGTAACTTCTGTAGGTGTGGCTTCAGCCTTCCATGGACCAGCTCACTGGGTGACGTTAGTAACTTCTGTAGGTGTGGCTTCAGCCTTCCATGGACCAGCTCACTGGGTGACGTTAGTAACTTCTGTAGGTGTGGCTTCAGCCTTCCATGGACCAGCTCACTGGGTGACGTTAGTAACTTCTGTAGGTTGGCTTCAGCCTTCCATGGACCAGCTCACTGGGTGACGTTAGTAACTTCTGTAGGTGTGGCTTCAGCCTTCCATGGACCAGCTCACTGGGTGACGTTAGTAACTTCTGTAGGTGTGGCTTCAGCCTTCCATGGCAGCTCACTGGGTGACGTTAGTAACTTCTGAGGTGTGGCTTCAGCCTTCCATGGGCCAGCTCACTGGGTGACGTTAGTAACTTCTGTAGGTGTGGCTTCAGCCTTCCATGGGCCAGCTCACTGGGTGACGTTAGTAACTTCTGTAGGTGTGGCTTCAGCCTTCCATGGACCAGCTCACTGGGTGACGTTAGTAACTTCTGTAGGTGTGGCTTCAGCCTTCCATGGGCCAGCTCACTGGGTGACGTTAGTAACTTCTGTAGGTGTGGCTTCAGCCTTCCATGGACCAGCTCACTGGGTGACGTTAGTAACTTCTGTAGGTGTGGCTTCAGCCTTCCATGGACCAGCTCACTGGGTGACGTTAGTAACTTCTGTAGGTGTGGCTTCAGCCTCCCTAGCTGCGAGCTTGTGCAACTGGATCAGAAAGATTCCAGCTAAGCGTTCGGGAGCTCACTGCCTGACCTAACTTAGCCTTCTAAAGATATATGTTTAGCAATTCAGTGTTGCTTCGTGAAAGAATAATTAATTTCCTCTTCAGAAATACAGTAGGAACTCATGAGATTTTTTTCTATAACATTAGTGTGCTGAGGCGCCTAGTGTCGTCGTCATTACTAAAATAAATCACTCAGTACGTATTTGTTTCTCGCTGTCAGAGCTGCGTATGATTGAACAGTATATATGTTTATCTCCCTCTCGTCCTGTTGCGACAAATGTTTAATGTTGCCTCACTCTAATGGTGTATAAATTTTATTAAGAGAGAAAAATATATGATAATTGTATGAAATTAATTTACAGCTATAATGTTTACACATTCCAGCTTGGAAATAATTTTCACAACTGCTATTACTACTACTACTAGTAATAAAACTACTACTACTAGTAATACTACTACTACTACTAGTAATAAAACTACTACTACTAGTAATAAAACTACTACTACTAGTAATAAAACTACTACTACTAGTAATAAAACTACTACTACTAGTAATAAAACTACTACTACTAGTAATAAAACTACTACTACTAGTAATAAAACTACTACTACTAGTAATAAAACTACTACTACTACTACTAGTAGTGATATTGTAATAATATTGTAAAGAAAGCTTAGCGCTGAATATATGTTTCACTAATGCAATTGATATTTTCAACGTTTTCCTTAAGAGAAGATTTATTTCCTGTGAGTTGATTGTGCATAAGATACGACTTTTGTAACAATGAAAGTTGCTTAGCCAGTGGTTTACTGTCACCGAGGCCTTGACACACCTGCTCACCACTAACCTTTCACCTCTCTCATTCCCACCATCTCCCTTCTTCCCTCCCACCTAATTCCCCAAATACAGCAATTATTCCATCTTATTCCGTCCCCCTCACCACGGCAATTCTTCCGTTTCACATTCCAAGTGCGGTCATTCTTCCACATTACTTGGCACCTTCTCTCTCCTCGGAAGAATGATCAGCTTTACTATTCGCCGTAAGAGAAACTCTTAGCTCAGTGGCTGAGCGTTCGGTCAACTTCCGAAAGGACCAGAGTTCAATTCCAGAGTGAGATGAATATATGGAAAAGATTATGTCTTCTATCCCTGTTCCTTAGCAGTAAATAGATAGGTGCCTGGGTATTTGATGACTTATGGTTTGCAATCTAAGAAACAAAAACAAATGTGTACAGCAGTAAGTCTATTGGAGATTCCCTGGAACCCTGGGATCGAGGAAATGGCGAAGTACTAGTTCACAGGGATGTCAACTGATGGTGAAAGAGATGATTCTGGTGAGGAAGATGTTAAAAAACGTGTTAAAAACGTTAAGTTAAAAACGTGTTTACGGTGAGATTTGTTTTGTGTATGGTGCGCGAGTCACAAGTCTGACTTAATTAACATCTAATGTAGAATCGTACGTAATGGAATTTCAGCATTGGAAAACAAATCTCAAGCCTGTAGCTTCATATTACAGAGGTTCGCCATTTCGGACTGATGAACTAAAGAGGACTGTGGAGGAGTCCGGATGGAACTCCAATAGGTTTCCGAAGCATTTCGAAGTTCATTTTTTGGAGCGCCTGAATAAGTACTGTGAATCGGTTTGGAAGAATTTGCAATCTATAGGGAAACTCTGGAACTATGTATACACATCCGAGTAGAGTATAAGAAATGAGATAATATGAGCAAAAGATTTCTTGAGAATAAGAAAGTCACGACTAAGAATAACTAAAGCATTGATGATATATTTGCTTAGGCTCTGCGGAAACTTGCAAAATGTGAGTCAAAAGTCATCATTAGCAACTCTGGGATACAGTGCTGAAGTTGCTAAAGAACTGCTACTGCCTCTTTAACCTTCACTCATTTTGAAGTGCGTGGCATAATTCTCTCGTCTCGAACAAAAGTATCTAAAATGGTGCCAGGAATGATATTTTAGTCTCTACAAAAATGTATCTAATAGATTCTCTGAAAACCAAGACGATATCGTAAAAAGAATTAAGATGCTTCTAGAGGTAAAAAATGCAAAACACATCATAGATTCAACACGAGATGTGACGGAGGAATTTTTCGAAGATCAAGTCATCGGATTCTTGGCTTGCTGGAGCCATTCCACATCATGTGAACACAGATGGCACTGCAATACTCTTCCTCTTATTGAACATCCTCATAACTGGAACTATATTTCCCACACAGTATTGAATCTGAATGGGCTGTTTCATGTTGCACCATTTTTGGGGGGGAAGCAAGGCAGCATAGCTACTCAAAGAAGCAATCAACAACCATATATATGTTGTATATAATACTAGTGGAATCGCACACTGATTCACGACCTGCAGTGACAAAAGTTTTTCTAAAGTTTCTCGCTTTAGTGTTCCACCTAAGGAATTTTACTAAAACAGAGCTTATAGTTTTTTTTCGCTAAATATAGAACTGTTTGAATGTACTTCATAAAAATAATCTGCTCTATTACCTCGTTTTAACATCTTCATATATACATTAGTGCCAAGAAATTAGTTTGCTTTTGCTGTTATAGTTTAAAATCTACAAATGTTATGATTTATATTGAATATGCAAGTGATCAAATCTTTCCTTTTATATTTCTGCACTGCGTAGAATAGTTAATAAATACACCGAAATATATAAGTTCTGTTTTACATTCCACCGCTTATCTTTACCACTAGAACTGTTTTAGTTATGTACATATTAAATGTCAACCCTATGTCGGCCAGTAAAATTTCCTTCGAAGATGCACTGAGGTTTACCCTTACCATCATACCCTTGTGCTCCTCCACACGCACTTAAAATTCATCACCGTCCGTTCATCACGTCTCATCGGGAGGATAACCTCATGAGTGTGTTGCCGCGGGAGTCATCACGAAGCCTGGGGAGAGTGAGCCTGGGTTTCATTACCATTGCAAATGTAATAGTTTCACTCTCGTCGTATTCTTCCAAATGAGAAGCAATCAGTCATCCCCCCGAGAGTTCCTCCCTCTCTCACAAGTGCATTTACTTCACTCAGATTTGTGAGATATGTGGAATTTGTGGGATTCAGTTCTATCTCCGGGGTATCTTGAGTTGGATTATCTTAATCTTGCAGATCAAGACAGCTAACGTTAGAGTCTGTGGCGGGAACAAAGGAGGAGAGTCAAGATGTCTTAAACTTTTCCTCTTTTTGTCTTCTCCGTCTATACTATTATTACTACATTCAGAAAGATGGTGGAATTGTAAACATGTAGGGTCTTAGAGATCCTGGGGAATGGGAGGTTTTCGGATTCGTTTCAATGGAGAATAGGTCCAGTTCTTTGGACCAAGAGCCCTTCACCAGCATCCTCCGTAAAGATGGCCGCAAGTTTGTGTATCTTCCAAGTTTGCTTTATTACAATACCAAAGACTGTGCTTCCTACCCGGGTCTATTATTTGAGGATAGACTAGAAATTGTTTACGTTTCATTGGCATTATTTTCAGATTTCAACATCGGGGATGAAAAAACCCAAAATTAAATTGCAAGATTTGACTTGGGAATATCTTTCGAAAACATAATATTAATGAATTTCATAGATGTTTTATGTAACTGCAAAATAAGACCAAATTTCATTAGAGCTTTTCTTGTTGAACCTTTCAGTGAATACTCGTATACGTATTTTTTTTAATGATCTATGCAAAAATTACACAGTTCAACTATAATCAGAAAATGAAAACCAAATTCTTTTTAGAAAATGTTAACCCGAGTCAAACATTTCCAAATGTCTAAGAAAACCGCATAACCAAGTTTTTTTTTTGTACATCGACGTCAATAAAAAAAAAAAGTCACCATTTGCAGTTATAATATTGTTCTAAACCAGAATTATTAATTAACATCTGCGGCTGCAGGAAAGTAAATAAATGATAAAATCTGACGTTAATATTCTGGTACAGAGTCCTGGTTCACTGTTCTGAACGGTCTGATATCTTACTACTTGACGCTGGTGAGGGGCTCTTGATCTAGGGAATTAGATCTGTGCTCCGGTTCCCCGAATTAAGCCTGAATACCTTCCACAGGCGCTGCATAATCCTACGGGTTTAGCGCTCCCCCTTGATTATAATAACAATACTACCTGACAAGACACTAACATGTCGAGGTTTCACTCCTGGATTTCCTCTATGGGCCTAAACATCACTGTTGATGTTTACTGCATGTAGGGTTTCCTAGGACTCTTCTCTCACTACATCAACTCTAGTAAATATTTTGTTTTATGAGCTAGAGTATAACAGTTACGATAATCGGTTTATAATGTAATACACTAGCTCCTACCACTGTTAAGATCACTGGTGTATAATACACTAACTCCTACCACCGTTATGATAAATTTTTTTATAAAATAATAAACTAATGAACTAAAGTTTTATCATCGTAATCAATTTTTGGTTGACCTGGGTTTCTTCTATTCTTTATAATTTAAAAGAGGTAAAGGCGTTCCCCGTAGTGTGTTTGTTCACTTGGTTGATTATATTGTAACTAGATTATCTCTTGTTTCATAAAGCATAATGATCATCTTTTGGGCGTAAATACCATTTTGCATTTTCTAATTTCGCAATTTTTTCTTGCAAGGAACACTGTATTTAGCGCCCCAACAACAGAAATTACACCAACAGTTGTAATTCTCTCCATATAAATACACTGTGTTTATTTGAATCGATTCGTATTCCTAAAATTAATGTACAAAGAATTGACGCCATACTGACTCACGTGCCAGTCACAAGCTTTATGCGTGGCTGCTGTATTAGCGGCACCCGCGTATAACTTTCTGATACAAGGTACATACACAGGTGTATAAATACACAGAGATGTGTATTGCTCAGTGTATAAACACGGATGTCTACTTCTTGGTGAATAAACAGAGCTGTATACCTTTCATTGAATGCACACACCTGTATATCTCAGTGAATATCCCTGAGAGGTGTGCACCTCTGACTGTGTATCCCTGAGAGGTGTGTACCTCTGACTGTATATCCCTGCGAGGTGTGCACCTCTGACTGTGTATCCCTGAGAGGTGTGTACCTCCCACTGTATATCCCTGAGAGGCGTGTGCCTTCCAATGTATATCCCTGAGAGGTGTGTACCTCTCACTGTATATCCCTGAGATGTGCGTACCTCTCAGTGTGTATACAGTAAGATTTTACACCTATTTCTTTTAATCGTACTTTCCCTGTACATGGGACAGACCATCCTGAGAGATGGCAGTTCTCTAGTGATAGTAACTCCAGCTCTGTTGGAACGAAACCTTTGACACTGCTGTAGTTACTGAGTCCATAGTGAAATGCTTGAAGATATACATATTTTAGTGACATCTTCCAGCTCAGGCTGACAAACTTTGTCGCCCATACCTAATGTATGTTACCCATTCTGTGTGATCAAATATGACGGATACATAAGTAGAATGTATATTCTAAGTGTAATGGAAAAATCGTATGGTGATACAGACAAGTTGTGTAAAAACACTTATGTAGAGTTCAGGACATTTATTAGAGGATACGTTTCTCCACGAGGGGTGAAACGTTTCCTGTGATAAATGTTCTGAACTGTACTTAGGTATCTTTTTCCACATCTGTGTGCAATGTTGCAAATACACGTCAACACCATTATTCTTTTACTTGATGAATCAAGATATTTTTATCGTTAATGGAAACTGAAAGAAGGTGAGGTCTTATCTTCCTTAAGAAGCAGCTGAGTGACATAAAATATAGTTTGTGGATAAATACCAACTAATTAATAATAAATTAGGAAAATTTAATTAAGCCAGACCGCAAGTCACGGGTATCTACCACTGGCGGTCTGACAGTAGTCCACTGTGATTGTGAAAATAAATACGTTAGCAGGATAGTGAAGGACACTAGAAGTATGGCTTGATATACAGAGGAGGAGGAGGTTTAGAGTCATTCTGAATACGAGACGATGCGAAAGAGAAAGAAAACAAAGGAAAAGAGCAAGATGTAATGAAACCAGAGCTAAGAAGGCGGAGAAAGTATCTTCAACATGTCACTGGAAACGTGGCTGCTGGTAACGTCCTCGTTTTCAACAATGGAAATAGATGTGGATCCCTGAGCTCCAGACTTAGTGTCTCTGTTATGCATAACATCAAAATTTCTGGAGAAGACTGGGGCGAAATAAAATGTCACGACAAGACTGAAGCTACAAGTTCAAATGAACGAATGGAACACCGTCGGCTCCACACAATAATCGAGCATCACACACACCCTAAAGTAACTAACCACTAGCAGTGTCACACTAGCAGTGTCACACTAGCAGTGTCACACTAGCAGTGTCACAGAATAACAAAACCAAAGCGTCACGCATCAATATCACCACAGACTAACAAAAGAACCAGGGTAAACAAACATAATAACTGTCAATGCAGTAGCAGATTACCACAGCACTAACATAACTGTAGAACATAGCATCATTACAACCACAGCACCAGTACAGCTATGCGCATACATCCCACGTCTCGAACAAGCACGCCAAAACGATCAGCAGATTAGGTGAATAAATCGTCTCGTCTCTTACGATGGGCCGGTCGATACGGTGTCTGAGGAGGAAAAGAGCGGGTGAGTAATGCCCCAAATCAATCCTATTACTCCGCTATCTACGATATATTTCATAAGCCCATCTATATCTGTTCTATCAGCGCGGACTGCTCTGTAATTATTGCGAGTACCGGTGATAATGTCTGTGTGTTTTTCATGGGATATCTGTGGGTGTGCGTCCGCTGGATGTGTGTGTGTGGGTGATGCAGGGTATCGATAGCTTCTCTCACGACACTGACATCGATTGCACGTGTGTTTGTGTGTTTGTTTGTGTATGTGTTTTGTGTGTATGTGTGTTTTTTGGGGTGTGTTTGTGTGTTTTCTATGCGTGTGTTTTGTATGCGTGTGTTTTGTATGCGTGTGTTTTGTATGCGTGTGTTTTGTATGCGTGTGTTTTGTATGCGTGTGTGTGTTTGGGAGTGTCAGTGTGTGCGTGGGTGTGTATGCAAGTGTATGTGTGAAGAGAGAGAGAAAAAGAGAGAGAGAAAGAGAGAAAGAGAGAAAGAGAGAAAGAGAAAGAGAGAAAGAGAGAAAGAGAGAAGAGAGAGAGAGAGAGAGAGAGAGAGAGAGAGAGAGAGAGAGAGAGAGAGAGAGAGAGAGAGAGAGAGTGTTGACAGATTTCTTACAAAAGTGACTCATATTGAAGCAATGTGTTTAGCTAGCATGGGGAAGTGTGGTGAACGTCTTCTCTCAATCACAGTCTGTCTATTGTGCTTGACTGGACATCATATACAGTCACACAGGACTGGAATACTTATCAACATTATAGAAAGAAGAAAATATATTTGGGATATACATAACCAGCCAATGACAGCACTTCTGCTCTACAGTGACTAAATACATAAACGCAATAACAAACTTTAACTCTGCAATTCTGTAGAAAGTAAAATACGCAATATTAAGCTTACATAAATACCCTCATACTCAGAAAATAAGTTATTTTTTAGACACGCTAACTAAACGGGCAAAAGAACAAACATACATAGATAAAAGTTTCAGTTTCTTGTTCAAAGTTGGATGAGACGTAACTATAATAATGTAATTTCTTCCTATAACATGAAATATATTTATACCATAGTAAAACACGAAAATATAACCTTCTTGTGTTCAAATACATGGCAATCCAAAATCATCGATGATTTATTAGACATAAATTGTATGGGCAACCTGATTCACGTACACTGCTGCGATATGTATCTGAGTGTGACTAAACTACTACCTAGGTAATATAGAAATGGTTAAACTCATAACCATAATTTTTAAAGGGGCGGACCGGTAAGCCAGCTGGTGGTCAGATGACCAAAGGCTCCAGCTGCGGGTTATCATGTGACTAAGACCCGCGTCAGGAAACACTTGTCCTGTTTCCTGACAAACATTATACCTACAAACTACCACCTATACATCTGAATCTATAAATAAACTTCTCCCTATCGTAATAAATATATTTTCTCACTTCTGAAGCAATGTGTGGCATCACTAGAGATATATCTTTCTTCTTTCAACACGTCGGCCGTTTCCCACCGAGGCAGGGTGGCCCAAAAGAAAAACGAAAGTTTCTTCGTTTACATTTAGTAATATATATAGGAGAAGGGGTTACTAGCCCCTTGCTCCCGGCATTTTAGTCGCCTCTTACGACACGCATGGCTTACGGAGGAAGAATTCTGTTCCACTTCCCCATGGAGAAGATATATCTAATTTTACTTTAAATAGATAAATTATAATAAAATTTTCCATATTACTGACATTTATTTGTAGTATTGGGAGTATTACAATCACTAGCGCCAAGTCCTACAGGCATTATCAAGTCTTAAATAGTAAACATATTTAAATTATATTACCCTTTAAGTAAGGTTGCCTATAATTTCAATAAAATATTTAACTTCCCGTTTATAAATTGTAAATATGTTAATGGTCATCATTAAGCCCGTAAGGGTCATTTATCGCTATACAACAGAGATATGACAGATTATAGAGGGCAGAGGGGGAGGTTTTTATATGAAGTTAACAAGAAAGGCAGAAGATAGTGAAGTCTTGCCTCCCTGATGGGTGCCTAAATATTTGGTATTCTTCCTCCACACGATGTACTGCGTGTCCATTGAATTATTCCCTTCAACGAGGCAAAAATTATAATACAGTCTTTTGAAGTACCAGGCAAGGAACGCAATGGGCCCGGGTAATCACATTTCTCTCAGGAGCACAGTGTATGCATCTAGTCCAAAATTAATTTCTTTTGTTGAACATTTACACATGTCCCCCCAGTCCCTCGCCCTTCTAGTCCACTACCCACATCATGTCGTAACCCCCAACTAGTACACAAATGAGGATAATTATTATTACAATCAAAACAAAGCGCTAAACCCACAAGGGTCTAAATGAAGGCTATATACCTTACCGTCACACTCAGAGGGTGGAGACACTAGACCAGTTAGGTTATTAGTATGATTGCCATGCACTAGACCAGTTTGGTTATTGTATGATTCCATGCACTAGACCACTTAGGTTACTGTATGATTGCCATGCACTAGACCACTTAGGTTACTGTATGATTGCCATGCACTAGACCAGTTTGGTTATTGCATCATTGCCATGCACTAGACCAGTTAGGTTATTCAGTACTTTTAACAGAATGTTACGATCATTATCAATTTTTTCTTCCATCATTGCCATTTTCGGCTATCTTGACAATTTTCAACTAACTTTACTATAAATATTTTGACCGAAAATGGGGTTGCTAGGTTATCTTAGGCCCTGAGACCGTTGCCACGGTAAGGCGACCCAACGTCGGGGTCTCAGACCTCGCCACTACTGTAAGGTGACCCCAACGTAGGTAAGTACAGACTCTGCACTACGATAAGGTCCCTCAGAGTCGGGAGGAGGGAAGGACAACCCCACCAAACCAGGAAAAGTCCCACCTCCCCGGTAAGGTCCCACCTCCCCGGTAAGGTCCCACCTCCCCGGTAAGGTCACTCAGAGCTGAGCAAGATTGAAGGGTTAATTAAATCCTAAACATATTATAATTTATGAACCGAGAACCAAGAGTTGACTTCTGGGAAATAATCGCTGCAGTGCTCCAACCTAGCACCCCCTTTAAGAGTAAGCTCTTAAAGCTTATCTATTGTAATTTTTGTGTAAAGGCGTTTGAAAAAAAAATACGTCCAAAATTGTATAGTACGTGGAAAGCCTTCACATTTCGCTCTATCCAATTATCACATATCCAAATAAATCATATTTTATATTTTTTTAATACATCGGCCGTTTCCCACCGAAGCAGGGTGACCTAAAAAAGAAGAAACACATCCATCATCACTCACCCATTCACTGTGTTGCCAGAGGCGTACCGATACAACAGTTCGAAAACTGCAACACCACATTAATACATCTTCGCTTGCTTAACATAAAGCAGAACAATATAGTACGGACCATTACATAACTCTGGCCGCTTTAATACTTCCAATAATAAAGAAACGAAGTGAAACTGACTGCAGGGAGACGCTCACTGTATCTCAGTCATCATTATCCTTCACAAAGAGAAAATTTATTTAAGAGACGTATGAGGTGTGTTTTAAGCGGGTGTGTTATGTACCTCTTACGGCTAATGTCTCCAACAATGTGTGATGTATTGTTGTGGTCCCCTCAAGGTACTGTTTGTGTGGTAACGTGTAGCTCAGTGTGTGGTGTATGTGTATGAGAGGCGAGTGTCTTGTAAGTTGTGTGTGCGTGCGCACGAACGCATGTGTGTGTGTATGTGTGTCTGTAACGTGTGTTGTGTTACGTATGAGTGTGTTGTGTTACGTGAGTGCGTTGTGTGTGTGTTTGGTGTAGTTTGTGTGTGTTGTTAGTTGGTATGTTGTAAATTTGTATGTGATATTTGTGTGTTGTAAATTTGTATGTGTTGTAAGTTTGTGTGTGCTTTGTTAATATGTGTGTGTTGTTAGTTTTGTGTGTTGTTAGTTTATGTGTTGTAATTTGTGTTGTGTAAATTTGTAAGGTGTTGTTGTGTTGTATTGTTAGTTGTGTTGTTAGTTTGTGTGTTGTTAGTTTTGTGTGGTGTTTGGTATTGTGATTGTAGTGTTGTGTTGTTGTAAGTTTGTGTGTTGTAGTGTTGTTGTGTGTGTGTGTGTTATTGTGTGTTTTGTTTGTTAAGTTGTGTGTGTGTGTGTGTAGGGGTGTGTTTTGTGTGTGTGTGTGTGTGTGTGTGTGTGTGTGTGTTGTTACTCTCCTCATGCCTCTTCTTTAAGGTAACTGACTCACCACTTTCATTCGATCTAAGAGACTGAACACCTCAAAATTATCTCCCCACTTATTCCACTGTTAAACCTCTGCTCTATTCGAGTGAAGAGGCCTGCTGTGCAGGAGAAAAGTTTCGGCAAATGAAGGTACTCAAGTGCTGCTCGTGTCTTATTCTTCAACTTGACGGTATTGTATACTATGAGTGTGATACCTATTTTAGACCTGTCTCAGTTTATTTAGTGTTATTTATCATCAATGGAATATAATACTTTAGTAGTGTTCAGATAAATTATGGCGGAGTTACTGCAACGAAGAATTTACACACCGCTTGTTTAGCAAAAATGATCGTTGCTTTATAAGTTATGATCGCAAATTCTGTCTGAAAGACACGATAAATATACCGGTGTGCAAATATTCAGAATTGCATTTATTATTCTATTATCTGTTTGAAGAAAATATTTAAACTGCTTAAAGAAGATTTTGCAAATATTAATTTTGAATGCAACAATTTTTCCATTACTAACATTTTTTAATAACACAAGGCAAGCTCTGAGGCCCCTTCTCAATTATACATTTAAATTGGAAACTCTATGAAGAACATCAAGCAGGCTGCCAGGAGAAAGATATACCCACATCCTACACCTGATTAATGCCCTGCCTTGCCTAGCACCCAGCTATGCCCCAGCTCTCTCCTAGCTTCCCTAAGACCTTTGAGTACATACGGTGAGCCAGTGGTCGCTCTGCTCTGGCTACCACATCCTAGTGTATTATTAGACATTACCATTTGTATCAGAGCACACAATCATCTGTTTCTTGCCTCGTATTGGTTGTATAAATACCAGCTTTATGATTACTATATTTATGAGTTTGTGTGTTGGCAACTCTGATCAGGTCATGTCTCACAGACCCGTGTCAGGGATTTGTTTTAATGGTAAATGCATTAACATTGTTACATCCATATCCAGACTAATGTAACTCTGCAAATTACTTAAAAGATAGGAAATAATAATTTAGGGGTGACTTTAATTAGGTCATCCAGAAATGTATTTAAGTCATACATTACGCTAACTTTAGCAAGGTTAGGCTACGATGATAAGCAAGTTTGTAGGGCGAAATATAAAATGTTTATACCTCGTTTATTCGCGAAAGTCCATAAAATATAATTTTAAAAAAATATTTGAGAAAGTTCGGTTTGCCTGAACACTTTGCTAAGCAAAATACGATAACACACATTTACATTACATTGTATGTAATACACACACACACACATTATATATATATATATATATATATTGTTATATGCAATTATAATAAAATATGAAGAAGCGAAGAGTCAGCACAGCTCATCTGCACTACACGTAGAGACCATCATAGATAAAACAACTCACCATATAAAACATTCAGATTATTCATAACAAAATAAACAAACCATCTCTTATAATTGGGTATCTGACAGCCGAGCCTCAGGGATGATGGCTCAGTTGTGCATTAGTTGTGATTATTGCGGCGATGTTATCGTTGGTCCTGACAGACCGGCGAGTCTTAGCGAGATGGACAGCACAGGAAGATAACCACAGCCCGGCCTGGGAAGTAGGCTAGGTATTTAAAAAAAAAAAAAAAAAATATATATATATATATATATATATATATATACTAAACAGGGTATGTTGAGTGTATGAGGAAACCTGGGTATATACCGCGAGAGTAGGCGGTAAACGCGGTTAAATATGCACTGTGAAAGTGTGTGGCAGACTTGGTTTATATACTTCTGTGGGAGTTAGGTAGACTGGGTGTATATTGCACTCCGGGAGTATGTGGTGGGTGAAGTATATGATATATTGTAGAAGTGTGAGGAAGATTTTGTTATGTTCTGCACTGGGAAAATGTATATGATTAGTTGTGTTAAATTCTATATAGGTCCTATTAAGACAATTTTTTTCAAAAAATTTATTATCTATTTGTTCATATTCCGAGTGAGTGAGTAGAGAGAGAGAGAGAGAGAGAGAGAGAGAGAGAGAGAGAGAGAGAGAGAGAGAGAGAGAGAGAGAGAGAGAGAGAGAGAGAGAGAGAGAGAGACGAAGGAGAGAGGAGAGAGAGAGAGAGAGAGAGAGAGAGGAGAGAGAGAGAGAGAGAGAGAGGGAGAGAGAGAGAGAGAGAGAGAGAGAGAGAGAGAGAGAGAGAGAGAGAGAGAGAAGAGAGAGAGAGGAGAGAGAGGAGAGAGAAAGAGAGAGAGAGAGAGAGAGAGAGAGAGAGAGAGAGAGAGACTGGGAATAACTTGATCACAGACAGTTCCGTGGTAAACACAGTTCCCTGCCTGGGTCTCACCAACAAGGTGGGGTCAGGTTAGGCACCCACGGTACTTTCCATCAGTGGGAGACGAGGAGGCTAGAGACATGTTGGTTTAGTGGAACCGTACGAATGGCTCTACTGTTTGACTATTAAAACATCATACTTTTATTTAGGTACAAGTGAGTGAGCAACGTTTGATGTGAGTTCTGGAAGTAGGTAAGGTAATTTTTTTGCATATATCTTCTGAAGACAGCTAAGGAACGTATGATGATGAATGAATTTCCTTTTTTTTCAGGAGAATCAGTCTACCTAGGTGGGAGATCGGCTGGCATCTTAAAAAAAAATTTACTCAGTCATGGGAAGCGCTAAACCTATAGGGGTCACGTAGCTCCTGGGGTATGAATAAACACCAAATTTGATTCAAGGAAGGGGAGATCTGCTCTTATACCTTGGACTGAGAGATCTCCACCAGCATCAGGATGCTGCTTATTGCTCCCCATAACTCTTCATTATGACACTGCTTTGAGTTTCTAACTGTAATACCTATGATTTAAATAATATTAAGTAACACTACAGTCAGCTCTCTGAGGAAGCTCCATTATAATGCTCCTTCCAAGTGCTATTAAATTACAAATGTACTTTTTTCAATCGCAGTAACAAAAAATCGCTCAATATACCTGGAGTTTACCTGGAGAGAATTCCAGGGGTCAACGCCCCTGCGGCCCGGTCTGTGACCAGGCCGCAGCTTTAGAGTATAATTGTTCTTATTTTTCTTCTACTAATTCGGTATTGACTATAATACATTTATACATTTGCATAAGAAAAAATGTATTCGTTGTTCAGGTCTATGAGCCGTAATGACAATATGAAGAAACACGGTTTATCTGCTACATTGTAGCAGATAAACAGTGATATGTAAATACCCAGATATACTCCACTTAGCCCTTTTAGGCCTAGTTCATAGGCCTTTTATATATTCATATGCTCTGGTGCTACCCTACACAGGATGGATGTGGAGGTTACAACAAACTAGCTGCTGCCGTCCACACGATTGATATGGTATGACCAAGGAATGCATATGGGATGCATAATACGTTAGACGCTATGTCCATAGGATAGATCTAAATGCACAATAAACAAAATCTAATCGAAGTGTTTGATAATATTTTCTTGCATATGTATACTTTTGAAAGAAATCATATACAACAATATAAAATATACAACTTACAACTTACTGTATTGTACAAGTGTGAGGCAGACTGTGTGTGTACTCACCTAATTGTACTCACCTAATTGTGGTTGCAGGGGTAGAGGCTCAGCTCCTGGCCCCGCCTCTTCACTGATCGCTACTGGGTCCTCTCACTCCTTGCTCCATGAGCTTTATCATACCTCGTCTTAAAGCTATGTATGGTTCCTGCCTCCACTTCGTCACTTGCTAGACTATTCCACTTCCTGACTACTCTATGGCTGAAGAAATACTTCCTAACATCCCTTTGACTCATCTGAGTCTTCAACTTCCAATTGTGACCCCTTGTTTCTGTGTCCCATCTCTGGAACATCCTGTCTCTATCCACCGTGTCTATTCCACGCAGTATTTTGTATGTCGATATCATGTCTTCCCTAACCCTCCTGTCCTCCAGTGTTGTCAGGCCGATTTCCCTTAACCTTTATTCGTACATTCCCCTTAGCTCTGGAACTAACCTTGTCGCAAACCTTTGCACTTTCTCTAATTTCTTGACGTGCTTGACCAGGTGTGGGTTCCAAACTGGTGCTGCATTCTCTAGTATGGGCCTGACGTACACGGTGTACACTGTTTTGAACGATTCCTTATTAAGGTATCGGAACTCTATTCTCAGGTTTGCCAGGCGCCAATATGCTGCAGCAGTTATCTGGTTGATATATGCTTCCGGAGACGTGCTCGGTGTTATATTCACCCCAAGATCTTTCTCCTTGAGCGAGGTTTGCAGTCTTTGGCCACCTAGCCTTATACTCTGTCTGCGGTCTTCTTTGCCCTTCCCCGATCTTCTTGACTTTGCATTTGGCGGGGTTAAATTCGAGAAGCCAGTTACTGGACCAGGTGTCCAGCCTGTCCAGGTCTCTTTGAAGTCCTGCCTGATCCTGATGATTTAATTATCCTCATTAACTTTACATCATCTGCGAACATGGACACTTCTGAGTCTATCCCTTCCGTCATGTCATTCACATATACTGTACCAAGAATAGCACTGGTCCTAGGACTGACCCCTGTGGGACCCCGCTCGTCACACGCGCCCACTGTGATACCTCATCACGTACCATGCCTCCCTGTCAGGTATTCTCTGATCCATTGCAGTGCCCTTCCTGTTATACACGCCTGATCCTCTAGCTTTTGCACTAATCTCTTGTGAGGAACTGTGTCGAAGGCCTTCTTGCAGTCCAAGAAAATGCAATCAACTCACCCCTCTCTCTCGTGTCTTACTTCTGTTACTTTGTCATAGAACTCCAGTAGGTTTGTGACACAGGATTTGCCTTCCCTGAATCCGTGCTGGTTGTCGCTGGTTGTCGTTTATAATCTTGTTCCGTTCCAGGTGCTCCACGTGTGTGTTTGTGTGTGTGTGTGTGTGTGTGTGTGTGTGTGTGTGTGTGTGTGTGTGTGTGTGTGTACTCGCATATATGTGGTTGCAGTGGTCAAGTCACACCTCTTAGCCCCGCCTCTTCGCTGGTCGTTACTAGATGGGACACAGGAACATAGACACACAACTGGAAGTTGAAAACTCAGATGAGTCACAGGAAGTGTTAGGAAGTATTTCTTCAGCCTTAGAGTTGTCAGGAAGTGGAACAATCCGAAGAGTGTAGTAGTGAAGGTAGGATCCATTCATAGCTTTAAGAAGAGGTACGATAAGGCTCTTGAAGGGGGGGAAGTGAACCTTTTAGCTACAAGCGAAGAGGCGGGGCCAGGAGCTGTGAATCAACCCCTACACCCACATATAGGTGAGTACACACACACACGTGAGTGTGTACTCACCTATATGTGGTTGAAGGGGTCAACTCTCAGCTCCTGGCCTAGCCTCTTCGATTGTCGCTAATAGGTCCACTCTCTCCCTGCTCCAATAGCCTTATCGTACCTCTTCTTAAAGCTATGTATGGATTTGGCCTCCACTATTTCACTCTCCAGATTGTTCCACTTCCTGACAACTCCAAGGCTGAAGAAATACTTCCTATGACTCATGTGAGTTCTCAACTTCCAGTTGTATCCCCTTGTTTCTGTGTCCATCTCAAACATTCTGGCCCTGTCTACTTGTCATTCCTCTCAGTATTTTATACGTTATGTCCCCCTTATCCCTCTTGTATTCCAGTGTCGTCAGGTTGATTTCCCTTCACCTCTCCTCGTAGGACATACACTTTAGCTCCGGGACTAGTCTTGTTGCAAACTTTTGCACTTTCTCTAATTTCTTTACGTGCTTGACCAGGTGCGGGTTCCATACTGGTGCTGCATGCTCTAATATGGACATAACGTACACTGTGTACAGTGTCCTAAATGCTTCTTACCTAGATTTCGATATGCTATTCTTAGGTTTACCAGGCACCCATATGCTGCAGCAGTTATCTGGTTGATGTGCACCTCAGGGGATGTGCTTGGTGTGCTGTTCACCCCAAGATCCTTTTCTTGAGTGAGGTGTGTGTGTGTGTGTGTGTGTGTGTAGTGAAATATTAAGATAAAGTAAGCATTCTAAAAGCCTCGGAGATCTTAAACATGGCTGAATATTATTATTATTTATACTTTAACATTAATATGTTCTAAGCAAATTAGTCAGAATTCACAAATGCGCACACAGAATATATTATGTAACCTAGACATGTTTACTGGTAACATTAAGAAGGTTAAACACATGAAGACGATTAAACACACTGAGCACTGAACACGCAAGAAAAATAAAGAGCACTTTAATGAGTGTACTTACATGTCAACAATGAACAGCAGTTAACTCTCATTATAACAATATTAAAATCCATTTATTTTTATATATATTATCATAATTATATCATCAGAGAATTTTATCATTATGAAGAGCTACCTTCACTGGATATACATCTTGCGGGACGAGCAATAACCTATACTGGGAATTAACAAGACAGGCGTATCAGTTTCTTATATTCACCGAAGCAGCATATTACACACAAATACTATGCAAAAAAATATACGAATTTGTTATCACACGTGTGAATCACTCAAACATTTTAAATATGAACGAGAAACAGAACTGCGAATCGAAATATTTAGTTCTGATTTCTTGAGCATTTTAAAAATGTGGGTTTTCTGAGTAACATACTACACAAATTTATCGACAAAGGATAGGTAGGGACTCTGTGCAGGCAATATTATTCTTCTTCCTTTGAGAAGCGCAAAATTAGCTGTGATCCACAGAACATAATTAGGTTTAGGGTAGATTATATCCACAATTCTTGATAGAAGCAGCAAGAAGATTGCTTCATGCCTCAACGGGAGTGTTTAATTTACAATGTTGCGGTGGAAGGGGCGAGCAAGGCCAGGGACGACTACTACAGGACTTATCTACAAGAATAATTCTTCTTTAGCAAATTTCTTTAAAAGTGGTTCACGAAAAAGTTTTATTTGCCATGTTTACAAGATTTATCTCTGTGGACGAACACACACACACAGGAAATGCTTGCTTCCACAAACAGCAAAAAAAAAAAAAAAAAAAAAATAGTCTACGATAAATATATTATGGAAGAGAGAACACCACGAGTATAATTTATATTTACGAGAAAGCCCTAAGCCCGTAAGGATTATGCAACCTCTGGAGAACAGCAAGTAATCATATTTCATAAGAGGATTAGGTTAGGTAAGATTCGTTAGAAAACAGGACAAGTGTTTCTTGACGAGGGTCTTGGTCATATGATGACCCACCACTGGAGTGTTTGGTCATCTGACCGAGACCTTCCTCTGGCTTACCATTCTACCCTTTTAAAAATTAAGATCAGTTTCTTTCTCTTAAGAGGTGGTTGAAACTAAACCATGATCCTTTCAGAAGCATCAGAGCAGCCATCCCCTCCTGAAGGGACCACTGGTGGAAACTCCGTCCCATAGTTGGAAACAGGTAAATATATACATACAAACTGAGAGTAATATCTGGAGGAAGTATTTTCATAGCGGTACTAAAGTCATTATTTCACAAATTAAGGTAATAAAAGTTGTTTGCAAAGATATTGCTGGAGCCAGGACTTGGAATGTGCTGAGGTTGTAACTCCTTACTCCAGCCTGGCTGGAGCAAGGGAATCTCTTCTAGCTAATTAGAATCCTTTTCATTTTTCATTAAAATTTTTATTATTGTTTGGAAGCAATTACACAACGTCAGCACATTACAAGTTCAGCTCTAGCAATAACTTTGTAAACAACTTTTATTACTGAAGGAAGAACTTTGACCTCACTTTCCTCATCCAAGACCAGAGAATTCTCAAGACCAAGTTTATAATTTGCTTTATTACATGGTAAAGAACTCATACTGATCTAAATTAGTATAGCAAAGGACGAATTTCTTGAAGTTTCCCCAGGTCAGAACAGTACGTGACGGGAACCAATTTGTATATATCCTCCTAATATTTATCCCGATGATTTATATCCACTGTTACTGCGTGTCTGGGGAAGGCTTGGGATGAGGCGGGGAATGGTCGTGGGGTCCGGGGAATGGGTCGTCCTCTTTCTTTCTCCTCTGTATTTCTCCTTGTATTTGTCCTTCTTTATTTTATTTTCAACATTTTTTACCCCTCTGTGTTCTTGTCCCTACCCTATGCGGGCCGCCAGCTGTATTAGTGCTCCTCTCTCCCAGAATATGACTGACTCCACTACTACCACTTCCACTACTTTCCCTATTACCCACCACTCTCTTGTGCCCTCCCCTGTCTGCTGCCTATAAATACCCCTTCTACCTGTTGTGTGTGTTAGTGTGACTTTGTAAATGGTCCATGTCGGACCGAAACGTCGTCGTAAGCTCCTCTCTTCTATGTGCGGGTTGTGTGTGTAGAGCATGGGTCATGCTGGATGGGGAGAGGTTTTAAGGGAGGTTGTGGTGTTGGGGTATGGGTCGTGGGTAAGTGGGTTGGGATGGGAGTATGGGGAACAAAATGTTGATAGGGGACTGGTCTGAATGAAAGGTTTAAGGGGTAGGGGAATGGGTTGTGATGGGATGGGGGTTGTAAAAAGGAATATTATTTATGTAATTACATAATTAGATACAAGGATACCTCCAGCTGGTACTTGGGTTGCTTATATACACAACTGAAGAGGTTTCTAGCACAGGATATGACTCTCCAATAGATTTGGAATTTTCTAACATCTATTTTTTCATTAATCCAACCCACAACAGTAGCTATGGTTGATACCATAATCAATTAATGAGATAGGAATGACCAAATTTTATCTTTTAGTGAATAGACAGCTATTTTAAGTATTACACGAGCTACAGCTAATAACTTGTTACCAGAATGACAGACCTAGTAAGCTCTTCCTAACTACCTAGGGAATTAAAATTAATTTTGCATCTTCCTTGAAGGACTTTCCTCTAAAGGCTTTCGTAATCATCTATGGTACGATCTCTCTTCCCTAACGACCTGAAGACTTCTCCCGGCGAAATCTTCCTCGTCAGTCATTCGAGGCAATTAAAAAAAATCTTCAGTGTAAACGAAATGTCTGCCAGCGGTGCCCCCATCTGCGAGAGTCGCAGGCGAGGAGGTGGTGACGTCGTAATAACAGCATCCATCTTCTCGACGGAGGTGGGCGCCCGTCGTAAATCTAACTACCTGATGACTGCATGACAAGTGTACAGTGCTTGTAATCTCTTAAGTTGTTTACAATGGAGTGGAGGGGCTCGAGTACAGGACCCGGAGACAGGAAGAAGAATATGTTTAATGATTGCATGTCAGTGCAATGTGCTGACGTTGTTTAAACTGCAGTTGAAAGAAGGAACGAGAACATTTCTACGAGAGATTAGGAAGGTTATGAACTTCAAAACTATGAAGACCAAAGGAAACAAAGATGACAATTATGCAGTATTTTGTAATCATTGGTTGTCAAGACATGTAGATAGTAACGTGAGGCAGCAGAGGAGAGTGGTATGAGTGGAGAGGCAGCAGAGGAGAGTGGTATGAGTGGAGAGACAGCAGAGGAGAGTGGTATGAGTGGAGAGGCAGCAGAGGAGAGTGGTATGAGTGGAGAGACAGCAGAGGAAAGTGGTATGAGTGGAGAGGCAGCAGAGGAGAGTGGTATGAGTGGAGAGACAGCAGAGGAGAGTGGTATGAGTGGAGAGGCAGCAGAGAGTGGTATGAGTGGAGAGGCAGCAGAGAGTGGTATGAGTGGAGAGGCAGCAGAGAGTGGTATGAGTGGAGAGGCAGCAGAGGAGAGTGGTATGAGTGGAGAAACAGCAGAGGAGAGTGGTATGAGTGGAGAGGCAGCAGAGAGTGGTATGAGTGGATAGACAGCAGAGGAGAGTGGTATGAGTGGAGAGACAGCAGAGAAGAGTGGTATGAGTGGAGAGACAGCAGAGGAGAGTGGTATGAGTGGAGAGGCAGCAGAGGAGAGTGGTATGAGTGGAGAGACAGCAGAGGAGAGTGGTATGAGTGGAGAGACAGCAGAGGAGAGTGGTATGAGTGGAGAGACAGCAGAGGAGAGTGGTATGAGTGGAGAGACAGCAGAGGAGAGTGGTATGAGTGGAGAGGCAGGTATTAATGCTAGACAGCACAATACAGTGGCTTCCTGTATCAACTTTTACACCTAAATTGTTTACAATGGGGAAAAATGAAAATTTTACATGATAAAAATTGTGTAGCTATTTACGTTTGTAACTGTATATATCAGACATAACCAAAATGCTGGAGTTGTGAAATTTGATAAGCTAACTATTGTATAACAAGGTTTTTATGCACACATTATCTACTGTAAGAGCTTTAAGACTGCTCAAAAAGCCTTCTTGTATTAATATGAAAAGATCAGTAATTATAAACACACAAAAACCAAGATCTACTTCTTCCCGGGACTTAAATATTAGGGTTTGGAGAAAGTCATATTTCTGAGGGCTGGAATCTTCCTATGTTTGGTGTTAGCTTTAGCTCAGCTGGGAGTCATCCATGACACGTCCTCTTAAGCCTCTTATTCCTGCTTTTGCCTCGGCCTCACCAGGATGCAGGAGTCATCAACATTAACACAAGAACATAAGAACACAAGAAAGGAGGAACACTGCAGCAGGCCTGTTGGCCCATACTAGGCAGGTCTTTCACAATCCGTCCAACTAACAGAATATTTGCTCAACCCAATTTTCAATGCTACCCAAGAAATAAGCTTTGATAATTCTATTTACTCATGTGCGAGTCCCACTCAAATCCAACCCCTCTCACTCATGAATTTATCCAACTAAATTTGTGTGTGTGTGTGTGTGTGTGTGTGTGTGTATGTGTATGTGCGTGTACTCACTTGCCTTGTATGGGCCAGTAGGCCTTCTGCAGTGTTCCTCCATTCTTATGTTCTTATGAAACCACCCAAGGTTCCAGCCCCAATAACCCTACTAGGCAGACTGTTCCACTCATCAACTACCCTATTCCCAAACCAATACTTTCCTATATCCTTTCTAAATCTAAACTTATCTAACTTGAATCCATTATTTCGGGTTCTCTCTTGGAGAGATATCCTCAAGACCTTATTTATATCCCCTTTGTTAATACCCATTTTCCACTTGTATACCTCGATCATGTCTCCCCTCATTCTACGTCTTACAAGTGAATGTAATTTAAGGGTCTTCAATCTTTCTTCGTAAGGAAGATTTCTCTTCCTAGCCGTGATGTCGCACTCAGCGATAGCAGTCCGCAGAAGCAGATTCTCCTTCTATAGCTGCTGCCTCAGCTCAGACTGGAGTACTAATCCGCCATAAGAGACTCTCCACCTGAAGTCTCAACACCGTAAATGTTGCTGTTGCTGCTCTCGTCGCTGCCGCTGCTGCCTCAACTCCACCAGGAGTCAGGATGCGAGAGTCGTGATTGCGTGTTCGACAGCGTTTCTCAAAATTCAAATAGATTCATGAAAACACAAAGGACATTTTCACGCTTTACACCTCCACATGTCCATAAAATTGACCACTAACATGAAGGAGGTGTATAAAATATTGATGAGCAGCGGGATAAGTGGCGGTGAAATTTGTTCAGGGGATCAGTTTCCGCTTCTTAACTATCGCGAACAAAAAAAAGGAGCTTAATTGTTTTCGGGTCTTCGTGTGGGCTGAAGAAGCTGACGTTCATGTTTGCGACGACACACACATGAATGTTTATGGAGTAAGCGTTAGCATGGATAATGGAGTGTGTGCATTAGCTATTATTATCAAGGGCACTTGTCCATAGACACATGGCCTTTTTTTTTGTAGATGTGTGTGTGTGGAGAGAGTGTGTGTGTGTTAGTCACCATTTTTTCATAGGCACATGTCGATTAGATAATTGGCCTGTTGTTTGTTTATTTGTGTGTGTGTGTGTGTGTGTGTGTGTGTGTGTGTGTGTGTGTGTGTATGTGCGTGTACTCACCTAATTGTGGTTGCAGGGGTCGAGACTTAGCTTCTGGCCCCGCCTCTTCACTGATCGCTACTGGGTCCCTTCTCTCCCTGCTCAATGAGCTTTATCATACCTCGTCTTAAAGCTATGTATGGTTCCTGCCTCCACTACATCACTTGGTAGACTATTCCACTTCCTGACTACTCTATGGCTGAAGAAATACTTCCAAACATCGTGTGTGTGTGTGTATGTGTGTGTGTGCGTGTGCGTGTATGTACGTGCATATGTGTGTGTGTGTTTGGGGTGGTTTTGTATGTGTGTGCATTACTTATTATAGTTATCATTATGAAGCACTGGACCCGCAGGGGTGACACAGCACCAGGTAGAATGACTGACAACACTCAGATCCCGCTAAGTTAATTTTTCAGTCCACCTTATGTTTGACTAAATAATGGTCAATACAAGTCTTTCTTGCAATACTTAAAAATCTCACGCAGACTGGGACCGGTGCTGGCACTAGGCAAGACTTCAGAGTTCTTGATCACATCGACAATTCATTATGGTTACTATTACGCCCGACGAACGCAAATGCACGCAGTCACATGCACACGTCTTGAAAGATTTAAAATCACACTGATGAGTCTTTACTTCTTGGATCATCACTGTAGTGAGAGGGTCGCTGGCAGTAGCCTCTCACTGATAGGACCATCGCTGTAGTGAGAGGGTCGCTGGCAGTAGCCTCTCACTGCTAGGACCATCACTGTAGTGAGAGGGTCGCTGGCAGTAGCCTCTCACTGCTAGGACCATACTGTAGTGAGAGGGTCGCTGGCAGTAGCCTCTCACTGCTAGGACCATCACTGTAGTGAGAGGGTCGCTGGCAGTAGCCTCTCACTGCTAGGACCATCACTGTAGTGAGAGGGTCGCTGGCAGTAGCCTCTCACTGCTAGGACCATTACTGTAGTGAGAGGGTCGCTGGCAGTAGCCTCTCACTGCTAGGACCATCACTGTAGTGAGAGGGTCGCTGGCAGTAGCCTCTCACTGCTAGGACCATACTGTAGTGAGAGGGTCGCTGGCAGTAGCCTCTCACTGCTAGGACCATACTGTAGTGAGAGGGTCGCTGGCAGTAGCCTCTCACTGCTAGGACCATTACTGTAGTGAGAGGGTCGCTGGCAGTAGCCTCTCACTGCTAGGACCATAACTGTAGTGAGAGGGTCGCTGGCAGTAGCCTCTCACTGCTAGGACCATCACTGTAGTGAGAGGGTCGCTGGCAGTAGCCTCTCACTGCTAGGACCATCACTGTAGTGAGAGGGTCGCTGGCAGTAGCCTCTCACTGATAGGACCATCACTGTAGTGAGAGGGTCGCTGGCAGTAGCCTCTCACTGCTAGGACCATCACTGTAGTGAGAGGGTCGCTGGCAGTAGCCTCTCACTGTAGGACCATTACTGTAGTGAGAGGGTCGCTGGCAGTAGCCTCTCACTGCTAGGACCATCACTGTAGTGAGAGGGTCGCTGGCAGTAGCCTCTCACTGCTAGGACCATTACTGTAGTGAGAGGGTCGCTGGCAGTAGCCTCTCACTGCTAGGACCATCACTGTAGTGAGAGGGTCGCTGGCAGTAGCCTCTCACTGCTAGGACCATTACTGTAGTGAGAGGGTCGCTGGCAGTAGCCTCTCTCTGGACATTACTAGGAGAGTCCGAGCCTCACGCTGGACCATACTAGTGAGTGGGTGCCTCTCTGGACATACTTAGTGAGAGGTCTGCAGTAGCCTCTCACTGCTAGAACCATCACTGTAGTGAGAGGGTCACTGGCAGTAGCCTCTTTGACATGTGTGACACCGAGGCAGCCGCTGACTGATGGGTGGCTGATTAATAATGGGGTTAAGGCCTATCAAATACACGAGGGTCATTAAGGTTAGATGTCATCTGTTTACCACCAGTCAAGAATACACTCTTCTTAAAATAGAGATTTAACTCTCAGTGAATATACAGTAAGATACATAGCTCTCGGTGTATATATTACAATAAGAAGCACACACCTGTCGGTGTATATACCCTGACAAACTGGTTTTTACGTCTCTCCATCATAACCATGCCTAAAAAATGCTTGTTGAGTTTTTAATTACCTTAATGATTTTCTAATTATTGACGATAAAATATCGGAACAAAAACTAAGTGTAAGTGAAATTTATATGGAAAAAACAGCAGAGCGATTGAGAAGAAGTATTTACATTATAGCAAACTATGATTCAGGGAATGAGGGAGATGGGTGATGTTGAGCTCAACACAAGACTGACTAATTACCTGCTATTTTCTGATGATGGCGATTATCGTTATGTTGAAAAGGAAGTGCCAAACCCGTAGGGATCACACAGCGCCTAGGGAATAGAAGGCAATTAAATTCGATGAAAGGGGAGGGTTGTTCTAGTTCCTTGAATCAGGAGCCCTTCAACAGCGCGCGGGTGCAAGAGTATGTATGAATGTGTGTGTGTGTGTGTGTGTGTGTGTGTGTGTGTGTGCTGTGTGTGTGTTTGTGTGTGTTTATTCAGCTGTTCCTGCAGAGGTAGAACTCAAGTTCCTGGCCCTTCTTCTAACCTTCAGTTGATTGACATAATAGAGTCTGAACCTCATGGCCTAATATCTACTGTACTTATAAATATATGTATTGGTCTCGTTACCGCCTAATCAAGCACATTAAACATATTCTCAACCCATCCACTCTAAGCTCTAAAACTGTTTAATCTGTTATTTTCGTTGTTGTGGTCTCGACCATGTTAGTGTTTGGCC
This sequence comes from Cherax destructor, assembly GCA_009830355.1. Taxonomy (NCBI): domain Eukaryota; kingdom Metazoa; phylum Arthropoda; class Malacostraca; order Decapoda; family Parastacidae; genus Cherax; species Cherax destructor. The sequence continues at coordinate 420,219 of WNWK01000280.1, forward strand.
TCGTCCACCTTGTTATGTACCTTAGTAACATGTACCTCGTGGTAATGCCTTCGCTGACCTTCCCATCTTCCAGTGACGTGAGGGTCAGCCTAAATAGCATATCCTTGTACTTTGTGTTCCTTATTCTCCAGTTTAAAATCCTGGCACTTTTTCGAGCACTTTCTTCTTTTTAATAAATTTAACTATGTGTTTGCTTCAAGTCGGTGCTCCATATCTGAAGTTTGATTAGACATATCTAATGAATAGAATCTTGAACGATAACCGCTAGGTTTCTGAAGGTTTTTCTCACATTTGCCAGATGTGCATACACATCTGATTTTAATCTGTTCATGTGTACTTAAGTATAGAGGTCAGTTGTAATGCTCAACCGCTATTCCTAAAGTCGTTTTCCCCATAGGTAGGATATTTTGCCATGTTCCTATCCCCGGCCACCATCTTAATTGCTTTGCACTTGTAGGAATTAAACAGCAACTACTTGTTAGCTCTATTTATATTTTACCTGCAGTTTCTTGCCATGATCCACGTTTATCTACGTCTCATCAGCTTTGGATTAAATTTATTCGGTAACATTATGATTCTCAGGACTGATCCTTGGGGGACTCCAATTGTTACTTGTGCTCATTTTAGCACTTTACCCTTCAACATCATCCTCTTTCCTTTAGGTACTCCTTGATATATCCCGAAGTTTTTCTATTCTCCATGTTCGCATTTTTGAAGAAAAGTTTTTTAGTATACTCTCAACAATTTTTTTTTCGTAAGTTTACGAGTGTGGTTTGTTATTTGCCCTGTGTATGTGTGCACACTTGGTGTGTTTGTGTTGGTTTATGTGCGAGTGGGATGAGTTTATGTGGCATTATCATTAGTCTACTAAATTACGGGTCTTTTGGCGAGCATATATTTATTTTAATATTCTTTTATGTCACTATAAATGAACAGAAGAAGAAGAAGAAGATAAGAAGTAGGAGGAGGAAGAGGCGGCGGTTAAAGAAACATAACGAAAAAAGAAAAAGAAAGAGCCATTACCAAGACTTTCACACTGGAGAGGAACAAAAACTCTCCCGGCTGACCTGAGTCGACCTTTCACACAGACCAAAACATTCAGCAGGTTAATCACCAAACCACTCGGCTGCTGCAACATTCACTCAACAACACAGTTCCATAATAATCAGCAGCTCGTTGTTTAATAACTTCCTGGACCAATTTTTTTTTACTCCGTCTACCAAATCAGTCAGATCTGAATGCTCATTTTTATTTGCATTTCATGAAATCATTAATTTTTTTTTCTTTATATATCAAGTTGCTTTGTCTTGGGGCTCACAGCCGTGTAACCTTCCCTCCTCAACCACTCTTGTTGTGTCGTAATCTCACTGTACTCGATCTTCTACCAGTCACTCCTTCGCATAACAAACTCTCCCAACCCTCCACACACACACACACACACACACACACTAAATTACTCATAAATAATCCACAAAAAAATATAAATTCCCCACTGTCGGCGTAAAATGTTTTTATACATTTTTTTACAAATTATACAAAGTATTAAACAGTCTTCACTGATGCATCTTGCAATCTATATATACTAAGAGTTTACCTTAAATCTGTATTTTATAACGAACTCAGCGCTCTCGTTGGACCTTCACGGTTTTACGGGGTGGTCGTCTTCCTACATCTGCTGCTCTTGTACCTATATATCAGTTGATTGTTGTGGGTCGTATTCTAGCAGAAGGTATTCCATAGTTAGGACTGGGCTTGGGCAGAAGAGGAAGGCTAGCACCTCCTAGTTTCTGACATTAACCTTGTTAAAAAATATCACTATTTGCAAAACACTGGAGTATCTGATTATCATAATATTTGCAAAAATAGAACATGCATTTCTAAGTTAAAAAAATATACACGTCAGAGAGACACAAATTAACACGAATATCCAGAGTGTAATGCACGTGTCCGTATTACAAGCACGTGTACTATATACGTGTACCAGATATATGCACGTGTTCTAAATGCCTTGCACATGCAAGGGTCGTAAATTCACGCATGTGTTCTAAATACACTAATGTGCCCTAATACAATATACTTATCCTAAACACATGCACGTGACCAAAATACATGCACTCGTGTCTTAGATAAAGCAAGATGCATGTCTTAACGTTTGCCATACAAGAGCAGCGAACACTGACAAGTAAAACACACCGCTGCAACTTGCACGCCTCATTGGACATCTAATACACGCACCATACATGTCTTAACTGCATATGATTACACACACAGAATCACCAAGCATGTTCTCCATTCAAGTTCCTATCTCCAATATGCATGTACCTCCGTCACATAAAATGAAGAAGAAAGGAGAGGTGGAACACCATAGACGTAACTCGCATATACCTTCAGAAGGAATTGTGCCTTAATGCCGGTGGAGGGCTCTTGTTTCAAGGAATTTGTGCTTATTTGCGTCAAACCTGATCATCTCATTTCCCATAAGCGGTTTGACCCCAGCGAATTGTGCGCTTCCCCATAAATATTATAATACAACACATTCCTGATCGTTAAGACACTACCGATAGGCGAAATCTCTTCCACACAGCATCCCCAGCATCCACACACCATCCCCAGCATCCACACACCATCCCCAGCATCCACACACCATCCCCAACATCCACACACCATCCCCAACATCCACACACCATCCCCAGCATCCACACACCATCCCCAGCATCCACACACCATCCCCAGCATCCACACACCATCCCCAGCCTAAAAGCAAACCTGGACTTCAAGACCACACAGACTTGACAGCTAAATGGGTAAGATTCCTGTTGGATAAATAAACTGCTAATAAACTCTCCTTGTCCTTCAGGTAAAGAGTACATGACAATTTCAGTCGTTCCTCTTAAGTAATTCCCAGCGTCAATTTCTGAACGTTTCCTGCAGAAAGGAAGTTACTCTGTCTTAATTTCACTTTAGATTATGTTAAGTTAGGGTGGAGTAGGCTACTTAAACCTATTAAAACGCATATTTGACCAACAATAGACAAATAAGAAACGCGGTCGCAAGTAAAAACAACGTTCACAGGTTCAAGCTCAGCACAGGTAGTGAATGATGAGTTGGACAAACAGTAACAAAATAATGGTAAGATATGGAGCAGAGGGAAACACCTATGAATTTCTTTTGTACAGTATATTCAACAGTATTGTTCTTGATGTATCAACAACCCACCTGAAGAGATCCAATTCTACATATCAATGTTTGAAGATGATACAAAGCTCACGAGGAATGTGTATTTGGTAGACAGCTGCATGAGACTGAATGATGACATGAACAACTACAAGAATGATTCCTTAGGTGGTTCGTTAATAAGGTGCAAAAATGTCCACTAAATGACTACTTACACTTAACCCTAACATGTTAGAGTTAAATGAGGATGGGAGGAGGAGAATGTTCATCAGTAGTACCTTACCGGCTGAAGAGACTACCAGGGTCAACAAGGAAGAAAGGTAAGGGAGTTCACACAACACCGAGCTTATCACCAGAAACTCACATAAACAGGATAAAGTTAGCATATGTGCAACATAGCTCCTATATGAATGCCTTTCAAAAGCCTCAATGATGACTCATTCTGATTCATATACTTCAATTTGCGACTCTTATCAACGAGAAAAAGAAGTAATAGTAATTGTAAACGGAAAAAAGTTACAGGGCGGATATTAGAAAGTCTGTCTTAGAAACTGTATAGAATACTGGAAGGGGATACAGAAGGAATTAATATGAGCTACAACAACTGGAAATCTTAAAAGATTATATGGAAAACTTAACACTAATGACTGAACATCACCAGCGTTGTTCAGCTCTTCTAACTACATGGTGGTAATTTTAAATGTCATATTACCTCGCGCGCGAGTGCACGCACGACCCCCACACATACACGCTGTCTTCAACAGCTTGATTGATTAGAAACCTGACCACAGTACTGGACGGAGGAGTGAGCCTCTAGAACCACTTCTCGATGTGTTACTCCACATGAGAAGAGACTTGTTCTAGAGCTACAAGAAGCTTACATACAACAATGACTAACTTTATGCAATTCTTTAACCATCGCCACAACCAGATCAAGAGAGTCGTGATACGCTTTTTTCTCGGAGCTTCTAGCATTTACAACAAGCAGTACCTGGAAGAACATGAATAGCTAATAAAGGTCTTCCTACTGCTTCACTTCTTGTTATACTGCATCAACGACACTAGGAAACAGAAGTAGGCATTCTCAACTGGAGTAATAAAAAAATACCCCCCAAAAATCTCACCAAATATAGTTTACCTGGAGAGAATTCCAGGGGTCAACGCCCCTGCGGCCCGGTCTGTGACCAGGCCTTCTAGTGTATCATTGCTAATGATGGACAGACATAAGAGGGGGCACCAAATTCTCGACCTCCATCAAAGACTTAGTGAAAAATAAGAGCAGACAGATAATTACACCACGAAGGTTGCTATTTACATTCTACTTCGAGATAGAGAGATAATAAAAAATGTTTGCATACTACATAGAACAGTACAGAGAAACGTCATTTATGATAATTTACGAAAAGGATTTATGCCGATGCAAGTGCTTAGAGGCCTCCATGTTAGCCATCACCATCACCCTAATACAGAAGTCAGGCAGCTATAATGTATACAAATCCCTGGCCAAGCGATTGCTAAACAAGAGTGACACTTGTTTCAGATGCTACCAGGTTACGCCAGAGGCTGGTATGCCTCATCTGACTGGGGATAGATGCCACCAAGTAAACCTCTATTATATATCCCCAGTTTTGACCTGTATTTATCTGATCTATTGTACTTATGCACTACTTGTTCAGGCGACTCTGTATTAGAAATAAAGTAGCCCCTCATGAATGTTACCTGCAAGTGAGGCAGTGCCAAGGTGGATTAATATCAGAAGTGGTGCCTCCCCAAAGGTGAGTGCCAGGGTTACTAATTTTTAATTGATATATATAAATAACCTGCCAGATGGGATAAAATCCTATGCGTTTCTGCAGTTATGTAAAACTATTGAGAAAAATACGAGCAGGGAAGAGTGAGATATTACTGGGGTGGTCAAGCAAGTGGCTACTGAACTTCAATCCAAACAAGTGCAAAGGGGAGAAACTACAGGTACTGACTAAAGAAAAGGACAAGAGAGTAAACATCATACCGAACATATTGCTGGAAGAGCCCATAAACTGTATGACTTCAGCATCTTATGCGAGGTTACCAAATCTCAAAATATCCTTCATGAATCTCAAAAAGGAATCTTTTAGGATTATTCACAACTGCATCAGGCCCATATGTGAATCTGTAGCACCAGTTTGGTGTCCTCCTAGAGGTTTTTTTTGGGGGTCAACGCCCCCGCGGCCTTGACCAGGCCTCGTGATGGATCAGGGCCTGATCAACCAGGCTGTTACTGCTGGCTGCACGCAAACCGACGTACGAACCACAGCTCGGTTGATCACGTACTGACGTTAGGTATCTGTCCTGCGCCTTCTTGAAGACAACCAGGGGTCTATTGGTAATCCCGTTTATGTATGCTGGGAGGGAGTTGAACAGTCTTGGGCCCCTGACACTGTGTTGTCTCGGAGTACTCTTGGCGCCCCTGCTTTTCAATCGGGGGATGTTGCATCTCCTGCGAAGTCTTTTGCTTTCGTAGGGAGTGGTGCAGATTAATTATTATATGATGAATTATTAAATTTAGGAGAGGAAGCGCTAAATCCTTAGGGGTCATAAAACACCTGAGGCACGGGAGGCATTCAGGGTCGATCGAAGGAAGAGCAGGTCCAATTCCTTAAATCACGAGCCCCTCACAGCTAACCCCCTCTTCTTCCTACCTGATTAAGCATGCTTAAAAGTTTGAAGAGATGCAAACGTTTGCAACAATATTAGTCCCAGACCCAAGAAGGTATGTTATGAGAAAAGACAAAAGTAATTAAACCTGATGACCCTTAAAGAGAGGATTACAAGAGAGGAAATGATTACGACATATAAAATACTGTGTGGAATTGGTCAGAGCATACAACATAGTGAGATCGATGAAATAAAGTCAGCTGACCAAATGAAACTGCTGGCCCACAAATGGCTCCAACTTCATCCTATTACCTATTTGCATGTCTCAAAATAATAATAAAAAAGGATTTAAAATGAACTGATGTAGGTACAAGCTCTTAGTTTGTAAATAAAGGTAGGAACCCTAACCCTGTAAAACCCTTGTGTAAAAAAAAAAAGTTATGCCTTGTACCTTGTTTTTTTTTACCTTTTACCTTGGCCAGGTACAAGGGGACCTAGATGGGAGTTAAAAATCTATGAGTCAGCAATTTTAGGAAGCACTTACTCCTAATGTAGAAGGAAAGTAGAATGAACTGGACTCGGAAGTGGTAATGCCGATGACACTGAGAGGCGGGGCCAGGAGCCAAGACTGGCCAATACACAAAAAAATCGATAAGAATTTCAGTAATGCCGGTCAAGGTATAAGAGGTGGGAGCCAGGAGCTAGACTCGATTTCAACAAACACTCCGTCGAGTACAATTCCTCGAGAACAATTCATCGGGTACAAATCACCGAGTACATACATGTATAGACATGACAGAACCCAAGAGGCAAGGTACCATTAAAAACAGTCGATAGTGAAGAGGCGAGGCCCCGAGGCGTGATTCGACCCCCGCACCAAATACTGGGTAAGCACACATACGTCTCTCCCTATCCTTCAAGCGCATCTCAGTGACGTTCAACGGACAAGGAAGAAGCACTGTAGCGTGCCAACACCTGTGTCCATCAGCATTCTGAAGTGCAGGTGTTACCGTCGTCAGAAGCAAAGTCAAAACAGTGCTACTCACCAAATCAAGTACATGCAAAAATCTCTTGGAAATCTATGCCTGGGAAAGACTCATAAGCGCTGAGGAAACCAACGCAATAATCCCTGGAAAAGAAGAGCTGGCAATTGTCTTGTATCATCTTGGAGTGGCTGTTTTAAACACTTAAATGAATATTAAAATGTTGAGGGCGGCTTCACGAGTCTTGATGGTGAGAGGAGGTGTGAGCAATAATGATGTAGGCAAACAAGATGATGAATGTAACAAAAATAATTAATGATAAAGGGAAAGATGTTCAAACATATGGATGATCGTACATGTATACAATACCCACAATATGAAGAATTAGACACAAGTGCAACATCTGGGTATCTTTATTGTAGACGTTTCACCATATAATGACATAATAGTGTTGATAAAGCCACTGGATGGCGAAACGTCTACAATAAAGATACCCAGATGTTGCACATGTGTCTGAGTCTTCACCATGAATGATCGTATTCCTATCCTAGGCCCTAAATGAGGTACCTCATTGAGGTACATTAGTACCTCATTTAGGGTTAAATAATAGATTTTTTCTTTTGTTCCATTATTTATCACTCTTTTCTACCCTTGTACCTTGATTCAACTCGCATCTTTGATCCTGCCTTCCCTCCCGTCCTTTTTCCTTGCTTCTCTCTCATCCTTATTTTCAGTCTTTGTTTCCTGCTTTCCTCTCATCCTTGTTTCCTGTTTACATTCCATCATTTCCCCCCTCACATCTTTGTCTGCTGTTTCTCTTCAACCATTCGCTTCTATCCTTGTTACTTTCCACCCATCCTTATTCTCTATTTGAACATATTTATGAATTCCCTTCACCCCATTCTTTTCCTTCCCGTTCTCTCCCTCATTCCCGTCTTCCGCTCTCTCCATATATGGTACCTGATTACCTCCCTCACTCCGTACGTACGTTACTCACTGTCTACTTCTTTCCCTCTTCCCGGTCTACCTCTTCTCTCCTCCCTCCCTACTTCCATTTTTTCATCTCTAAGTTCATTAGCCCCTTCCTTTAACCACATAGGCTGGAGCGTTCCTTATTTTTGATCCATATTTAAGTTCAAATGGAGAAAGAATGTCACATTTTATACAGTGAAGACAGGGAAGTGGGAGTTCAGGTGACAGGTTTTGTGATGCAGAGTGTTGTCAGAGTTGAAGTGTGTGAGGTTACTCCCTATTGGTGAGTTTTTGGTATACTTTATTTCAAAACTGAGTAGATGATGGTTATTGAGGAGACAGATACTAAGAAAGTGGAGGAAGCCGCCTTTTTCTGAGAGGGAATAGTGGTAGATGTTCCACCATGTTGAATTGTGGAATTCTTCAAAGATGAAACAAGTGGGAGTGATGTCTTCAAAGAAGCACAGCCAATGAACGCCAGAGAAACACTCTGTTTCCGGATGTTCTGTGTAGAGAATGGCCATCAGTGCACTCGAGGCGTCACCCAGGGCCATCAGTGCACTCGAGGCGTCACCACGGGCCATCAGTGCACTCGAGGCGTCACCCAGGGCCATCAGTGCACTCGAGGCGTCACCCAGGGCCATCAGTGCACTCGAGGCGTCACCCAGGGCCATCAGTGCACTCGAGGCGTCACCCAGGGCCATCAGTGCACTCGAGGCGTCACCCAGGGCCATCAGTGCACTCGAGGCGTCACCCAGGGTCATCCCGAAATTCTACTAATAAAAAACGCTCTGAAAGGAAAATATGTTCAATGTAAGGGAACGTTCACTAAGGGAGATGAAACAGTGAATGGGCAAAGTCCGTTTTAGGACTAATGATCTGGTGCAGCAGAGCGATAGCCTGGTCCGTGGAGAGAGAGAGAGAGAGAGAGAGAGAGACAGAGACAGAGACAGAGACAGAGAGAGAGAGAGAGAGAGAGAGAGAGAGAAGAGAAGAGAAGGGAAGAGAGAGCTAATGTTAAAACTGGCTATTTTCTGGACAACTCGTCTGCAGATGAGTTGTCTGGAGGAGTGTCGAAAGTGTGAGTTACTAACGGTGCGTAGCAGACAAAGATGCTTAGCAAGAACTCTTGCCAGTTTGTGTTGGGATCAAGTTATACCACACAGAAAGAAGTAAAATAACTAAAACAATGAACGACGGTAGAGAAGAAAGAAGAGTGGGAGAAAGGGAAAAAAATAGTGAAGGATGGATAGTGAGAGAGAATAAAAATGCTTAAACAATAACCAGATGGACAGGGTATGGAACACAAGTAAGAGCCAATTACTAGGTACAGATGACAAGATGCCGCCTCGGTCTCCAGTGATGGATGTTTATCTATTAACCCATTAATCAATCGCTAATCGAGAATTAATCAAGAATTAGGCAATGATTAGCGTCATCACTCCTTCGTCACTCTCATCTGGTGGACAACGTCATCACTCTTCCGTCACTCTCATCTGGTGGACAACGTCATCACTCTTCCGTCACTCATCTGGTGGACAACGTCATCACTCTTCCGTCACTCTCATCTAGTGGACAACGTCATCACTCTTCCGTCACTCTCATCTAGTGGACAACGTCATCACTCTTCCGTCACTCATCTGGTGGACAACGTCATCACTCTTCCGTCACTCATCTAGTGGACAACGTCATCACTCTTCCGTCACTCATCTGGTGGACAACGTCATCACTCTTCCGTCACTCTCATCTAGTGGACAACGTCAACACTCTTCCGTCACTCTCATCTGGTGGACAACGTCATCACTCTTCCGTCACTCATCTGGTGGACAACTTCATCACTCTTCCGTCACTCTCATCTGGTGGACAACGTCAACACTCTTCCGTCACACTCATCTGGTGGACAACGTCAACACTCTTCCGTCACACTCATCTGGTGGACAACGTCAACACTCTTCCGTCACACTCATCTGGTGGACAACGTCAACACTCTTCCGTCACACTCATCTGGTGGACAACGTCAACACTCTTCCGTCACACTCATCTGGTGGACAACGTCAACACTCCTCCGTCACTTTCATCTGGTGGACAACGTCAACACTCTTCCGTCACACTCATCTGGTGGACAACGTCAACACTCCTCCGTCACTTTCATCTGGTGGACAACGTCAACACTCCTCCGTCACTTTCATCTGGTGGACAACGTCAACACTCCTCCGTCACTTTCATCTGGTGGACAACGTCAACACTCCGCCCACTGGTCGGTGGTATCGCCGAATTTCAGAGGCAAAAAAAAAAAAAAAAAAAAAAAAAAGAGAGAATTATACAATGCAAAAATACGATTAGTCGATTACTCTTCACAGCGCTTGATGGGGTGAGATTAATCAAGGAGATCAATAGTTAATGTGCTGGCATCCCGACAGACAGGCAGGTAGATGGCTATTCCAGCAGGCAGGAAGGTAGGCAGGCAGGAAGGTAGGCAGGCTGATAGGTAGGTAGGCAGGCGATCTTTTATGATGACCTGAAGGCTATACAGGTTACTCGTTAATTTTTGTTCTGTGGGTAAAATACATGGAACATACGCAGTCGTCCGGAAAGCAACAATAGTCCTAAAACTTTTTTACGTGTTTTATCATTACTAAAATTTGAAGGCACAGTACTCGCACCTATCCTGTTCCTCATTCTCATATCAGACATAGACAGAGATGTAAACCATAGCACTCTATCATCCTTTGTAGATGATACTAGGATCTGCATGAGAGTGCCATCCATTGAGGACACGGCAAATCTCCAAGAAGATATAAACAAAGTTTTCCAATGGGCAACAGAGAACAATATGATGTTCAATGAAAACAAATTCCAACTACTCCTTTATGGAAAACTGGAGGAAATAATAGCTAGGACTGATTATATTACAAACTCCAATCACAATAGAGCGGAAAAGTAATGTGAAGGACCTGGGTATGGTAATGTCTGAAGACCTCACCTTCAAGGACCACAACAATGCCACTATTACATCTGCGAGGAAACTGATAGGATGGATAATGAGAACATTCAAGACAAGAGATGCCAAGCCAATGATGATCCTTTTTAAATCACTTCTCTCTAGGCTAGAATACTGCTGTACATTAACATCCCCATTCAAGGCAGGTGAAATTGCAGATCTAGAGAATGTACAGAGAACCTTTACTGCACGTATAAGTTCCATCAAACACCTTAACTACTGGGAACGCCTGGAAGCACTAGACTTGTATTCACTGGAGCGCAGGCGAGAGAGATATATCATAATCTACACCTGGAAGATTCTGGAGGGACTGGTCCCTAATATGCACACAGAAATCACTCCATACGAAAGCAAAAGACTTGGCAGGCGGTGCAACGTACCCCCAGTGAAAAGTAGGAGTGCCACTGGTACACTAAGAGAAAACACAATAAGTGTCCGGGGCCCAAGACTGTTCAACAGCCTCCCACCAGCCATAAGGGGACTTACCAGTAGACCTCTGGTTGCCTTCAAGAGGGAGCTGGACAGATACCTAAAGTCAGTGCCAGATCAGCCGGGCTGTGGTTCGTACGTTGGACTACGTGCAGCCAGCAGTAACAGCCTCGTTGATCAGGCCCTGATCCACCGGGAGGCCTGGTCATAGACCGGGCCGCGGGGACGTCGATCCCCGGAATGCCCTTCAGGTAGACTCCAGGTAGGTAGACGGTAACGCTCGAGAAACATCAGCAAGACAGATGCCAGTCGGAAGCGATGGTAAAAGAATGTGCTGCAGGCTGCAGGTGGTTACCGTTAAAAGTCAAGCTGCACCGTCAGTCAAGCCGTGATGAGCCTTTACACTCACCTGTTTCAAACATACTGAGGGAGTGCTCAGGCATTAAAACTTACCATATGCAATACTGTTATTAAGCCTTACCAGTTGCGATACCCCCATTACTGAGGATTCAGTCTCACCAGTTGAGGTACTTACCCCTATTACTGAGGATTCAGTCTCACCAGTTGAGGTACTTACCCCTATTACTGAGGATTCAGTCTCACCAGTTGAGGTACTTACCCCTATTACTGAGACCTCATTTCCACCAGCATTACTGAAGTCCTGGTCTCTCATCAGTGATGGTACTGACCATCAGTATTTCATCAATGGCCACGCTCGCTGAAGCTCCTTCTTAGACCCTGTACTTCAGTTATGATCCACTACACATCCTTTGTCTTGAGGTAATATAGCAATGAGATACAGTCAGTGCAATTACAAATTAAGTCCATTTTCCAAATGCAAACGAAATGATAAGAAACGCAATTAAATTTTTCGAAGATATTAACAGAATATTTAGATTAAACTATAATACCTGAACTAATCTGAAACGACCAAGCCTGATCTGAATCGCTCTGACCCGCCCTGACCCGCTCACAGTGTTCTGCCTCGCTCTCCTATGGTACCCGACAGGCTTTTAATTTAATACTGGCTTGGCCGCCCTGGCTGACTCCACTCACGCCCATATACGTCTTGGGCCATTCTCCCAGTCAAAGGCTCTGTCTCGATAATCCCCGCTGCCTTCACCATACTCACTGGCAGCGTAAATAATTAACGATGTTTAACGAAGGGATGGTCTTGCAACTAGTTTGGTCACCACCTATGTTTTTGTGTGTTCCTAAATGTATGTCTGTAGGCATTTCCGTATGTTTATAGTTACCTATACGATTTTGCTGGAGATTAATTTGTGGTCTTAGGCGCGCTTATAAACTATGGACTGAATTTCTTGCATTACTTGTGTATATAAACGTCTGAACACCGTTATGGAACCAGTCTGTATTGTGTCCCCGTGTTGCTCGCTCCGCTTCTTTCAACTCTTACGTTGTAACACTTCTTGCAGATATTAAAGTGGTGCATTGGCAATGTACTCGACCCCCGTCCAGTGGGCAAGGAGGTTCAGCCCTGTCAAATTCTTCTTTATTATATAGTTACCTTCATTTGGTTTTTACTGATAAGACTGTAAGAAGAATTGTCTAGCACATGGGTTGGTGTTTTGAGTTGTGTAAAAACGTGATTGTGGGCGCCAGTGTTGAGCCTTTTACAGCTTGGTAAATTTGTAATAAATGCATACAATCCACATGGGTTAACTGCAATTTTAAGATACTGAGGAACTTCTGTAATCTAATACAAAAGTATAATTGAAGATCTACAACTAAATCTGATTTTTATTTAGAGAACTGGACCTATGCTCTAATTCCTTGAATCGGGTCTGAATGCTTTCCACTCCTCAGGAGCTCCTCCATGTTTGTAATAATAATTCTACCACGAAAGGGCAAAAATCATTATACTAAGGAATATTATTAACAAACAAATAGGATATTTGTGGCTAGAATGCGATAGTTCAACTCAAGTGAGAGGAGCCTATCTAAGCCTATGAGCTCAAGATCAGCAAAAATCTGTACACAAAATATTTTGAGTTACTGTGATATTATTATCTGTAATTATAATGAATAGAAAATAGTAGGATAGAATATATTTTCCTGGAATTAAAAAAAACTATCAAGTTCGTCGTGAAGAGCTAATTACAATACGTGCCAATACTGTTTTTAATTCCATATATAATTCAAGTGCCAGAAGGAATTTATATAAGAATATGTTTTAAAAGATTTACGTAAAGTGAGCTAATGGTGGAATATATTGGTGACAAAATTTAATATACTTAAATGTTTTGTGATGGAAACTGGTGATAGAGAGCAGACGGTCATAAAACACACACACGCACGCACGCACGCACGCACGCACACACACACACACATACACACACACACACACACACGCACACGCACTTCAAATAATTATATGGCAAAGTAAACATAAAATCACAAACGCACGCACGCACGCTCTCTCTCTCTCTCTCTCTCTCTCTCTCTCTCTCTCTCTCTCTCTCTCTCTCTCTCTTCAGGTACATGCTAAATAAATTGAATGACTGTGGTGAAATAAATATAAATAGAGGGCTAGCCACTAGTCTTCCTGAGATACGAGGTAAAAATAGAAGGGAGTTTGTAGACGAGAGAGGGAGTTGGTGTTACTGTGTTACTCCCTCACCTTCCATCATGATACAAGCCGAGCAACTGATGGCAAGATGTGTTCGTGGTGCACATCTCAGTCTATGAAGCTACGAACACATGTGGCAAGATAGAGAAAATTATCGATCCTCTTGTTTTGTTGTCTTTCCTGCATAAGGAAGAGGAGAGAGAACGGTGATAAGTATCTATTACACGTTTCATCAGAGGCATGCCATAAATATCTTTTCTTTTTCCACCCCCTAGACACAAGTAAGTTACTCGGCAGTCCAGTCATCTTCGTCAGGAGAGAGATGAAACACGAGCCTCGGAGATGCTATCCCCATACAGCCTCCACCGAGGGAGGAGCAGGAGGATCCGCAAGCAATCTCTGGCCAACCCACTGCAAGCACAGCTGATCACCCTGCCTAAACTTACGACCTGGTTACAACTGCAGAACCTTACCCCCATAACAAACCAAAACACCCACCCACCCACACACACACACCCACACCCACACACACACACACGCACACGCACGCACACACACACACACACACACACACACACACACACAAACACACACACACACACACACACACACACACACACACCTTCATTGATGTATTTCCTCTATTAATGACAATTCCTTCATATGCTCAACCAATTCAGTGTCTTCTTGTCTTACACTTCCCTTTCCCATCACTCTTCCCTATCCTTTTCACCTATCCTTCACCCATACCAGCTCTTTCCTTACACCCTCATCAGCTCCTCTAACTTACCTGTTTCTCCTTTATACATTACCCAACCCCTAACACTTCACCCAATGCAGCTTTTGTTTATGATCTACCTATTCCCTCTAACCCCTTTCCCAACCATTTACCCCTCTCCTTCCCCAACCTCCATCTTTCATTTCCCAAACGAAAGCTCCTTTCTTCTCTCTGAACCATATTTACACATAGTATCTGTGAGATCATCTCGCCTCATGCAAGTGCAGGTTATTGCGTTGCGAGGGGCCGTTGACAGGCTCGGCCACCCATTTGTTGCAACACACAGATTGTTTGCTTTAACGGAATTTATGCGAAGGTGGGTATCAGAGTGCTGGGCTAATGCTCAGGTAATGGGTCGTAACTCGGCCCAGGCGGCCCAGCTCGGGACACACTAGATTACCTCCAGGAATATACCACGGGACGACCTCCGGTTTCAAGGCAACGCTGGTCGTAGGATGAATTGTCATTATGGCAATGCTGGGTGTGGTATGTACTGTTATGACAACGCTGGCTGCAGGATGCGTTTCGTTATGGCAACGCTGGGCGTAGAGACAATGGATTGTTATGGCAATAATTATTATTATAATTACTGAGGGAGCGTTAAATCTGTAGGGGAGTTTTAGAGTTCTTGCGAAATAGAGAGGCTATGAAGCTTGATCCGAGGGAAGGGAGAGTAGCTCCAATTCCTCGGATCAAAAGTCCTTCACCAGTATCGAAGCAACTTACCAGGAGAATACGGACAGCCTTTCAAGACAAGGACGAGGAGAGACAAGATAACAACGTACAAGATAGGACAAGGAGAGACATGATGATAACGTACAGGATAGAAGGACGAGGAGAGACATAACGTACAAGATAGAAGGACGAGAAGAGACATGATAACAACGTACAAGATAGAAGGACAAGGAGAGACATGATAACAACGTACAATATATTCAGGGAACTAGTTAGGGCCAAAAAAGTGATTTTTTGATAACACAGGATTTCGTGCCCAAGGAGGCACAAATAAAAGTTAAATACCGAAATGAGACACAGGGATGTTAGGAAGTACTTCTTCAGTTTAAGGGTGGTCAAGGCTCAGAACGACTCAGACGACGAAGTGGTGGAAAGCAAATGCCTTACATAGCTTTAAATACAGGTACGACAGTGGTCACGAGTCAAGAAATTAGGACAACAGTGCAACCAAGTGCATGCAGTTAACAGGCGAGGCCAGGAGCTGGAACTCGATCCCCGCAGCGCAGAGGGGAAGGGTACACTGTATAATAGGGAATTTGAGGCAATCTACGACCATATGGTATATTCTTAAGGTATATTCCCGATATCTCTAGGTATATTCCATAGATCTCAACTGCATTTGGTCTGGCTATGCACTGGTGTACATTTAAAAGTTCATACGATAAATGGAACTAAATGAAAATGACCATCTATCACAGAGTAAACCTGGCCATACGATAGAGAAGTGTGGGAGACCCTAGACATACATACGATGTAGAAGTGTGGGCGACCACAGACATACATACAATGTAGAAGTGTGGGAGACCCTAGACATACATACGATGTAGAAGTGTGGGCGACCACAGACATACATACAATGTAGAAGTGTGGGAGACCCTAGACATACATACAATGTAGAAGTGTGGGAGACCCTAGACATACATACAATGTAGAAGTGTGGGAGAACCTAGACATACATACAATGTAGAAGTGTGGGAGACTCTAGACATACATACAATGTAGAAGTGTGGGCGATCAAAGACATACATACGATGTAGAAGTGTGGGCGACCACAGACATTCATACAATGTAGAAGTGTGGGCGACCACAGACATTCATACAATGTAGAAGTGTGGGCGACCCTAGACATACATACAATGTAGAAGTGTGGGCGACCACAGACATACATACAATGGAGAAGTGTGGGCGACCACAGACATACATACAATGTAGAAGTGTGGGCGACCACAGACATACATACAATGTAGAAGTGTGGGCGACCACAGACATACATACGATGTAGAAGTGTGGGCGACCACATACATACATACAATGTAGAAGTGTGGGCGACCACAGACATACATACAATGTAGAAGTGTGGGCGACCACAGACATACATACGATGTAGAAGTGTGGGCGACCCTAGACATGCATACAATGTAGAAGTGTGGGCGACCACAGACATACGATGTAGAAGTGCGGGTGTACCTGGCATTACCAGGTTTGGAGTATGTAATTCCATGATTCAAAGTCAATTACAATTTCAATTAACCTCCCAAATTTTTACTTAGTTATAATAGCACTTAGAAAAAAATAACAAATTACAATGACAATTATTTTAAATTTTGTATTACATTATTTTCTTCAATTACCTTAAATTTTATTAACGTTGAAATCATTGTTAAATGTTCGAAATAAATGGCAAACATTTTCCGAAATATTCCACATTGAAATATATGTGTGTTGGAACAATGCTCACCATTAGTTACATTTTCAATCAGAGCCAAACAGAAAGAGAACATGTACATAAGATTTGTTACTCTAAATCAAGCACAGATCCAGCAAGGTTACAACAAACTGAACAAGCTTCGTCCCACATGATGTACTTTACTGTCTTAAATCTAATATATTATGTTTAATGATAGTTTGTCAATCAGTAAGACTTAAAAAATGGAAGCTGTTCTTAGAAGCTGAAGAAAATTTAAAAATTTGTTGCAATGAATTATTGTTGAAAGTTGCAAATGAGATTTCATAAGGTATAAATTATGAAAATAACATTGACTTTAAAGGAGCTCAACAATTTACGTAACACATTCTCACATATTAGAGTTCGTTAAGACTGAAGCATGTGTTTATAACTTGATAACGTCCACTGTGTGGGCAAACTGCAGTCAATAAATGATCGCATTATACTGCATTTGTGTCTATTTTTCCATCGTGTCCATATTTTATACCATTTATCTCCAAGATTCAACCATGAAAGGTACTCAGATTTCTGGGTTTCACCTCAGAAGTTCGCAGAAGGTTGCAGGTCCTGGCCGCACCTTACTGGGAGTAAAAAATAAAATCTTGCAATGACGGTGCTGAAGTGCTCGTGCAACCCATTATTTCTCTTGCATCTTTGGAGGAGCATCCCTCCCATAAGTCAAGGGATCTACGTCGAATGGAGCACAACTCTCTTGTGTATACTTTTTCAAAACTTGTTCTAGTTCATCAGTGGGTGATTTCAGTGTACCCCCTGCTGAAGAGGCTATGAACGAGAAACAGGTGGGGCCCAGTTCTATGAAGTAATTTAAGAAGGTATCTTTCATCTGCTGGCAGAGTGATGGGTCCACTTCGTAGGCCCAGCCTCCAGCACTCAGCAGCGTAGCGGGTGTGAAGAGGGAAGTTCTTTGTAGCCGCAGGTACGGAAGAACAACTGGTGTCTTTTTGGTTTATTGAAAACCCCATTTTTATTGTTTTCTTCTCGTATAAGTTTCCCAGCAGTCAGTTACAATTACTTTATAATAAAAAAGTTCAGATAGTAAAAACAAATCATTATCAATCACTTTCAACTTCAATGACAATTACTCTTAACTTTTAACTCACTTCTTGTGCCTATTGTAGGTGCATTTAAAAATGTATATTCAATTTGCTTCCACAACCTTCTCGTCCATATCATTCTACTTTTTCAGCACACTAACCAAAGAAGTATTTCTCAACATATTTGTGGCTGCGCTAGTTTTCCAGCTTCCATCTTTATATATGCTGACACCTGTATACCTCTTGTTGTATATATCCTCAGTGGTTTTTTGAATTTATGCTTTTGAGGAAATAAATATAACCAAAGGCATTCTCGGAATCAATCAACACATACAAACACTAATTGAAGGTACGACTGCACAAACCCACGTAGATCACAAAATGACCCAAGAATACTAGAAATGCTACCCAAACCTTAACATAATTGACGATATATGGTAGACAGCCCTGCAAACCCAAACATCGCCCCCGCTGCCAGACGAACGCCTAACCCAAGCTAAAGGAAATAAAGCCTCCTCCATAGCTTTGGGCCAGGCTCGTCATGGATTCCACAACAAAAATCATGCCTGACTTACTTCAATTTTTCAATTATATATATACACAAACTGGGATATGTTGGAAGATATGCTGGAAGAATCCTATTGTAGCAGATATTAATTATATATAAGTAACCTCAATGTTATGATTCCATCTGGGGGTGTGACTTATTCACAACGTGTAAACGTCACTTGGTCTCTGTATGCATATATTTTTGTAAATAACAATACATATCTGTTTGATGTATAGAGAGGTAAAATGGGCCTAAATGAATCAGTCTTTTTGTCTCTTCTGTGTGTGTGTGTGTGTTTGTTAGTGTATGTATGTAGTGTATGTATGTATGTATGTATGTATGTATGTAGTGTATGTATGTATGTATGTATGTATGTATGTATGTATGTATGTATGTATGTATGTATGTATATATATATATATATATATATATATATATATATATATATATATATATATATATATATATATATATATATATATATTTTTTGCCTTAAATAGCAACGCTCTTCTTGCCAAATAAGGCAAGCGAAAATTTGTGTGTGCAATAATTTCGCAAATATCATTATGAACCTATCAAAAAATATATATTTCATTGTGTTTGTTTATTAAATTATTGTAAACTTATCTAAAATATAATTAGATGGATTAGGCTAAATTAAATTGCGCTTGTTATAATATGGTTAGGTAAGTTTTCTAAGGCCCAGATGTCCTTTCCTACAGCCCCAGAAAGTTCCATTTAAATTGTGGTGTCTACACACTACTGGCATATCAGTTACCGAATATGTGGTGATGAATGTGCAATATTCTTTCGAGTGCCCGTCCTCTTAATCACAGACATCATTTCACAGTATTAAAGATAGTTAAAAGGGAGACTGATGATCCTATTTTGGGGAGAAATGGCCGATGTGGTAAAAACAAAACAAAAAAAATGTAGGAAAACCGCAATGGAAGCATGAAATCACTTTACGACCTTTTGTCTTGATCACGCCTCATTTTTACCTCAGTTCTGCTCAACGAGAAAGTCTTGTACTGATTTTATGCTTTCATGGTGGTCGCGATCCCTGGCTTGTTAGGTAGCTCACGAGCACCAATAAGAAGTCAAAAGAAGCTGAACTGGAATTGATATCTGGTCCTGAGGTCGTGACTGGCCCCAACTGAGGCCCTAAATCACTTTCCACACACTTCCCGTGCAGGTTTAACACGCTCCTGCGCTACCTAACAATCATGAGTTTGTGACAACATGAAGCCATCTTAACAGTCTGTTAAATGCAAGGTGTTGTGAAGTTTACACACACACACACACACACATTTCGAGGGGGTGACATACTACTGACACACACATATAGGTGAGTACATTGACTGTGTCACACCGAGGTACGATCACTCCCCAAAAAAACAAGGAAACACATCCATTGTCATTTATTCAATAACTGTCTTGGCAGAAGATAAAGTTTACAAGACCCTTCCAACTGCAATATGTCACTCTTCCTTTAGAGTGCAAACACCGTTCTTCCCACCTCCAGGACTTATTTCTAACAGGTTACCCTAAATCTCTTCATGGATGTTTCGTTGCCCACACTCCAACAGCAAACATATATATATATATATATATATATATATATATATATATAAAGTGTATGTGTGAAAAACAACTCCCTCCGTGGTTGTTTTGCATCTTGTTTCGCTTGTTCGCGATTAATGTACAAAATACATTAACATAGATACAGTAGGAAGGAGAACAACGTTTTTCTCACTTTAACCACCTTGCTGTTTTAAACATCTTCATTTACACACCCTGTCAAATTCCTCTTTCTTTTGTATTATCTTCCGAATTTCCCACAAGCACTGTGTCATCAGCAAAGAGCAACTGCGACAACTTGCATTTCATGCTTCAAGTCAACACCTTTATCTTGTACCTTTACATTCACTCAAATACATTAAAGAAAAATGGTGACATCCCATACTGTCCAAGGATTACTTTTAGTGGAAAAATGTCACCTTTTCCCCTACATATCCTAATCTGACCTTCTGGTTCCTCATAAAACTTCTACAGCTTTCAATAATTTACCTGCCACTATGCTGCTCCCTTATTATTATCATATCCCTTACCTAAATTCATATATGTAAAAATGCAACGCCTCACCCTTCTCAAAATATTGCTCACATTTTCTAATGTAATCACTGGGTCCCTACATCTTTTTTTGCTCTCTAAATCCTCCTTGTTTCTATTTATTTCTACTTTCTGTTTTTTTTCTACCGTACACTTTACCCGTTATAATCAACAGACTTATTTCCCTATCACTGTTGCACTTTCTCTTCATTCCCCTTTTTTCAAAGAAACTATAAGTTTTCTGATAATCCTAACTGTTTACTCTATAATATTAGAATTACTATCATGTGATCTGTGTGATACCAAATCCATGAACACACAACAATATTAACAATACTTACCTAAAGAGTGAAACGCTTCGCAAAGGGCCACAGTTCTTCCAACAAATTTACTTTTTTTTTTTACACACACACAAGCATAAATATTTAAGCAGAGTTAAAAGCAGAAATAATTTTAAAATATTAATTCTGTCTAAGTTATAAGTGTACAATCATATTGTTCTAAATTAGTTTTTGATCCTAAATATTAAGACATTGAAAGCTTAAGAATCAGGTCACCGCTGATGTTATCAGACAGGAAGTCTGAAAATGAGCTTTTATGACTATTAGTTGTCAGAGCGACGATGGTAAAAACACCTGAAAATGCATAATCAATACATGAAGATGACTGGTATTACATGCAGCATAATGCACACATAAATACCTGGCGAAGCAGGGTGCACAAATTAATGATTTGTTCAACAGCATCTGGAAAATGCATGAATCAGATGAACGTCAACGGCGAAGGAATAAATTTCGCCAACGATAAAATTAGCGAGCAGTAATCCATGCAAATCAGAATGCGCCAAAATTGATCGCTAATGCGGCTCTGTTGAAAATAGCCTCTGAACACTCTTCCGTAGAAGGTACTCAACCACACCTGTTCCACTGAGGCAGCAACCAGATTTGTAGCATTTATAATATACAAGGCATGATTACAGACTAACAAATGGACTTAACAGATATTCTATCAGGCAAATTTTGAAAAATGCATTATGCGTGTGTATATATATATATATATATATATATATATATATATATATATATATATATATATATATATA
Organism: Cherax destructor; assembly: GCA_009830355.1. NCBI lineage: Eukaryota > Metazoa > Arthropoda > Malacostraca > Decapoda > Parastacidae > Cherax > Cherax destructor. The sequence continues at coordinate 442,063 of WNWK01000280.1, forward strand.
TATATATATGAGAGAGAGAGAGAGAGAGAGAGAGCGAGCGGTCAGCAGGATTCGAAACTAAGTCAGGGAAGTCTGGCAATTCCAGCCCGGGCACACCAGTGAGCATCAAGGATGGTTTCAAGTTATTTTATTCTCCTGTATGTTCTGACCTCACAAGCGATTTATTTATCAATGCTCCAGGCAGAAACAAGAGGGTATATACAGGGAAAGATCGCAGTCACCAGGATTCGAAACTACATCAGGCAAGTTGGCCAAGTGACGCTCTAGACCACTTGGCCACAGATGCCTCAAAAGCTGGGCAGCCTGGATAACAAGCCATGTCATAGCTGGAAACCATGTTTGAGGCCCACTGATATGCCTTGGCTGGGAAGAAACATGGCTTGTAAACCAGGCTGCCCAACTTTTGAGGCATTTGTCTCTGAGTGGTCTAGTGCGTCA